>JARHVA010006065.1:85000-317500 GCA_037957365.1 Torreya grandis
CTTATATAATATTCCCATGGAGTTTTTTTATTAGGTTATAGACTTAAAATATACTAAATCAGTCATAGAAATTGACCTATCACTAAAAAGGATAAGTGAGGAAGACAGTGAGAAAAAACCAAACAAAAGTGAGAATGAGATTAGGAATGTATTATCATGGATTTAAATGCATGTGATTTTTTAAATACCTATATTACAAATTAAATTTTTTATATGTTTTGATGGTCAGTGGATATGTTGATAATGTTGCTCATGAGTTAACCTCTCTTGTGCAGATAGGATAATAATTAGGTAAGATTGTGAGGTTGGTCTGTAAGACCAATGTTTTCACATTAAAATGGTATTTATATATATGAGAGTTACCTAATTATCTAATAATATCATAAAAATCCATAATTAGTTCTTAGAAGTGTCCACACAGGTGTTGAAATTGATAATCATCATGACTGATCCTCAAGGTAGAATGGTAGTTCTGATTAAGCAAGTGGGAGTAATGAGTTAGAGTATCTCTACACTTAGATGAATCATCCAATGAATATGATGTTTTTTTAAATTCATTAATAATATATTTATACTTTTCATAAGCTTATAAATTAGTGAAAGTGATTGAAGTGGTAAAGCCAAAGTAAGTAGACTGATTCATAATTAATTATGTATACTAAAGATAAAAGATTGGTCTGCAAGACCAATATTTGGCATTATATCTTGAAACTTTTTTATTTAAGATTAATATATATACATAAAATAATATATTTTAGGTGTCATAAGTGATAGGAAGTATTCTTTCAAGGATTTAATCTCAAATATTCATGACTATGTTTTTAAAGTTTTTGGGAGTTCTGAGTAGTCATCTAGCAGAGATGAGTTTGAGGTGATTTTCAAAAAGTTAAAGAGTATAATTTATATTGAAATGTTATAAAGGTTTATAAGGTTCATAAGAGTGAACTTAGGTTCATTAAGGGTTATTTTATATATGTTGGTGGTCAATTATTCATGATTGGGTTTTGAAGCATTCAGGCAGTTCTAAGTGGTCATATTGCAAAATTGATTTTGAGGCTTTAAGATATATGTTTAATTGTAAAATTAAGTTGGTAATTAAATTTAGGTCATTAATATTCCTATTATGTGATATTTTTTAATGTTTATTTGTAAAAACTGGTTTTATTCTTTGGTTTTATAAGACAAACTTTATGGGTGTAACAAGGTCTATTCTGAGTAGTCTTAATGATGTGATCCAAATAGTGAATTGGACTAAAAGGTGGTATGGAACTATATGGATACTATTATGGGTATATTTTATGTGTTTTTTAAGTGTTTCATCCATGTTTTTAGTCTCAATAAGTTTCAATAGGATAAAGTGTAACATGTTTCTTGAGAAGGCCTAATTATATTAGGTATTTTTTAGGCTTAATGGTGGTTTTGATCCTTATGAGTGATGACCGACCTATGTAGTGGTTATTTAATATATTAAATTGACCCATTTTAAGTTTAATACAAGTGTGTATAGGATTTTGGCCAACCAAGCTATGTGCAAGTAAGAGTCAAGTATAATAATAAGGCCTATTTGGTTAAGTGAGGAATGGTTGAATACGTGAATGAGATAGGAGCTTTGTGAGCTCAAAGAGGTATTATACACCATAAAAATATGGGAGAGATACTATGATGAACATATAATATAGTTTATTCATGTTTATATCAAGTTCAATTGACCTAATAAGCCTATAAAGAGGCATATTGAGCAAGGGATCCTAAGAGGAAAGTTTGAAAGAGATAAAAGTGTGTGAAGAGTAAAATAATGTGATCATCATATATTGTGTGAGAAACATATTTTTTTGAAGGTGATAAAAATTTATATGTTTATTATGTGTTTCTAATTCATTTAGGGGGTTGGTTCCTCCTTGTAAGTTGGTGCTTGCTAAATAAGTCTAGTTGAGTGGGTGCTTGATTAGGTAGGGGTTGGTGCTCCTTGTAGAGTTGGTTCTTCACTAATTTTAGATATTGTCATTATAGGAATATTATCCATTTTCAGGTTTTAGTGGGTTTTCTTCCCCTTGAGTGTTTCTAACATATATGATGTGTTTTGCACTTCATGCTCTTGTGTATACTTATTTATACATTGGTTGATCTATGTGTTTGAATGAATGAGTCATAAATGATAAGTGGAATTGAATATACATTTTGAAGAAATTGAGTCACCCACTTCTCATTGGTTATGATTCCAACATTGATGGTACCATTGGTTCTCATTTTAGGACCTACTAATCCTATTATGGTACCTCCTTTTTATCATAATTATATAATTAATAATGGCCAGTAAGATGACTCACTATTATGTTAAATCTTACCTTGGGTCAGTAACCTTATTTAAGGATACCTGACGGATTAAGTGAACCTCCTTGCCTCATGAGTTTCCAATTCATAACTATTTAGGGTTATTATATGCTTATATTAGAATGAGGATCCATAGGTCATTCGATGGGGAAATAGAGTGCCTTATAAAGGTTTGAATGTTATTAGTGTGGACTCACACACAAATACCCCTCAAATGGTGTATCATCCATGAGGTAACCCATTTCTCTATGAAATCCTCTAGATATGGTCATCCTTTCATAAGTATCTCATTGACCCAATCCATCTATGGGTTGTCTACTCATCTGGTGTAGAACTATGATTATGTATCATGCATGGTAAGATGGTGTAGTGGGATCTACACATGGTTCTATTGTGTACTCTGTTAGCATTTTTTGATTTTTTTGGGGGGTTGTTTTAGAAATAATATATAAATATAGCCATAATATTTAGTTATAGGCTAGCTCATTAGTGTATAAAATAGAGTAAAGAACCAGACACTTATTTTCTATAGTTTATTATTTTTCATATTAGTTATTTTTTTCTTGTGAGCAATATTGTTTTATAATGTCCTTATTTTGGGTGGATCTAAAGACTATTTATCATGCAAATATATATCAATCAACATATTTTTAATAATGTTGATCACTATCTACACATGTATATGGTGATTTTATCCATATTTATTCACAGTTGAATACCTCAGACTCTTTCATCATCTTTGTGTATGGCTATGTGCATATTAGTTAGGCAATAAATTGATTCCATGAAATTTATCTAATTAAATGAATCATATTTATGTTCAATGTAAAAAAATCTTACATATTCCTCTTTACTCTTATCTTTTTTTCAATTTTTTTATAAACATGTAAGATCAGGTAGAATAGATCTAAACATTGTAATTTGTGTTGAAATACATATCTTTATTGCAAACATTTTTTGTATTTTTTGTTGATTTATTTTTGAATACATGTATGTAATGAATAGTTATTAAATCATTTATATGTCCATGAACAATACACATCTAATTATTTCCTAGGTAGCAAATCCATAAGACTGACATTGCCCATCATCTATTTGAATATATTCCAAACATTCCCCTTGAAATGGAATAGTTTCATATAAATAATTGGGTTACCATGCAAGCTAAGAAATGGTAGTAATATAAATTTTGGATATTTTTTCTCCTTTTAGGAGAGTTTGGATGTATTTATATCCTACCTAAGTTGGTGTGCTTAAATGCACATTAACAGAATGGCATAGGAGGGTCTGAGTGGAGTATTTTAGGCTTATAATTGATTTATTTTGATATTTATGATCAATTTTAGTTTTTTAACTATAATTTATGTTTACTTCACACCCTTTTATGTGATTAAAATACTTATCAATAGATTGGCACTAGAAGGATGGATTGATCTGTAATAATTATTTATATTTAGACTAGTCTTAATCTTGTGGTCATGTTTTTCATACCTTGTTGTGTCTAAATAACACACTAAAATATTGGTATAAAAATTAATATTAAATAAGATACTATCTATTTTTTGTATTATATTTTGATCTTTTTTACTACCTTTGATCCCACATATATCCTTGTCTTTGATTGGATGAAGTTTCTTCTGTATGAATATTCTAGGGCCTACTCATGACTTACCTAATAATCCTAACAATTTTTTTGAGAAATATACACACAGAAGGATTCACTCTACTAAAGAACACATCCAAGAATTTAAATAATTCCTCATATGGATCTAAATACAAAATGAGAATGTAACTTGTCACTTATTTCCCTATTCTCTAGATGAAGATGCTTACCATTAGTAAATAGGTTTTCCTGATGGATACATTACATTTTATAATGCCTTTGAAACTTCATTCATTAACAATTTTAGTGTGCCCATTAATCCTATTACCTGGTATTATCAGTTTCTTATAGACTATAAGGAACCTAATAAACCCATGATTTCATTTAATACTTATTTTCACCAACTATATAAGAGGTTGAAAGCCTCATTCTTGTAGATAAAGGTGATAGTAATTGAAAATTATCTTATAACATTAGATCCCCTAAATGATATGTTTACTTGGAGGACCCCATTTGTACTCATGTATTTATCATAAGCTTATCAAAAGGCACTCATTATTGAAATAAATAATGCCACATGGCTATGGTGTTGACTATATTTGTTATTTAGAATAGTTGGGTGTTCATACCCAAGATCCTCAGACTTATTTTCCTATATGTCAACTTTTAGACCAATGTGTGCATTATAATTAGACTTGTCTCAAGCTAATAATTAATTTGATCTCCCAGTGATAAATGAGAACCCTATTATGACTTCTAATTCATGTAATTATGATTATTCAAATTTTAATCAACATGTTATTTTACCTTATTAAAGTGATCAAGTGTCTTTTGGTGTTTTTACTAATAGTATCATTAATGAAAGATATACTTTATAAGTAATTTATGAGATAACTTATGAGTTCACATTTCAAAGTTCCTAACTCATAAATTAAGGATACACAAATGAGACTAATGCATAAGAATTCATGGTGATAGGAAATTTCCCATTCAAAAAGTAAGAGCCATTATTTGAAATTAGTGATGAGGATGATTATGATGATACATAAACAATAGCCATATTAGGTGAGCTCCCACATGAAGATCCAAGTGGTAAAGAGGTGTTTGTAGAATAAATAACTTTTTATAGTCAAATTGTATATGAAATAGAATAATTGGATAAAATAGATGAATAAGATGCATGTCATGCAGCTAAAATATCCACATCATACATTATTGCTCCAACATTTGACAAGTTAGTCCTATAATATATACAACTTGATGACAATGAATTGACTCCCATCCCTCCATTACAGATGGATGAGGTAGAAGAGAACCAAGTAGTTTTCCTTGAATTTTAGTAATTGGATTCTTTGAAGAAATTTTTATAATGGTACTGCTTTAGACATGAGATCTAATCAGGAGCAGACATAGACAAGTCTAAAATGAGTAATCATGAACATGATGGTCTGAATGAAGAGATGAATACATTGAGAGTCAAATTTGATATTATCATTATCCAATAAATATCTTCACTCACTTTAGTCATTGATGATAAAAATATAATGTCTTTAACTTGGGAATAACCAAGTCCATCTCTTTTGGATGATGAAAATGACAACATGGATGATGTTAAAGTTTCCATGTTAACTGAAAAGTAGCCAATAGTAGATTCACCATTGGATTTTCACCAAAAGAATGTTTTTGCTATGTTGGGTATACAAGTTAATCTAATATGTATTGATGCCCACCCATATCCCTCACCATAATTCAATGTTTGGGTATATTTATTTCTTAAACTTTATCCTAAATACTTCTTGCTAATGAAATGTAAATGTATGAATCATATTTATAGCATATATCTAATTAATTCAGATGATAAATATTGTTAATAAGAATTTTTTGGGAGAGTTTTTTTCAACATATAGGATAAAATAGATGTAAATACATATCTTCCTTTGGTAGGATCACTACCAACCTTCTTAAAATCCTAAACATCAATATGTTTTATATCAAGTGTCTAACTATTGAATAATATCGATTACTTGATAATGGACATCTCCTCAAACCTTATTTTCAGTCATGCATTTGCATGGCATGATCTTGTAAATACTTTCCTTTTATTTATTTGATTTTATTTCCTTGATTGTTATATTTTATGTTTTTGTTGTTTAGTTTAGGTCTATTTTCTTGTTTAGTTTTTTTCTTTCCTTTTTGGGCTTGTCCTAATTATTTTATCCTGGTTCAACATTTTTTAATGAAATATCATGAAGTGAAATGATTATAAGTAGGTAGTAGAGGTTAAATTTTGTGAAAAGATGTTCCTTGAGTTATTTTGTTACTTAATATCATGTTACTAAGTCAGTTTTGACGGCTTGGACTATTTTATGTGTTCTAAACTTGTTCTAGACTAGTTGAGTTTGGGTAAAACTAGTTGGATATTGAAGGTAACCCCTTTACACAAAGCATAAATTTTATATCTTAAAAGGTTTCTAAGTCTATTTGGGTGAACTTTCTATGATGAAATCCTAGGGTGAAAAATATATAGTCATGCCTTTTATTTTTCATATTGGTCACTATCCCTGAGCTAAGACATAAAAAAAAGAGATAAAAAGGAAAAAAATAAGAAAAATAATCAATTTCAGAAAACATAGTCTTGGATGCTTGAGGTAACCTCCATTGTGGGATTTATAGCTTGGTTGAAAGTGGAGTAAGGCCTTAATAAGGATCAATTATAATTCCATTATGGATATATATTCTTATCTAGTAGTGGAGTAATGTCCAGGCACACATTTCCAAGGTAGGACTCACTAGCCTGATGGTTAGAGTCATACAAAATTAATCCTTGTAGATCTTATGAATTAATAAATCAAATTTATTTTGCATACATTGGGTTAATAAGGAGTTGAATTTCATCACTTATCTGCTCCCATATTCTCCCTTCTTGTATTTATTCATGTTCCATGCTTTGTTTTAAACTAAAAATTTTGGGTTCTTTGATAATTTCTTTGATCCAAAATACTTAGAAGTATTTTCTAGTAGAGTCATCATTTATTGTTTATTACAAAACACACCCTAATTTTATAAATAAAATCATGAAAATTTATATATATATATATATATATATATATATATATATATAGAAACTCATTTCTACCTTCAAATATAGTTTTTAATGTGTTTTGAGTGTGCATGTTGAAGTTTTCATTTGTTAACACTAAGCACATTTCAAACATCATTTCACACCATTAAATAAAGTCTAATTTAGTGATCACTTTTCATGATAATATATAAATATCAATAGAATTAAATATTAAATAAAGTTGTATAAAATTCCATCCTATGTGTTAATTGTGCATCAATTAAAAAAAAAACATTTGCATTGATTTTTGTGTGATTCTAGTTTTCAAATTTTACCAAAAATCACTTTTTGGAAGGTATTTTACATGGCCAAAATATATCCATTTATCATGAAAATTTTCAAGACACTAGAAAAAAGTGTAAATAATTTTATGGTAAAAAAAGTCGCACAAAATTATTTTTCACATGCCAAATGCACAACAATCAAAACTGAGTTTTGGGTCAATTTTTACTTTTGCATCTTCCAATTGTCAGATCTACCCAATGTGCACTTTGAAGACATTTTTGTAAGCGTACATTAAAATTATTTTCTTATTTTTTTTAATATATACAAATGTGATTATAATTTAAGGGTATAATAATTCACACAACATTTTAAACTAACTATTAAATTTTTAAAAATAAAAATTGACATTTGAACTAATTTTTACTTAGTCATTTTTCTCTATTTCTCGTTTCAAATTTCATTGATAATCACTTTTCATAAGGTATTTTCACAGCTTAAATGACATTCATTTCTTATGATTTTTTTCATAAGAGTATCCACATTTCATTAACATACCATGATGAATAAATTCACATGAAATTATTTCCCACAAGTGAAAATAGAAGTCATAAAAATTGGATTATGAATTGTTTTTGCACTTTTAGTTGTAAAATCTACCTAGTGCACACTTTTCAAACCTAATTTCTCATAGCCAACTGAATTCACATTCTATAGAATGTTTTCATTATTATATTAAAATGTCACTAAAATATAAACTATAAAATTCCCTCCCACATGCAACATGTGTAGCATTGAAATTTGATTTTTTCACTAAATTTTACATAGTCATTTGTTACTTCATTCATATTGAAAAATCTTACTAGGGCACACAATTAAAACCTATTTTATCATGACCAAATGAAGTATAAATTACTTGTGTTTTTTTATGTTAATACCCTAATGATATGAGAATATAATTCAATTGGTTTTATAGTTATTCTGATGTAGGAGCATCTTCATGCTACAAATGTATTTGTCCTGTTCTTGGTTGAGTTTTAGCATGTCTAGGTGTACTAAGTTAGTTTCCCTCCATTTCTTAGGTTTTCAAATTTTCATTTTTTTTTCTAAGTATCCTTTAAGCATGAAATAAGACCTATATGTGAGCAAAAGGCCAAATATATGTAAATATTGGTCAAATAAAACCCAATATCTAATCCTCAAATGATTTCAAGTCTGTTGGGTGAGATATTAAGTGATTTGAGTCTTCTTATGTTAGAAAAGATGTTTTACCCTGTTTTGGGAGGTTGTTGTGTGAAGCCTAGTATAGGATTTGAGTATCTAAGTTGAGAAAATATGGTTCGTATGGGGGATTTTAATGTGGAATAGGTGTATATGTATATATTATTGGTGAATTAATGAATTGTGAGTTTTTGTTTAGGAGTCATTGTTTTGTTTTATTCAATCTTTCCTCAAGACTATGTATGTAGACTAGACAGGGTAGCAAGGAAGAAGTTTACAGTCAGTACTTAAGAGGGTATTATCTTCTTTTTGACTGATCAATATTATAGAGGAGGTTAATACAAGACCAATAAAATTTATTTGGGCTATTAACTCCCTAGGATGCTCCCTGTAGCTCAAATTTGGTGTAAACTAGACCCTAACTAGAGTCTTGCTTATCTCATGAACCATATAGTATGAAATTCCAAAATTTTTTAGTTTTTGTGGGTTTATAATTTTTAGATTTTTTACAAATTTTCATGGTTGTACTTTATGGAAAAGTGAGTTTTCTTGTATACTTGTGTTTTAACCCTGTTTTCCTACAATTCTGAGTACCTGAGTATAATAGCGAGATTTTAAGATAGTTTTGTATTAAATAAAAGGTTTTTTTTTATTGTATTAGTGTTATTATGTCATATTTCACATCTCCTAAAATTTTCATGATCTAACTCAACCCCAAACTCTCCCAAATGCCAAAATAGGATTGCTAAGAGGCCTAATTAGGTCTGCTATAGGGGTCAAAAGTACCATTCCGTACAAAACAACTATACTTGGTTTTTAAATATGTTATGTAACTTCCAAATGGGTATCTAGAAAAATTTATATTTTTTTGATATTAGATTTTTTGTGAAATATATGGCCAAAAATCAAGCCCAATAGGGCTACAAGCCTATGAACTCATCAACACAGCAAGTAGAGTCTTGCAACTTAATCCAACCTTTTTTATCACTTCAAAGCTTCAAATTATATGTTAAATGGATAAGAAAAAGGGTCTAAATTTTTTTATTTGTGTCTACTATGTATTTGTGTTTTGTAATAGATTCTATTGTTATCATCAAACAAGTAATGCTTAGATAAGACTGTCATATTGGTTTGATAGTTTCATTTTGTTAAGTTGAGTCTCTACACCATTTAGCATCAGAGCCAAATGGATTGTGCATAATATAAAGATAAAATTCAAAGAGAAGAAGAATGTTATTTGTGAAGAAGAGGCAAGATGGCCTTGAGAGTTAAGAACAGAGGTAGAGCTAGAGGAAGGAGACTCGGAGGACAGGTTGCAATGGCAGAAAGATTAGGAACCTGACAGCTAGGTTACAAGACCTAGAGATGGCTCAGAGAAGAGGCACTGACATGGGTGAAGTTAGTGATAGAGAAGAGGAGCCACCAGAGGATGAATTGGTGCTGGAAGAAGAAACAACTGAAGATAGGTTGATTAGAGCCATTATGAAGGTGAACACAAAGCCAAAAATGGAGGTTCTAATGTATGAAGGTAATTTGAATGTGGAAGAATTAATTGATTGGATTAGTGCATTATAAAAATACTTTGAGTATGAAGGAATTGAAGAAGATGATAAGAAATTCAAGTATGCCATGACAAGGCTAAAGAGCCATGCATCCCTGTGGTGGGATGGAGTGCAAGAAGAAAGGAGGAGGAAAGGGAAGCCAAAGATTAGAAGCTAGGACCGAATGGTAAAAAAAATGAAAGGTAAGTTTATGCCTAAATATTATCAAACCAATCTTTTCAAGCAATTACAAAATTTGAAGCAAAAAGAGATGTCTATAAAAGAAAACACTGAAGAGTTTTACAGGTTGACTATAAGATCAGGTCATATTGAGGATGACACAGAGAAGGTAGCTAGATACACTAATGGTTTGAAATTTTCCATTCAAGATGAGATTAGTCTTCTCATTCCTAAGATAGTTGAAGAGGCATATCAATTTTCCTTGAAAGCTAAGGAGAAGAATGCAAGAAAACAAATATCCTTCTCAAGAGGAAGGGGCAGATCCATCAGAGGTAGAGGATTTCAAGGAGGTAGAAGATAGTTGCAAGGTGAGTCTCTTTTGATGAAAAGAATCTTGTTGAAGCCAAACAAAGAAGTTGTAGAACCACCTCAAAGGAAAACTCTATTTAGAACCACATGTAAAAGTAAGGGGAAATGCTGCAAGGTCATCATAGACAGTGGGAGTACTAACAATCTTGTGTCAACTGAGATGGTGGAGAAACTAGGCTTGAAGAAGGAGGTACATCCTACACCTTATCAAGTCTCTTGGCTACAAAAAGGACACAAACTCTTGGTAAGTGAAAAATGTAAAGTAGATATTCAGATAGGAACATATAAGGATCAGATTTTATGTGATGTCATGCCCATGGATGTATGTCATATCTTACTTGGAAGGCCTTGGCAATTTGACAGGAAGGCCATGCATGATGGAAGGCAGAATACATACATGTTTAAAAAGGATGGGATCAATAATACACTCACACCATTGAAAGAAGAGGCTGTTGTTGTTGTAGGATAGAATTATAAAATATTGATAATGAGTGGTAAAGAGTTTCTACATCAAATGAAGAAAGAAAAGGTAAACTTTGTTGTGATTGGTAAGCCAAGGAGTGTAGTCACTAGTACTAAGTTGATTGATTTGCCTTTAGAGATTCAAGATATGTTGAATGAGTACATTGACATTGTGGTAGATGATTTACCTAATGAGTTACCACCATTGAGAAGCATTAGCCATCACATAGACTTGATTCCAAGAGCAAATCTTCCAAACAAGGCTGCCTATAGGTTGACACCAAAGAAAAATGAAGAGATCAAGCACCAAGTTCAAGAATTGTTAGACAAAGGATTGATAAGAGAGAGTTTAAGTCCTTGTGTTGTCCCCATAGTGTTGAGTCCTAAGAAGGATGGGAGTTGGAGAATGTGTATAGATTCCATAGCAATCAACAAGATTACTATCAGGTATAGATTCCCATTGCCTAGAATTGATGACTTACTTGATTGTTTGAGTGGAGCTACATATTTATCTAAGATAGACTTGAAAAGTGGTTACCATCAGATTAGGATAAGATAAGGGGATGAATGGAAAACAGCCTTCAAGACCAATGATGGACTCTATGAGTGGTTAGTCATGCCATTTGGACTAACCAATGCACCAAGCATCTTCATGAGGCTGATGAATGAAGTGCTTAAGGAGTTCACTGGTAAGTTTGTGATAGTTTATTTGGATGATATTTTGGTGTTTAGTCAAACTAAGGAAGATCATTTGAAACATTTGAGGATGGTATTGAGTAAGCTACATGAAGATAAATTGCTAATCAATGTAAAAAAGTGCAGTTTCCTGAAGACAAAGTTGATATATTTGGGGTTTGTGATTTCAAAAGAAGGATTGAAGATGGATAAGGAGAATATTAAGGCTATACTTGAGTGGCCTACATCTAGGAGCACATATGAGGTAAGAAGCTTTCATAGTTTGGCTAGCTTCTATAGAAAATTCATAAGAAATTTTAGTGGAATTGTTGTTCCAATGATAGATACAATCAAAGGTGATAAAAGAAGTTTTTGTTGGACTGAGGCTGCTGATAAGAGTTTCAGATTATTGAAAAAGAAGGTAACTGAAGAACCAATCCTAACCTTGCCTGATTTCAATATGCTTTTTCAAGTAGAATGTGATGCTAGTGAAACTATAATAGGCACTATTTTAAGCCTAGATGGGAAGCCTATAGCATACTTTAATGAGAAATTAAGTGATGCTAAGAAGAAGTACTCAGCCTATGATCAAGAATTATATGCTCTTGTATAGGCTTTGAAGAAATGGAGGCACTATTTTTTGCCTAAAGAATTTTTTTGTTCACTGAAAATTATGTTTTATAGTTCATTAGCAATCAGAATAAGCTGAGTCAAAAGCATGTTAAATGGATTGAATTTTTACAAAGCTTCACATTCACTATTAAGCACAAGAAAGGACAATCTAACAAGGTTGTAGATGCTCTAATTAGGAGGAATCTGATCATGCAGGAATATCAAGTAAGCATTTTGGGATTTGAAGATTTGAAGGAACTATATAAGGAAGATCCAGACTTCAAGGAACCATATGAAGCTTGCATGAATCTAGTAGGGGTTGATAGAAGTCCTTGGATATATTTCATGGTCCAAGAGGGTCTGCTATTCAGAGGTAGCCAGCTTTGCATACCCAAGAGTTCCATGAGAGAGAATTTGTTGAAGGAAAAGCATAGTGGTAGCTTATCAGGCCATTTTGGGCAGAATAAGACATTAGCACAATTGAATGCTCATTATTATTGGCCAGGTATGGGTAATGATGTCAATAAATTTGTTGAAAGGTGTAAAACATGCCAATATACCAAGGGAAGTAGCCAAAATGCAGGTTTGTACTAGCCACTACCCATTGCCAATAGGCCTTGGGATTCAATAAGCATGGATTTTGTACTTGGTTTGCCAAGAACTCAAAAAGGTCATGACTCCATATTTGTAGTGGTAGATAGGTTCTCAAAGATGGCTCATTTTATTCCATGCTCAAAAACTAGTGATGCTACTAACATAGCTAATATTCTTTCAAGATGTTGTTAGATTGCATGGATTGCCTAGAAGCATTATTTCTGACAGTGATACCAAATTTGTTGGACACTTTTGCAGAACCTTATGGAATAAATTAGGTACACAATTGAGTTTTAGTTCAGCCTATCACCCCCAAACTGATGGCCAAATAGAGGTTGTCAATAGGAGCTTAGGCAACATCTTGAGAAGCTTGGTAAGTATGCATCCAAAACAATGGGATCTTGCACTTGCACAAGCTGAATTTGCCTATAATGATTCTCCTAACAAAAGTATAGGATTGATTCCATTTCAAATTACGTATGGAATGCATCCAAGAGGTGTGTATGAGTTGAGAAATCTAAGTAGCATGGAGACAAGGACTGTTGATGCAGAAGAATTTGCCAATGCCATGCAAAATTTGCATGAACAGGTAAAGAAGAAACTTGAAGAAAACACCATAAAGTACAAGCTAAGAGTAGATAAAAAAGAAAATAGAGGTCAGTTTTAGTGTTGGAGACCTTTTTCTTTCTCACCTTAGAAGAGAGAGGTTCCCAAAAAGGGAATACAACAAGCTAAAGGTAAAGAAAATAGGACCATGCAACGTAATAAGAAAGTTTTCAAATAATGCATATGAAATAGAATTTCCAAAAGGGATTGGAATCTCTCGAATCTTTAATGTTTCAGATCTATATCCATACAAAGATGAAGGACAACCAGCTAAAGAGATTGAAACAGGGGTAGATGAAGTTATTCAATGGGAGCAACAACTACCAAAGGAAGTGCCAAAGGAGATTGAGAGCATTTTAGACAAGAAAGTGGTTAAAAAGACAAGGGGCAAAGAATATTTCTGGTATATAACTAAGAGGAAGAATCTACCAACTGAAGATGCAACATGGTTGACTGCAAATGACATCCTTAAGCTGGGCACAAGCGTGGAAGAGTTGACGAAGAAAAACAAGTGAAGAATACTTCTTTTGCTCCTTGGAAGAATGATGCAGGAGCATCTTCATGCTAGGAATGTATTTGTCATGTTCTTGGTTGATTTTTAGCATGTCTAGGTGTACTAAGGTAGTTTCCCTCCATTTCTTAGGTTTTCAATTTTTTTCTAAGTATCTTTTAAGCATGGAATAAGACCTATATGTGAGCAAAAGGCCAAATATATGTAAATATTGGTCAAATATAACCCAATATATTATCCTCAGATGATTTCAAGTTTATTGGGTGAGATATTAAGTGACTTGAGTCTTCTTATGTTAGAAAAGTTGTTTTACCCCATTTTGGGAGGTTGTTGTGTGAAGCCTAGTATAGGATTTGAGTATCTAAGTCGAGAAAAGATGGTTCGTATGGGGGATTTTCATGTGGAACAGGTGTATACGTATATAATATTAGTGAATTAATTAATTGGGAGTTTTTTTTTGGAGTCATTGTTTTGTTTTGTTCAATCTTTCCTCAAGACTATGTATGTAGACCAGACAGGGCAGCAAGGAAGATGTTTGCAGTCGGTACTTAAGAGGGTATTATCTTGTTTGTGACTACTTATGATTATATATGATGTTAATACAAGACCAATAAAATTTATTTGGGCTATTAACTCCATTGGATGCTCCCTGTAGCTCAAATTTGGTGTAAACTAGACCCTAACTAGAGTCTTGCTTATCTCATGAACCGTATAGTATGAAATTCCCAAAAATTTTAGTTTTTGTGGGTTTATCATTTTTATATTTTTTACAAATTTTCATGGCCTTACTATATGGGAAAGTGAGTTTTCTTGTATACTTGTGTTTTAACCCTGCTTTCCTACAATTCTGAGTACCTGAGTATAACAGCGAGATTTTAAGATAGTTTTGTGTTAAATAAAAGGTGTTTTTTTTTATTGGATCAGGGTTATTATGTCATATGTCACATCTCCTAAAATTTTTAGGATCTAACTCAACCCCAAACTCTCCCAAATGCCAAAACAGGGTTGTTAAGAGGCCTAATTAGGTCTGCATAGGGGTCAAAAGTAACATTTTGTACAAAACAACTATACCTAGTTTTTAAATATGTTATGTAACTTCCAAATGGGTATCTGTAAATATTTATATATTTTGTATATTAGGTGTTTTGTGAAAGATATGGCCAAAAATCAGGCCCAGCAGGGCTACAAGCCTATGAACTCATCAACACATTAAGTAGAGTCTTGCAGCTTAATCCAACCTTTTTTATCACTTCAAAGCTTCAAGTTATATGTTAAATGGATAATAAAAATGGTCTAAAGTGTTTTATTTGTGTCTACTATGTATTTGTGTTTTGTAATAGATTCTATTGTTATCATCAAACAAGTAATGCTTAGATAGGACTGTCATATTGGTTTGATAGTTTCATTTTGTTAAGTTGAGTCTCTACACCATATTGTTTTTTCCAATAAAAAATATGATAGTGTGAAGTGACCCTTTCAGTACCATTAATCACTTAGTTAAATTTTGATTAAAAAAAACATAAAGGGTAGTATGTATGGATTAAATTGATTATTTAAAAAAATTAAAAATTATCATTTTGAGTGTATTTTAGATATATTTCTATAAATATAAGATACAATAGGTATGTTCACGTTTTATCCTACAAATTTCTCTTTTAGTCATATTGGTTTTTAAGTCATATTTTTTGATCCACATCTTATTTTTTGATTTATTTTATTATGATGAAAATATAGTTTTTCCATCTTCATAATGGTTTTAGTTTAAAATTAGAGAAATAAAATATGAAAAACCTATCAATATTTTAATCTCAAGACTCTATTACTTCTAAATGTTGTGTGTTTGTATTTCTGATATGTTTTACCTTTAATAATAAATTAATGGGTTTTTATTTAATTTTTTGTTATTATTTAGATGAGAAAAGTGCACTATTAAAGGTAGGACTTGTCACCAACATTAAATGGAGCTATGACTCATGCATTAGATGTGTGAAAATAAGATAAAGCATGAATAGATTTTGCATGGATGAATTTGCTCTTATGTTGAATGTGGAAACTTGGAATATTCTATTATTTCAAACAATTATATTCCACTTGAATTTAATGTGAGACTATAATTAATTATTTTTTTTATGTATTTCTTTGCATATGTAGTTCCACATTAAATTTGGGCTTTGGTTTTTGTTTTTTTAATGTTTGTAACCACCTAGTGGGTGGCTGATATTGAATTGAAATTCTATATAAATCCAATTATAAGACTAAGTTAGCGACTAGTTCATTAGAGTAGAACATAGAGTAAAGGAATAGACCCGTATTTTATGCAATTTATTATTTTTCATACTTAGGTTTTCTTGTGAGCAATGTTGTTGTGAATAATTTTATGTAATCTTTTGATTTTGGGTGGATCAAAATATTGTTTGTCAAGTAAATGTATATAAATTAAAAGGCTGTGAATACTTTTATTCATTATATTCACATGAATATGGTGATTTTATTCCATATTTATTCATATATAAATACCTTAGAGTCTTGCATCATCTTTGTTCATAGATGTGTACATATTGCTCAAGTAATAAATTGATTCCATGGAGTTCATCTAATCAAATGAATCAGATTTATATTCACTACAAAATAGGATTACATATTTATCTTTAACCTTCTCTTTTATTATTTTTTATAAACATGTTAGGGTATTTAGAATAGATATGAAAGTTGTAATCTATGTTCACATGCATATCTTGATTGTAAACCTTGTGTGTCATATTGTTGATGTATTTCTAAATATATGTATGTAATGAATAGTCATTAAATTAGTTGCATTTTATGACCAACCCACATCTAATGATTTATTAGGCAATAAATACATAAAACCAACATTTACCATCATTTATCTGAATATATTCCAAACATTCCCCTTGAAATGGAATGGTTTCACATCAAAAATTGGGTTACCATGTAATCCAATACCTAGTAGTAATAGACCTTGGGGATATTTCCTCTCCTTTTAGGAGAGTTTGGATGGATTTCCACCATGTCTAAGTTGATGTGCTTAAACACACGTAAATAGAAGAGTTAGGCCCATATAAGAGTAAATTTCTATTAATAATGTCAAATACAAGTCATATAACTGAGCATATGTCAATTATGTCAAAGGTTGGCTATAAGACACAATTTTAGGTGTCTAATATCAAATGTGTGTTTATATTTTCCCCATTTCATTCTAATATTAGATCTACTAGAGTAAAGTTATATAAGGTGATACTTGAGTATATCTATGATCATTGTGCTTTAAGTGTGTACTCTATAGACATCCAATTCCTAGCATCATTGTGTTCAAATTCTCAATCTTATTTGAAATTTTTGAAAACACATAAATTAGGTCAAAATAACTTAAATGCACTAAATGGTTTAATCTTGACATTTACAAGTGTTGATTTATACTAATATATCCCCAAATTGGGTATGCATTTTATGTGGTTATTAAAATTTCTCAAATCATTCTGAGTTAAATTGAAAAATATGCATTTTGATGCTCTAGATTATTTTTTTCTAATTTGGAAGCACAAGACATGTGCATGCGTTATTTTGAGTCGATAATGTCCTAAATGGGATATTGGTTTGTGCATAACTAACATTGACTTCTAATTCCACTCCAGTCAAATTATGACTTAGTAATATGAATTATTACCATTTTGATTAGTGATGTGCAACCAATTTGCAAAGAATTGCTTAAAATTTGATTAATCTCACTTAGGTAAATCAATCCAAATTAAGATCTTAAGTGGAAAATCCATAGAAGTTATTGAATATCTTCTAGTTTGAAATTGATTCTTGTCACCTACATCATAAAATGACATCATTCATGGGGTGGCATATATAAGCCATAAATGCAATAAATATTAGGTTTAAGGCCTCCCATGCCTTTGTAATGTCCCTTCCAAATATTTATGAGGGTATTTATGGATTAATTATACAAAATTAACATAATCCATAGACACACATATTGATCTCAAGATGGACAGTTATGGTTAATCCTAATCAAATTTAAAAATATATAAATAAGAGGACAAAGACCACCAATTTTACACTTCATTTGTGTAAAATTATTATGCATAATTCTCTCCACAAGCCATTTGTGTGTGGTGTTTATTATGCTTAGTTTACAATAAGATAACTTAATTGATAGGCATATATTTGATTTCATATCATGAGCCTCATTGCATTAGTGAGCAAGAGATGATGGAGGAGATTTGCCTTTCATCATTGATGAAGACTTGAGCACCCAATCCAAAGGAAAATCATGTTTTGAGTCATAATTAGGTGATGGGATGCTCTTGGGAAGGTATTATGTATGTTTTCTTATAATATCTCTTAATTGTCATTTACCAAACCTCATCAAAAGAGTTAGAATAGTTTGTTATGTTCTTATGCATTTTTATTGAGTTTTTCTTGACTAATGCTTGATATAACCATATTTGCAATCCATCTTTACATATTGGCATGCCTGATGGGACATCGCATCCCATTCAAGCAAGGAAAACACTTTGGCATTCTTAGAAAATCTAAAAAGTGACTTAAAATCCTTAAAATCCAAATTTTGATCATTATTTTCCCATGTTTTTAGATTTTTGTTGATACATGGATCACATAGTGACCGATATCAGTTTTGTGTAACTAAAATCAGTCCTAGATAATGGGCATCGATTCTAGTGAAAGATATAACATGGAAAAAATCACATTTTAGAGCTTTTTTCAAAATTTCAAGTTGTTATTTTGGATTTTTAAGTCTCTATTTGAACATTAAATTACATAATCCAAATCTTTGCTTGAGATTTTATCCTAATTTGGGTTAACAAGTGTTTTTTTTTCAAAACATTTTTTATCTAAGGGTTAACAAGTAACTAGTGTTGGTTTCTATGGACCAACATCATTTTTTTTATGACTCATATCAATCTTGTTATAACTAGCATTAGTCACTATTGACTGATGTCGGTCTCTATGTAAAAAAATAGATAACCTAAGAGAGAGTTTTTAAAACATGCTTGTTTCATTAGAAATTATGTTTCAAAGCAAAAGGAAGCTCTCTAACATTCATAGGTCTCACATGAAAAAGTGACAAATTTGAGTATAATTAAGTCTTGAACCTTACCTTTGTGTTTAAAAGGAACCTAGATGTTTTTAAGTTAAGTTATTTTATGAAGTTTTTCCAAGTTTGAAATTAAGGCCAAGGGGCTAGGAATTTCATCAAACACTTCACTTTGGTGCTTAAAACTAACACCCACTAAAATTACAAGTTTTAAAAAGTGTGTTATTTTATGCTAAATCATTTAGCACTAGTTTATTTTTTATACAAAATGAATAGCATGCGTATGTTCTCCCCTCATCCCCTTTAGGGAACTCAGGTGACTAAAAGTGGATTTTCCTTGCAATTGTGCCTTTGTCCAAGGCATGAAAACAATGTTGTCAAGGCTCTCCCCAAAACCCATATGGTTTGGGTGATATAAAAATAAACTCTAAAATCTTTTCACTTAGTTTTATTTTATGCAATTTGGCTTGTGGAGGGGAGTTCATAACTTCTTCATGAGCTATTTAAGGAAGCTTTGAAAAGGGGTATCATCTACTAGCATTGTTTAAACCCTTCTCCATAGTAGGGTATATAAACTAGGGAATGTATACTGTAAGAACTAGGGGATTGAGTGGCTAACCTTTCCTTTTATAATGAAAAATTGAGTCACGTCTAGTTAACTAGGGGATTCCACTAAGTAATACATGGATGGAATTTTTATGCAAAGGAATAAACCTTTGCATAGTAATTGACTCAGTATGAAATCAATTGATGTGAAGCATATCTTTTTTTAATGACAATTGGGACCATCTAGATGGTCAAAAATTGAAGTTTCGAAACAAATCCATTTTATGTGGACATATTATTGATTCAGGGTGAGTAGCCCAAAGGTCCATGTCTCCATACAATCTCTTGGGAGAAGGAGGTGTAAAACCTACTACTTCATGCACTTTTATATTTGGATTAACACTTAAAATCCTCCCAAGAGAATGTATATATATGGATTTCTATAATATGATGTAACCTTATCATTTTAGGGCTTAGGATGATTTACTTAGATGTATTTATTTTTTCCTTTTCTTTCTTGGTAATTATTTGAGTCTAAGACTTATTTGTAAACAAAGCACATCAACCAAACACATTTTTTTCCACCATTTTATTTGAACAAGGAGGTGTTCCATTGGTCAAATCTAAATCATCTTTTCCCTTTTTTAAAACCCTTTATTAAACATTGTGTTGGTATTGTATAAAAAACATTGTTATGTTGCCCGTTTGAGTCTAAAATATTTTCCAAAAATCTCCAAGTCCTTTGCTTTTTAATTCAAATTCAAAATTTCACCTTTCTAAGTTTTAGGCCAAGGTGTTAAATTAGTTTACCATTTACACTTGGTTTGAGTTAAATTGGGTAAGATTTCTTGTTTAGATTAAAGGTTGTTTATAGACTCATCATCATCTGATCATTGTGAACATAGGTCATCTAGTGTATCGCTCACACTATATATTATATAACACATTTTATTCTACCTCCTATTACTATGCGATAGTGTTGTGCTGCCAATTTGGTTTTAGTTCTCTACTTAGGAATTCTTTCATGTTTTTTCATCTTGAGTTTATTAGTTTGCATTATTACCTTCCTAATCTGAAGGACTTTCTTTTAGATTTCTAATATCAAATCATTAAAGTTGAACTAGCTTTTATGATATTAACATATCTCTAAACCTACATTTGGTGTACTAGTTTACACTTAGGTCTTTGAGTTATCATACCCTCTTCTAATTTAAAGGATTTCAACCCATTAAAGTTGAGTAATTCCATAAACCATTTCTTCTAATTGTGTGGTACTACACCACCTTCTCTTTATTATAGTGTCTTTTACCTTGTCCTTTGCTTAGAAAAAAAATCAAAATCACACCTTGTTAGAATTTTAAAAACATTTTCCAAATATTTCAAAACATAAAAAACAAATATTTTAAACATGATGCAAAGATACACTCATAGTGGGTTCTCTTACGACCCTACCTATGAGGAAGAACAATTTTATGATGGAAAGGATAATTTTGTAGTCTTTGATGACATTCCCATGACTACAGGATCTAAGGAACCCATAGAAGACAAAGATGAAACACTCTTAAGGTTAATTGAATTTGGTGATAGATTGCCATCAAAATTTCTTATATAAAAATTGCATATCTTGGTTAGGGTATAAGACCAATAGTGAGAATAATCCCTCGCACATATTTCAAAATCAAATGTTGCTTCTTCTAGCAAAGGAAAGGAAGTAAATTTAGATTTAATCCCTAAATATCAAAATCTTGTCACCAAGTTCAAGAAGATAAGTCAAAAATATGTAGACCAACTTATCATGGACTTTATAGACATTTGAGTTACCACTTCAATACACAATGGCACTTGCAAGGAGAAAGGGAATGTGGTAGAACCAACACAAACTTTAGTTAAGAACACACTTACAATGGATCAAGATGTCTCAATTGAATAACCTAAATATTAAGAGCTTCCACAACATTCTTTGATAAACATGGATAATATATTTTGCAATCATCAAGAACCTCTTGTCCCTTTGCAAAACCAATGATCAAAACATTCAATACATATTGAAGAAATTATTTAAAACAATTTGGCTAATTCATCTCAACTAAGCCATACTTTGTTTAATAGACCATAGACTCCCCAAAATCAATAGAACACTTATAATTCAAGGCATCTAACTTTAGGGAATGTTTATCAACCCAAAAATAAATGGATTACTTACTCAACTTAAAGAGAGAACAAAAAAAATCATAGATCATAGGATTTATATCCCTAACAAATCCATGTAATAGGGACACATACCACCCCAATAGAATTATATTCCACCCATAAATGTACCAAGCATGAAAGAGTGGAATTTGATGAAATAAATTATGGCATGATTACAGATAGGGAAATAAATCAAGAAATACAAATTTGATGAGATATTTCGATATCCATTCGATTTGATAATTCTCCAAGTCCCCTTTCTGTCTCATTTTGAGGCACCCAAATTTGACAAATATAAATGAAAAGGTCACCCTCGTGAACACATTCAGGTATTTTTGTATTATTCCAAGAGGTAGACTATAATAAAATTTATTTTCTTTGGTTATTTCCATGAATTTTAATAGGACAAGCTTTAGACTAGCTTCTTAAGTTACCCAAGGGATCAATTTTAGATTGGAATGATCTATCTAAAAAAATTATCGACCATTTATCTTATAATATTGAACATGAATTGATTGTTATTGACTTATGGAAAGACAATTAGTAAGATGTAAAAATCTTTGTAGCATATCTATAAAGGTGGAGAGCATTAGCTAGATGCTTTTAACATAATTTGTTAGACAAATAGTTGGTCAACATTTTAACACAAAACCTACACCCTGAGTTGGTGCACATTCTACGGCTTGCTTGTATTAACACATTTGAATAAATTATAGACAAGGGTGTGCATATTGAGAAGGAATTTATTACAAAAAGCCTTTTCAATATTTATTCACATGGTCAACCATCAAATCAGACCCAATCTTCTAGTCAAACTATTATAATAGAAAAACCTAAGGCCTTAAATAAGAACAATAACATGGTTAGAAATGGAGTAACTAAAGCAAGATATGTGCAAATGGTGAAAGATCCATTGGCTCAAATATATGCAATCATCTCCCCCTAATCCACCAAAAACTTAATAAAGAGTCCCTCCATGAAGGGTATTTCATAACAATTTCAAAGTCTTTAGCAAACTAGGAGAGCCTATTGAGGCAATGTTCCAAAATCTCATAGCAACTAATTTGATTATATGGCTTATACCAAGGCCATTTTTTTAGGATCATCCCAAACCTGATTGGTATCAGGAAAATGAAGTTTTCAACTTTCATCATGTTTTTGGCCATGGTGCTTGTCACTATGTCTAATTGCAACACCTTATTGAATATTTAATTAAGAGTGGTGAAGTTGATGTTAAAACTTTCTCCACATGACACTAATCAGGATATGGGAATCTAAAAAGATCCATTTCCTCTACATAATCAATAACTACCAAGGAAGAATCAAAACCAAGGACATAATTAGTGGTAAAATCATAATGAAGGTCAGAATCATAATCAAAATGATCATAATATCTATGTTAATAGCCTAGGTTATAATGACAAGATAGTAAATCTCACGATTGGGGAACCATGATGGCTGTGAGTGGTAGACTGGCTACGAGTGGTGGACTATTGCAGGGTGACCAGAATGGCACCCCCAAGAATGAGCAGTCGTTGCCTGGGGAATCAACGCAGGAGGTTGATAGGACTTTTGTGACAGAGAGCTCTAAGCTCAAGAAAGTCAATGGCTATTTACCTAGAAGCCAAGAGTGCCTAGTTCTGGTTTTATCCCCAGACTCAGTGAAGGAGGAGGTAGAATATTTGTCTGCTCATACCCTTATTTGTAAATTTTTGGGTATATGTATTTTGATAGCAGCGTTGGAAGCCTGGATCAGTCAGACTTGGCAGATTGATGGGTATTTTGACATTCTGCTTGCCAAAAATAGTTATTTCATGGTAAATTTCTCCTCTGTTATAGACCAGAATAGGATTTTTGAAGGGGGACCATACTTCTATGAATGAATTGGACTTTTCCTGAAACCCTAGCACGTAGGGTTTAATTTGGTGGATGATATTCTAGCCTATGTTCCTATCTAGGTATGACTATCGAGATTGCCCCTGGAGTTCTGGCGTGAGGACATTCTCTACCAATTAGCAGCTATGCTTGGAACTCTAATGGCAATAGCGCACCAAGCACTGGACAGAAAGGTAATTTTGTATGCCCGCATTTGCATCAAAATTAATTTAAATAATCCACTCTCGGACTCTCTTGAGATCTGTTTGGGAAGCTCCTCATGGATTCAACCACTAGATTACGAAGCTATTCCATTTCATTGCCGCATTTGTCATGTCTATGGCCATTTGCTTAGGCAGTGTTCGCAGGTGACTAGAGACTCTGTTCATCAAGGAGAAGGGTCTGGAACTCATATGGCCAATAATGTTAGTGGGGCCAGATAGCTAAATCCCAGCATGAAGTAGCTGGTTCAAGCAGAGGACATGAGTAAAGGAAAAAACCCTCTCTTCCTAGCAAGTACACAACAAGGCACAAATGGCTCCAGGGGTCCTGACAAGGATGGATTTACCACAGTTAGACGTTGCACAAAGAATCATGGGCTGAAGGGGACAAATTTTGATAGACAGATTGAGGTAAACTTTAATAGGTTTGAAGTTCTAGATAATATGAATATAGAGGATGGCATTTCAGATTTGTTACAGACAGAAGAATAAGTGACAATGGAACAACTCACCCTAGGCAATGATTCTCTTGCTTTGGTAACTCGAGCGACCCAGGAGCTAGACCGTGACACATAGGAAGCTTCCATCATAGACATGCTTGATACAGGGGACAAAGGGGCTCGCTGGGCTGATCTGGATAAGGATATGGAAGCACTCAAAAATGACAAGGGACCATCCTCAATCCTTAGTCTCATGCATAGACCCTTCAAGAAGGCTACCATTTCCAATCCATCTCAAGCTGGATGAAGAAAGGACCAGGAGTAGCTTAAACTTACAAGAGATCTTCTAGTTGAGGCGGGGCATGTTAAACCCCTGGATGAACATTTTTCATCAGTTACTCAATGATTGTCCTTTCTTAGAATGTGAGGGGTTTGAATAGTTCTCCCTAACAAAAAGCTATGTATAACCTGGTAAGTGCTAACTCTCCAAATATCCTTTGTATTTAGGAGACTAAATTTTTTGTAGACTTGTGGTTTTCTTATATGCAAAAATTTTGGTATTGCAGTCATAGTCAATGTGTTGGGGCATCTGGTTGTTCTGGCGGGCTGGCCATCTGTTGGAATCTGGAGAACATAATGCCTCTTTGCTAGTTGGCCAACAGTTTGGCTCTTACAATGACTGTTGTTTCTAAGGAATCAGGTGAAATCATCCTTGTTACCAATATCTATGCCCCTGTGGATCTTCCTAGATAGTGGAAAGTATGGGACCATGTTTGATATATTAGGAGCTGCCATCTGTATTTGCCCTAGATTTTGACTAGGGACTTCAATGTTGTCCTCAGCATGGAAGAGAAGAGGGGAGGACTAGCCCATTTGGGGCCTTCATCAGAGATCTTCCGGTACAATATTGACCTTCTGTGCCTCTCAGATGTCAAACCTATCAATGGCATCTTCACCTAGAGTAATAGGAGAATTGGTGAGGCTAGTATCTCAGAGCACCTAGATAGATTTTTGGTGTCCTATTACTGGCAATCTAGCGCCACCTCCCTTGCTTTAGAAATACTTGACTGGGGAGGTTCAGATCATTGGCTAATTAAGCTTTTTACTAACCACATTCCTAGACCAAGGAAGCCCCCATTTAAGTTTCAACTCATGTGGCTCAGAGAGCCATCCCTCCATGATTTAATGGCAAAGTGGTGGAGACAGGGAGGACCCAGCTATGGCACCGCTATGTTCTCTTTCACCAAAAAACTCTAGTTTGTTAAGGGGAGGTTGAAGTATTGGAGTTTTAACAGCTTCGACAATCTCCATACTAAGAGGAAGAATGCTCAAGACCAGCTGAATGGGATTACTAGGTAGATTAGAGACCATGGCCTCTCTGAGGAGCTCCAGTTGGCTAAGGCCCAGGTGGTGAAAGAACTTACAGAGTGGGACCTCAGAGAAGAGATCTTCTGGAAGTAGAAGGCACGCATTGATTGGCTCCAGGAAGGAGATAGGAACACTACCTTCTTCCACAAGTCTGTTTAAGCAAGGCGTAATAGAAGCTACATTTCCCACTTGGTGTGCCCGAATGGGGTGCGGCTGAATTCTCCTTAGGACATATCTAGAGCAGCGACCTGCTACTTTTCTAGTCTTCTCTCAGATGAACTGCATCCACCTGAGATAACTAAAAATATAGTGTTGTCCTACATCCCCTCTATGGTGGATTCGAGGATGAATGAGTATCTTATGCGGCCTATAGAAAGGACTAAAGTGGAGGCAGTGGTCTTCATCATGAAAAGAGGTAAAGCACCTGGGCCAGATGGATTTCCAGTGGAATTTTATCAAGACTTTTGGGATGTCATCAAGCAAGATCTCTTTGAGGTGATACAGGAATCATATTCCAACAAAGAGATGCTAAAGGCTTTGAACGCCACCTTCTTGGTCTTAATCTTGAAGAAAGAGCAGGTGGATCAGCTGGACCACTTTAGGCCTATTGCACTCTGTAATGTAGTTTACAAAATTATCACTAAGCTCTTAGCAAAAAGGCTCAAAATCTGCCTCCCTTTGATTGTTTCAGAGGAATAAGGGGGTTTTGTTACTGACAAGCAAATTCTGGATGAGGTTGTCATTGCTTCAAAAGCCATTCATTCTATGAGCATGTCCCAAGAGCGGGCCATGTTCATCAAGCTAGACTTATCAAAGGCCTATGATAGGGTCAGCTGGATATTCTTGGAAAAAATCATGTTGGCCTTTGGTTTCAGCCCGGCATGGATTCAATGGGTGTTTAGCTGTGTCACCACGCCTTCCTACTCGGTCCTCATCAATGGGCAGCCCACTGAGCTTTTTGGGGCAACAAGAGGCCTTCTCCAGGGAGATCCACTTTCCCCTTATTTATTTATCATTATGGATAAAGGATTGGGCCAGCTTATAAAATTCCAGGTCTCTCAGAATATTGTGTAGGGATGGCAGTGGGGGAATGGTTTAATCACGTCCCATCTTCAATTCATTGATGATACCATCCTGGCTGGGAAAGCACGTATTCAGGAGGCAAAAGCTTTTCGTGATACCCTTGACATGTACCTGGATGATACTGGGCAAAAAATCAATGACCATAAATCCTCTATATTTCTCTTTAATACACCTGGTCCTATATAGAGGAGAATAATGACTATCCTGAGGTTTCAAATTTAGGTACTCCTAGTTATTTATTTGGGCATTCCCATTGTGGTTGGTAGGCAGCCATGGCTATTTTGGTAGAATGTGTTAGATAGACTGAGGCAAAAAGTGAGTCACTGGACTCATAGATGGCTCTCCACTGTTGGGAGAGTCACACTGTTGCAATCGGTGATTCAAGCTCTTCTTGTTTATCGATGCTTGGTCCAGGCTACTCTGGTTTATTTTCTCAAGGAATTCGATGCCCTTTCCTGCCAGTTCCTTTGGAGTGGTAACCTGAGAAGCACTAAATGGAGTCTGATCAAGTGGGATACTATTTGCCGGCCAAAGAAAGATGGGGGACTCGGTTTGCACTCTGCCATCCTGGTGAGCCATGCTTTGGCTGCTAAATTATACTGGAGATGGTGTACTAATCAGTCCCAATTATGGGCTCACATCCTGGCTAGTAAGTACTTCCCTGGGGTGGGTCCCTCTGTCATTCCTCAGCTGCCTCTTGAGGGGGGTGGCTCCATGATTTGGCGTACCCTGAAAGGTGGAGCTCAGTTAATTAAAAATAGCCTATTCTGGATTTGTAAGATTGGAGAATAGGCTCTCTTCTGGGAGGATTCATGGGATGGGTCACCCCCACTCTTATCTTCACACCCACATTTGTAGCTGTTATATGATGTCTTTCAAGCAGCTGGCTGGACTAATGTGGCCCATTATAAGGAGGAGTACAACATGGGTTTGACCACTGGGTTTAGATGGAAAAATTATTTAGACTGGCCACCAGGTGGATCCTGGGAGAATAGATTAGAGCTTGATCAGTTATTAACTTCTAGACATTGCAACTCTCTTCCTGGTTAGGATGAGCTTGCTTGGGGAGGGAGTGCTATTGGAAGCTATTCGGTCTCAGTGGGGTATCAGTTTTTGCTTAAGCAAGTCTTTGGGGAAGCGAATTTCCCCTGGGGGAAGTAGACATGGAATTCAGTTACTTGGCCCAAATGTTGTTTCTTCTTATGGATGCTTGTTTACAATAGGTGCCTCACATGGGACAACTTGTGCAAACACAGCTTCCAAGGACCTTCCAGGTGTGTTCTCTACTGTGGGGAGGTGGAAACAGGTTCACATCTTTTCTTTCTCTGCTCTTTTACGAAGAGTCTTTGGCATAGATGGTGGGATGCATGGAGAAGACCCTGCTTCCATGCCACCTCTTTAGCCAACTTTTGGAACTACTTAAGCACCCCCAAATCCAAAGCGCCTATTCTTTAGGCTGCTTAGCTTACTGGACCGGCATTCATACTTTGGAATGTATGGATTGAGTGCAACAAACGTATCTTTTGTGCCGAACAGAGGACTAGCAATGCCATTAGGGAGAAGGTTCGTGATTCCTTACAGGAGTCACTGGCTGCAAAGGGATTCCACATAGACGGGTTGGGGGATGAGGAGTCGGGCATTCTCTCCAGTATTGCTGGCACTCTGTCCAGTGCTCCATCCAATGTCCCATCTTTTTGCTCTTGGAACAGAGACAAATAGGTGCACAAACTGGTTTGTAGAAGAGGTCGATGGATGCCCCCTTTACCTAGAAAGTTGAAAATTAACACTGACGGGTCCTCGAGAGGAAACCCAGGAGAAGCTAGTATTGGTGGCATTGGTCGTGATAGTTCAGGAAATATTCAATTCATCTTCTCTATTTATAAGGGATGGTATTCCAATAATTACATGGAGGCGCTCACCATCCTCCAAGTGATGCAACAATGCTGTCAACTGGGCTTGCAGAGTATTATTTGCGAGTCAGATTCCTAGCTGGTCACTGATTTGTTAAGTAATCATAATTTTGATAGTGCTGATTGGCGTCTGGTGGTGGTTGTTCAACAGATTCTCTAGTTGAGTACTGTGATGGATTCGGTGTGCTTCATGCATATTCCCTGTGAGTGGAATGGGTTACTGACCATTTAGCCAAATGGGCCTCTGAGCAAGGGCCTCAATGGGAAATTTTTGATTATAGCTTGTTGCCTCTAAACTTCTCCCAGAATCTGAGTCTTCTGGTCGAGCAGGACAAGGCTGTGTAATGTGTTATTTTTCTGGGATTTTTGTTTTGGACTAAATTTTTACCCCAGTTAGTTAAAAAAAATAGCCTAGGTTATAATAACATGTGTTACAATTATAACAATAACTTTGGGATGCATTTATACAAACCACATTTCCACTGTCATTATCAAAACCCATCAACCATCATGTACTCCTCATAGTACTGGACCCATTTTTATAAGGTCAACACTCTCTCCCACAAGTAATGTCACATCAAGTTCACATAATTCTTTTTCACCTTCATTTGCATGGTTTACTATTTCTAGACCTCATCATTCCTCTAATTATAAAGGTTCCTCATCAACCTAAAATTTCTCCAATGTAACTAGACGCCTATGAGTCACCCTCTAAGGCCCTTTACCTTCATATTCTAATTATAAAAAATCCATTCCACCTCTAGATTTTAAAATCTCAAATAGATACTCATGATTTACCCTTCAAGACCCTTTTTCCACTTCTTCTAACATGGAACCCAACATGAAGATTGTGCCTTCAGATCCAAAGTCACACACTATGCTATCCAAGGCTAAACCATCTCATCTTATAATTGAAAAGCCTTATAGTCTATCAGAATAAATTAGTAAAACCCATACACATATTTCTATTTTAGATCTCATGTATACATTTGAAGTCCATATAACTATTTTTAATGACCTTTTAAAACAATCCATTATTCCCCAAGATATAAATCCTAAACAATTCCAAACACTTGTAGGGTATTTTGTCTTCATTTTGAAATCTCACATTTAATCAAAAATATATGTTCACTCTTGGTTGAAGGCATAATAATCCCTTATGTATTAAGATAATCATTTAAAACCATAAAATTAAGTGGGTTCTTATGAACAATGGTTCAATATTGAATATAGTGTATCTCAAATTGGTACAGAGATTGGGTTACACTGCGAAGGATATCCAACTAGAGATGATCACCATAAAGGCTTACAATAATATTGAGAGGGAGACTTTTGGTACCATTTTTTTACCAATCATTGTTGGGTTTGTTTTCCATCACACATTATTACATATTATGGATATTGAGCTCCATTATAACATACTTCTTAGTCATCCTTAGGTCCATGAAGTACAAGACATTCCATCCACCTTGCATTAGTGCCTTAAGTTTCCCTATGATGGGATCAAGATCACTATTCTTGCCAATCTATATCCTTATCAGTATTACAAACATATAGAGGTTGAATATCATAATTATAACTATTGTCTTGGTTCTAAATTCATTATAGAGAAGAATAAGGAAATATCTTCACAGCAACCAACATCCAATTATATCAACCCCAGTGACCTTGCATCCACTTTGGCTGATCCATTTCCCATAACTCTTGCAAAGCAAGTTTTTATAGAAGACGTGGGAATTTTCACATAACATCTAAAGGATGTATTCTATGTTGATAAGTTTCCAAAGTCTCCTAAAACATTTGGTAAACCTAAACCTTATAAAATCCCTAATAGATCCATCTTGATCTAGCAATAGAAGAAAGAAACAAAGAAACCATTGATGGTATTTGTACCTGATACTTAACCAAAATAGGATCGAGAGGATTTTACCCAAGGAGATTGGTTGTATTTTGATTAATTTTTTTTGTTGTTTTTAGAATCCAATATATCTTATCCCTAATCTGATTATGGATAGTTTTGATTATATAGGAAAATACCTTGGCCCATGAGTGCAAGGAATCCTGGAACCTTTATCGACTAATATACCTAATTTGAATCATGATCTCAAATTTATACCACCTTAGGGTGACCTTATGACTTTTGATAGTGATTCTTATGAATTGATTAGAAAGGATACTCCTAATAGTGATGTAGCATCCTATTATAGACTTTTCAATGATCTTGTTGGCATGAACATATTTAATTCAAATGTCATTGTGACCCTAACATCCCATTATTCCCTATGCCTTTATCATCCTAAACTCATTGATTGGGACCACCAAAATTTGGTCATATGCCTTGATGAATTCTATAATGAAGAATCAATTTCAAAGTATACAGGCCTCAAAGATGGATTTCCCACTGGTGATCATAAGAAAGGCTTTGATTTTTAATTGGATGTTTCTACCTACTTTATAGAATAGGAAACATTTCTTGGTCATAACAAAGATAAAACATCAAGATCTTTAGATGAAAACCTCTTTTAGGCACTCATTGATTATGGAAAAGGTAAAGATAAGGATAAACACTTGAGTAAAAACCTATTTTAGGCAATATTGGATGGAAAAGTTTACTTATCCCCAAAGGATGCACAAGGTCTATCAAGTCCTATCTCTATAGCTAGTACTAACATCATGTCATAAAAACAAGAAGTCTTTGAGCATATTGATCTTGATTTTCTTTAGATTTTTTCTAGTTGTTCATTACCTAATTTGGCAAATTGAGATTCATTGCATTATCTAGAGCTCTGAGAATAACAACAAGAAACTAAATCAAAACAAGATGATCATGATCACACATTGCCTACTATTCTTCAATATGGTTCTACACTCCTTGTAGAAAACACTTTTGAATTGAACCTAAAAACATATGATGATCACAAAATTGTTTACCTTGGAGCTTCCCTTATTGAAGTATAATGAGAACACATTATATCCATTTTGATGGATTTTATTGATATTTTTACATGGGAATATTCAGACATGCTAGTTTTAGACTCTTATTTGGTTGTGAATCACCTTTTTATTCGTCCATATGCTAATATAGTCAAATAAAAATTGAGGAAGATGCATCCATGCATCACTCTTTTATTAAAATCTAAATTGGAGAAGTTATTAGGATTAGGCTTTGTTAGACCACTAAACTATTCTAAATTGATATCAAACATAGTTCTAGTCAACAAAAATCCATAAGGTATATGTATTTGTACTAATTTTAGAGACATCAACAAAGCATACCCTAAAGATGATTTTACTCTACCTAACATTGACATTATTGTTGATTCTAATACTAAGTATGAGATGTTATCCATCATCAATGGATTAATTGGATACAATCAGATTAAGATAGCCCAAGAAGATCAACACAAGACTGTGTTCACCACCCCATGGGGAACATTCTATTATCAAATCATACCATTTGGATTCAATAATGTTGGAGCCACTTATTAATGTGTTATGACTATCATATTCCATGACATGATGCATGATATTATTAAGGACTATGTTGATGACATCCTATCTAAATAAAGTACATGTGCTAGACATCCTAGCATTTTATGAAGAATCTTTGAGAGACTTTGTGAATATAAAGTCTACCTAAATCCTAAGAAGTGTGTATTTGGAATCACTTCAAGAAAACTACTAGGGTTTATTTACTATATCACAAAGGGGGATTGAATTCAACCCTACTAAGGTCAAGGATATTAATGAAATGCATCCACTTTTAAATATTAAACACCTTCAAAGCCTACATGGAAAGATTCAGTCTATCCATAGGTTTATTTTTCAATTAGAAGACAAGTGCCACCCATTTACACATCTCTTGAAGAAAGGGGTCACATTTCAATGTGAAAAAGATTGTCAATTATCATTTGCAAATTTCATAACATATTTGGCCAACCCACTAGTTTTGAGACTACAAACACTTGGATAACCACTACTTCTTTACATTTTAGTGACTAAGCATACACTGGGGGCACTTTTTGCCCAGCATGATGATCAAGATAAATAACATGAAGTTTATTATTTAAGCCACACACTGGTGGATTATGAACACAATTATATTCCTATCGAGAAGGCATGTTTAGCTATGGTGTTTGCTTCCCAAAAGCTATGATACTATATGCTGAATAATAAAACCATTTTTATTGGTAAGGTAGATCCTCTCAAATTTTTATTATCTAAAGCATCTCTCATAGGTCATATGGCCAAATGGGTCATGATCTTAAGTGAATATAATGTTGAGTATAAGAATCAAAAGGATATCAAGGGGTAGGTTATTATTAATCAACTTTCAGAGGCCCTTATTATACACACTCAACCACTCAGATTTGACTATCTAGATGATTCTATCATGACAGTGGAAGTAGTACATAATGAACCTAAATAATGGAAACTATATTTTGATGGCTCCTTCACATCTAGTGGATCTGGGGATGGTATATTTTTTATTACACCACAAGGTTATTTTATTCCCAAAGTATTTCACATCAATTTTCATTGTACCAATAATATGGCTAAGTATGAAGAAATTATTGCAAGACTTTATCTTGTAGCATAATGGGATATCAACTCTTAATGGTTTATGGGGATTCCCAATTGATTTCAATCAAACCATTGATTAGTATAAAAATAGAGATGATAATATTGTACTCTATGAGAATATTATGGATAATCTCAAAGATCATTTTAAATCTTTATAATCTGAACAAGTACCAAGGGACAACAACAAATTTGTCAATGCAATGGCAACAATTAGGTCCATGATATAGATTGAAACTAGTGATAAAGAGTATTAATTTCTCATTGAAAATATTCTTTAGCTTGCACATGTTTTCATATATTTAAAAATGGTATGTTCCATTGTTGGTCTCGATCCCCCACCTAAATTGCCTTGGCTCAAAGATTTTTTATAAGTATTTCCATTATCATGTTTTTTCCCTAACCTTTCTAATAATCTTAATAAACATTTCCTTCACCACATAGCTTGTTATACCCTCCTTGGAAACATGATTTATTACAAAGGCTATTATGGAATGATACTTCATTATTATCTTTGAGAGAATCTAAGTTAGTTCTTAAGGAGGTTCATGAAGGAATGTTTGGGACACACACCAACAATGTAGTCCTAGCTAAAAAACTCCTCAAAATAGGTTACTATTGGCCCAAAATGGAGATAAATGCTTGAAATTATGTGATGAAGTGTGTTTTTTATCAACAACATGGAAATTTAATACATGCATTTTCCTTACCACCACAGTCGATCATAACAACATGGCCATTTTCTAATTGGGGCCTTGATCTCATCAAGAAAATAAACCTAACATATTTAGATGTTCATAAACACATTTTAACTACTACTAAGTATTTTAATAATTGTATTGAGGCCATTCCTCTTTCAGACACCTAAATATGACCATCAATAACCTCCAACCAAGATTTTGATCAATTTCCACTTAAAATACATAATTTGGCCTAAAAACACTAAAACATGTTAAATGATGTGAAACTGGCATATTCAAGTGCCAATTTTAGCTATGGTATCCCTAAATGGGGTAATGAAATTTATGGGCTAGCTAACTTTGATCAGATCATTTCGAGTGAAAATGCTAATTTTGCACCTAGGTGCTCTGGATTACTCTTTCCTATCAAAATCTCTTTCACAAGACACTACCTTTATTATTTGGTGTTGATAACATCCTAAATGGGATAACATATCCAATGCATCTGACATCACATTCCAATTCTAACCTAGTCAAAATTTTGACCAATAACAAGGCATTTTGATTAGTTTGAGTAATTTATGCAAAATCTACTTAAACATGCTTAAGAGATAATTAACCCAAATCAAGGCCTAATTAAGAATTCCATGGAAACTTGTTGAAAACTTATTTTTGGAAACGAAAATTGAATATCTACATCATTAGTTGACCTCATTTCTTGGGAAGACATCCCTAGGCCATATATGCCATAAAGATTAGGATTCATGCCCTCCATGCCTCATCAATGCCTTCCATGATGCTCTCCGTGCCTCATCAATGCCTTCCATGATGCCCTCCATGCCTCTTAATTGCCTCTTCTTCTAATTTCATGACTAGGATAATTATAAACTTAATTAAAAAAATTGAATTAATCCTCAACCACACATCTCAATCTTGAGATGGATGGTACAGGTTGATTATGATCAATCTCAAAAATCTATAAATAGGAGGCCTCACCACATCATTTCTAAGATTAATTTGTGCAAAGTTATAATACAGGATTGGTTTGAAAATATTCAAGAAACTAGTCTTACCATGACAAATTGATTCCAAGCCAAGCCAAGCCACAAGCCAAAGGTGCCAAGGAGAGATGGAGGTAGCCAAGCTTCCACTACCAAGGACTTCATGAGCACAAGCCAAGTAAGCCACCACTACAAAGGCATTTAGAGCATCCAAGGAAGGTGAAGGAATTATTGTGTTTTCATTCCTTGATTTTTAGTTGTATTTGTCATTTAATTTTGTTAACTAAGCTCTCCGTAGTGTCTAGGCCTAGAGATGTTATGTTATTAGTGTGTTTATTTCATTTTTTTCATTTTACAACTAACACCATACTAACCATCCTCTCTTGAGTCAAATTTATAGATCACATTATGGCACACCTGATGGGACTCGACACATCTCACACCTGAAAAATATCATTTTACAACTCTAAAATATTTATTTGGACCATTAAAACTCTTGCAAATTGATTTTCTAACCTTATTTTTCCATTTTTGTTTGCCACGGCTTTACATAGTAACCAATGTCAGTAGGTAATATGACCATCGGTTGCATAGCTTAACTAATGTCAGTTAGGTAATCGATATTGATTGTAAAAATAACCATTTTTAGTTGTAATAATTGATGGCAGTCACTATGCTTTTCCAAAAACACAAACCTGAGAGCTATTTTTCCAAAGTTTATTGTTTCAATCTAAAAAGAGCTTCAAAGCTGAAAGACATGTTAACATTTTTGTTGTAGGACCAAGCTTGATATTCATTCAAAACATGTTTAAATCACCTTTTCATGCTTAAAAATCAACTAAGAACCTTGTTTTGGTGTCTAACAAAGAATTTAGATGTTTTGGTGAATGTTTTCAAACCTTGTAACTAAGACCAAGTGGTCAAATAAACACTGCCAGATCTTTCATTTTGAGTTTAAAATTGAACACACTTGTCAATTCTTGTTTGTAATAGTTATTTAATCAATCTTTGTTTGGAAAAAAGAGGAATTTTGTGTGCATGCTCTTCCATTTTTCCCCTATAGGGAACCCTTGGAATCAAAAGTGCCATTCCTATTACAAATAGCCTAGTCCAAGGATTAGAAAGAAAGTCATCTAAAGCACTCCCCAAAAACTCGTCAAAGTTTGGGTGACCTTGAAAATTACACTAAAGTATTTCTATTTCATGCTTTATTTATTTTTATCAAAACTTGGCTTACGAGGGGGACTTCATCACCTCCCACAAGGTTTTTAGGGAAGCTTTGACCCGAGGTTTCAACTCTCGGCATTGACTTTATTTAGCTCATTTGGAGTTGCATACAGGACACAGTGGCAATTTGGACATTGCACTACATAGAGCGAATAATAGGATGTAGTGGTTGCAAAAAGGAATAGACATTTTTGCAATAATCCAAGTGATACAGACCCAAAATCCATTATTTTATTTTGCATTTTTTGGTGTGAAAGTCATTGTGTAATTGATTCCCCTAGATCATTCAAAAACTTGTTAGATCTTAGACAAAACCCCACTTGCCATGGAAGCATTTTTGGTGTAAGGGGCACCTCAAGGTTCATGTCATAGTACTATCATTTAAGAGAATGGGGTGTGTAAAAACCATACTATATAATGTGTATTTACTTTTGGATGAACACTTAAAATCCTCTTAAATGACGTATATTAATGGATTCTAACAATACCAAGCAACCTTGTTAGTTTAGGCTCTAAGAATGATTAGTTAGTTAGTCTTGTCCTAGTTTAAGGTCTTTTTTAGAGTCAAAATTTAGTGTAAATAAACAATTCAAACAAAACACATAGTCCAAATTTTCCTTTTAACAAAGAGGCATTATGTTGCCTATATGAGATCATCAATTTGCCTTGTTCAAAGTTCATTAAAATCTTGAGAGTCATATTGTTCACTTTGGAATAGTTATGTTGTCCAATTCAGTCTAGACCTTTACCAAAGTTGTTTAAAGTCCTTCACTTATAATCTAAATTCAAAATTACACCTTTACAAGTTTATAGGGTTGATATGTTAAGTGGGTTTGCCATTTTCACTAAACTTAAGGGAACTTAGGTTTAATTTCCAATTTGGGTTAAAGTTTGTTCAAGAATCATAATAATTATCACCATTTGATAGACTTGAGCCATTTTATGCTATACACTTCCACTTTAAGTGTATATATCACAATGTTTTGAGTCCATAAAGGTAGTGTTATGCTATCAAAATTATAGTAAAATGTCTTTGCCTAAGAGAGTTTTTGAAAAAACCTTTTTATCACACCATTTGGGTAGTATATCATTGTTACGCTACCCAAAACATTTTGAAAATTGTTTCATAGACCCTCTTACATAGAGTTCCAGATTTGTTCCTACATTTTTAGACCAATCCATGTGTACTTTAATGATCTTTTGTCTAAAATAGTTATACTCTTCACTTTTGTCTAGTTGATTTGTCAAAAGAACCAAGTTTTATACCATTTTTTTCTAAAGTGCCTTTTGTTTCATACCTTATACCTAGTTGATCATATTCATGTCCAGGAATCAAATGCCTAGTATTTATTAGAAGTTTCTTCAAATCTATTAGATTAAAACTTTCATCTACTTTTAAAGTCTAGCTTTTGACATCATTTGGCCAAGAGTCCTAGCACATGCCTTGTTTGAGCCTAACTTTTGATTTCATGTTTGGTTAAAAGACCTAGAAAATTTTAAATTCCTAGATTAGACCGATTTGAAACACTTTGACCTTAGAGTTTGGCATTATGATTTTAGGTATATTTACCTACTTATCTTTGTATGAAAAATGAATCGTTAGATACTTCACGCTATCTTGTTTCCTCACAAAACTTTGCATAAACCTTTTGATCCATTTGATGAATCTAGACTAGGTTATATCATCATCTATTTCAGACATTGTCCTTTTTAAGAGTTTGAAGAACTCTTTGACCTTTTATCACAAAAATAATGACTATGGATCCCAACATGTATTCCTACACTTGTAGTGGATTCATGTACAATCCAGGGATTAGTAATGTGGTGTCATAGGAAGAAATGGTGCAAGACCCCTATACAGAGAATATTACTTATGAGTTGGATTCTTATCCCTCTTATAATACTCAATTAGGGGCACAAAGCCAATATCCATTAGATAACTATCTAGTTAACACACCACCTTATTTGGAATAAGACCAAGAACAAACCTCACAATACCTAACTACAATATTTTTAGTGGACGAGCTAGTACTTCAATAGTCATATTCTACCAATACAACTTCCAAGTATGATCTATTTTTGTTTGAGCGACATTTGTTAGAGAACAAAGACAAGATTTTGGTTAGAGATATAAATTTAGGGGCCAATTTTATAGCATACTTCCCCCATTAAAATTTACCAAGTTTGGTAAGAGTGCCCCACAATATCATTTATGATCAATAGGGTTCTTTTAGCAATCTTATGGCTCTAGTCCAAACAATGTACCAAGGTCCTAATATATCTGATCAAGGCAAAAACATCATGGAAGATCACTTTAACCAAATATATACAACATATCAGACATACGTAAATCTAGCACATGATTTCAATCAGATTAATATGGTAAGTAAGCCTCTTATCAACCTAGTTCCTTCAACAGGAGTGTTGATAGAGTTAACTAGATAAGAGAATATGAGTTTTGACCCATACATACAAATTGCTTTGATAGATAACTTGATGTGTATGCCTATTATTGAAGAAGTGTCTTCATCTTATATATAAAATAGTGAGCCAAACATAGTAGATAATGTGCAAACAACATCTAATCTTGATCAAAGTGGTACTAATATATAAATAATTAGCCAACAACATGTGCCTATAGTTAATCCTATGAATAGGTCATCATACTATGGAGTAGGAGTTTCTACATGTGCTTCCTCAAGTGTACAACCTATGAAATTAGGTAATCAAATAATGACCAAAGTCACACCTCAATGATAGAATGTGATGAACCCTACTCCTCCTCAACAAGTAGGGAGTAGTGTTCTACAACAATAGGCACAATATAGTGTATCAATTTAACAAAGGATAATTACATTACCACCTTAATCAAGGGTAACTAATGTTTCACCTCACTAGGTAACAATCAACATACCTCTTCAATCACAAACTAATATGCCAATCCAATATGAAGTAATGACTAGTCAATAATGTGTAAATATTGGTCAACAACAAATGCCAAATCTACAACTTGCTTTCAATTCCTCATAGTGACTCATGCAATAAGGACATCCCCATGTTTCTCAAGTACCTACTAGACAACCATTAGTTCAAAATGTGCCATAAATATAGAGATAGGGTCTTGGTTCATAAGTTCCCACTCAACAACAAGGTTTTATTAGTCGATAGCATTTCCCTTTTCAACCAGAATAGGCACAATATAGTTATATCCCTCCATCCCAACCACAAAATCCTCCAAGTCAAACCTTTTATCATCAACTCAAACCAGAATATCACACAACCAAGTGTGTAATTTCAAGTGCATCTTAATCCACGTATGCATATTCATAGTCCATTCCCCAACCAAACCAATGTACCCCAATAGGTATCTCCATCATACCCCAGTTAAATTGTTCCACTGGTAACCTCCCAACGATTTATCCAAGCCCAAATTATCCCTTAAAGTAATATTCCTTCTAGTTTCAAATACTTATAATTGTAATAGATGAAGGATGTAATTACTATCATTCAAGCTGGTAAACAAACTAAAAATTTAAAATTAGATGACATATGTTCTTATCCATTCAACATGGAGTATTTGAAAATACCATTTCCTCCAGTATACGAACCACAAAAATTTGATAAATACAAAGGGAAAGGTGACCCTAAGGCTCATTTGACTAAATTCTTTATTATATGCCAACCAGTGGCATATGATGACATATACCTATTTTTGTTGTTTCCAAGGATCTTGGCTGGACAAGCCTTAGAGTAGTTTTTGAAGTTACCTAGAAATTAAGTAACAAATTTTGATGATCTTTTAGATAATTTTGTGCATCACTTTTATTATAATCTCAAGCATGAGATTTCATTAGTAGACTTAATGCAAGCAAAGAAAAAAATTGGTGAAAGTTTTGCAATTTATTTACAGTGATGGAGATCCCTTGCAAGCCATTTCACCCATAGTTTACCAAATAAACAATTACCCTATATGTTTACCAAAAATTTGCATAGTGAGATAGATTGTCATTTGGATCTACAATGTGCACATACTTTCAAAGAAATCATTGACAAAGGCTTGTTGATAGAGTGAGAACTCATAAATAAAGGAGTCATCAAGCTTAATTACACTAATCAAAATAATCTACCAAGGGTTACTTTAAGCACTAGCATCACAATTAGCTTAGGCCAATGACCATGAAAGACCAAAGCAATAAAACCATATTAGGAATGTTGTGGGAAATGGATTAACTAAGTCCCATCATTTTCAAATGGTGAAAATGTTAGGGTATGGAGCTAAAAGCTTCAACTTGTTGCAGACAAAGAAAAGGAGGTTGTTGAAGACCCAGAAGCACCGATGTCGATAGAATGACCGACGTCGGTCATGATCAGTGCAGAAGGAAACCAGCGTCGGCAGGAAGTTGGCTGACATTGGCAGCACCAGGCAAGTAGAGACCAACGTTGGTCGCCTGTGTGTTCCAGAACTGCTCGTTGCATGAATAGTTAGTTTAGTGAACAGAGTGTTTGCATGTAAAGGCTATTTCGAGTCTTGAGCTGCATGGATAATTATAGTAAACTAAGAGTCTAAGTTATTGTTTAAGTCTGGGATCTATTTATAGACCCATTGGCATGTATTGTAAAGTGTGTTAGTGAAGAAAACAAAGTGTATCTTTCTCCTAGTTCCATTAATGAGCTAGAAAGAAAGGCAAGGAAGATCCTTCCATTGTAAGTATGGTCTATTGAATTGCAGGTTATAGGTTCATGGGAGATCAACTTGAAGTACTATAGAGTGCTTGGTGTACTGGTAGGGTTATTACTGACTGGTTGGAGAGGTGAACACCAATTCTGTGTGTGAGTTGGTTGTTGGGACTGTTTTTGGTAGGAGAGTGTTTTGAAGAAGAATTACTATACACTTGAGGTGTGGGAAGCCTCTGTAAGGTGGAAGAGTGTGGCAGCTCTTTATTGTATTCTTTTCTGTATAAGTATTAATAAAAGATAGTGTATTGTCTCTCATATTTTGTGCTATTGGTGAATTTTAGTTACTTGTGCTTCTGGTTATTTCCGCATGTTTAATTGCTTATATTTGGTAATCATATTATGCTCTTTCTAAGGAGCAAGATCCTAACAAGTGGGATCAGAACAAGTGTGTTTGTTCTTGGATTCCCCAACAACTGGTATCAGAGCTTTTAGGTTGGGATACTAACAGATTGGATTAGATCTAGTTAGTGTGTTTTGATTACAGGTTACTCACAGGGTTTCTGTTTGAGTGGGAGTAGAGCAATGGCAGAAGATAGTAAGCTACGAATGGATAATTTTAATGGTAGGAGGTCTAAGTTCAGGTATGGTAGAATAACCTACTAGAGATATGGAAAGAAAGAGTAGGAAAAGAAAGATTGTTGGTTGGTAGCAAATCAGCATGATGGACATGAAGAAGAAGTAGATGTTGCAAATTTTGTTACACAGGGTGCTCTGGTATGTTCTTTAGATAAAGTAGAATCTTGGGTTTTAGATTTTGGTGCCTCTTTTCATGCATCCCCAATTAGGGAATTTTTTCATGAGTATGTCTAGGGAGACTTTGGAGAAATTTGTGTAGGGGATGGTAAGCCTTGTCAGATGGTTGGCAAAGGGAAAGTGAAGCTGAAATTGCAGACAGGTAACACATGGGTGTTGAAGGAGGTCATGCATGTCCCAATCTTGGAGTGGAATTTGATTTCTGTAAGAAGTTTGGGTGATGAGGGTTGCACAGTAACTCTCACAGCGGACTCTTGGAAGGTTACCAAGGGTGCACTTGTTGTAGCAAGAGGTAAGAAAGTAGGTATGCTTTATCTATCTACTTGTATTACTGATTCTCTTTTTGGGTTATCTACTTTAGCTGTAGATTCAAAGATGTGGCTTAATAGGCTTGGTAACATGAATAAGAAGGAGATGCATGTTCTTGAGTCAAAGGGTATAGATCGAGGTTTCTGTATGCAGAAGAAGAAGGTAACATTTCTTGAGGAATCTGATGTTAGTGACAAGAATAGGAAAGCCTTGGTTTTTAAGGAGAAGGTGACAAACAGAGTTCAGCATAAGGGGTAGATGAATTCTGAGCAGAGCAAGTGTGATTTGGACAAGGGTTTGATCCAAAAGGAGCTCGTGGGTAGAAGTCAGTTCTCACAAGCAAAACACAGAGACCAATGTCGGTAGAAAAACTAGCATCGACGTCCAGACAGGGACCGACATTGGCTATGTGCAGACTGACGTCAGTGACTCAGGGTAGATTAACACCATCATCGATAAGGGAGAAACTGATGTCAGCAATGAGGCATTCGTTAGGAACTGACATCAGTCAGGTGCAGACTAGAATGTGACTGACATCGGTCATTGAGATGAATTTTGGGTGGACAGCAAGCTGTCAAGGAGTCTCAAGCACCCATATGGAGGACTTAAAGGGTATGTAAGCCTCAAATTCATCATTTCCCTTTTTTACACTACTTGTTGCTCACTTATGGTAAAAAACTAGGAAGTTATTGAAGAAGCAGAACAGGTAGATCTAAGAAACAGTGGGAGCTTGGCATGGATGGAGGATGTGATTCCTTGGAGGAGAACCAAATAGGAGTTTTTGGTGGAGTTGCCAGCTAGAAGTAAGCACTAAGAAATGAATGGATGTTCAGGATGAAAAAGAGCAAAAATGGATATGTGAGATGGAAGATCAGGGTATATGGTCTTGTATAAGCTACAGTGTAATGGAGGTTTGATCATTGTGTTTCTCTTTAGCAGGTTAGATAATATTAGCTACATTATCCTATTACTGTATGATGTGCTTGTTGCAGGGTTACATATACAGGGAGTTATTGAAGTAAGGGTAAAGCTAGTTCAGAGGGATGTCATGGAGAATCTGGGAGCAACAAGATTCTTTGGCATGAGTGTGTTCTAGGGACATGGAAGGTCACATGTTGACTTTGTTTCAAGATGATTGTGTGAGACCATTTAGCACACCGATGGTTGGATAGTTCACAGAATAGTGTCTTGATTCACATAATGAGGTTAAGTGCATGGTATGTACTAGACCTAAGTTTTCCCCAGTAGTGGGAGTTGTCACAAGTTTGGAGCCAATCCAGGAAAGAAGCATTGGAGGGCAGTTCAGTGGATTCTTAGAGGGACCAGCAACAGGTGCACATGCTATGTAGGTTCAAGTTATTTTCTACATGTTTTATAGATGTGGATGTGGCAGGTGATTTGGGTGACAGGTGTTGCACTACAAGTTTTGTGGTGGTTGGTCTTCAAGAGTGATCTTGAAGAGGGATATAGATTCAAGGGAACAAACTAGACAGTGTATAGGTATAGGTACAGTTGCAGCTATTTATCTCCAAGTGGGAGATTGTTAGGGTGTGGAGCTAAAAGCTTCAACTTGTTGTAGACAAAGAAAAGGAGGTTGCTGAAGACCCAGAAGTATTGGTGTCGGTAGCATGACCGACATCAGTCATGATCAGTGTAGAAGGAAACTAGAGTCGGCAGGAAGTTGACCTACGTCGGCAGCACCAGGCAAGCAGGGACCGACGTCGGTCACCTGTGTGTTCCAAAACTGCTCATTACATGAATAGTTAGTTCAGTGAATGGAGTGTTTGCATGTAAAAGCTATTTTGAGTCTTGATCTACGTGGATAATTATAGTAAACTAAGAGTCTAAGTTATTGTTTAAGTCTGGGATCTATTTATAGACCCATTGGCATGTATTGTAAAGTGTGCTAGTGAAGAGAAAAAAGTGTATGTTTCTCCTAGTTCCATTAATGAGCTAGAAAGGAAGGCAAGGAAGATCCTTCCATTGTAAGTATGTTTTGTTGAATTTTAGGTTTCAGGTTCATGGGAGATCAACTTGAAGTACTATAGAGTGTTTGGCGTACTAGCAGGGTTATTACTGACTGGTTGGAGTGGTGAACACCAATTCTGTGTGTGAGTTGGTTGTTGGGACCATTTTTGGTAGGAGAGTGTTTTGAATAAGAATTACTATACACTTGAGGTGTGGGAAGCCTCTATAAGGTGGAAGAGTGTGGCGGCTCTTTATTGTATTCTTTTTTGTATAAGTATTAATACAAGATAGTGTATTGTCTCTCATATTCTGTGTTATTGGTGAATTCTAGTTACTTGTGCTTCTAGTTATTTCCGCATGTTTAATTGTTTATATTTGGTAATCATATTGTGCTCTTTCTGAGGAGCAAGATCTTAACAAGTGGGATCAGAACAAGTGTGTTTGTTCTTGGATTCCCTGACAGAAAACATCATCTACACCACCTTTTTAGCTTACTCCTACTCAACTAGTGCCACAAGTGAAACAACCAAAACCTACACAATAAATACAACAGTTGTTACCATTGTAAACCCCTCCTCCTAGGAGAACCATGCCTACAATTCATGTCTTTAGTGACCTAAGATAACCTATTGAATTTATATTTCACAAGCTTGCTACTGCTAATATGATTAGCTGGCCTATACTAAAGCATTATCTGTAAGGCATTCCTTATCCTGATTGGTACTATGAAAATGAATTATGTGACTATCATCAGGTCAATGAGCATAATCTATGAAGATGTGTCCAAATTAAGTATTTAATTGATAATATGTTAGATAATGGAGAAATAACATTAGATAATGGTGCTTCCACTTGTAATAAAACTCTTGGGATTTATCAAAACCCCTTTCCCTAACATAAAAACTAGCAGTAGCAAAATAATCAATAATAGCAACAATAATGACTAGTGTAGCATCAAAATCAATAGTATCAAAATCAAAGGCTGAACTAGCAAAATCAACAAAATTAGTAGTAGAACCCACAATAAAAAAAATAATAGACAAAACCAAGTTTAGAATGGTAACAACCAACAAACTTACCATGTAGTTACACATGACTACAATAGAATTGTAGGTCATATTGTAGGGGGTAGAATTAATACCATCTCCATTAATCCTAGACCAAGCACTAATTATAATAGACCATTTCTAAACAATAACATTCAACCAAATTACATGGATAATCCTTATTTGACCTAAGAGTGCATACAAGAAAATTGACAAACTAGGACTTCCCCTTTTGGACCTTATATTGACAACTCATTCTTGACAAGTAACCACATGCAAGTGCACTAGCAACTGAGACTTGTCCTAAATGGTACCATACCATTTCCAACATTGGTTAGCAATAATGGTCTACTATTTAATCTTGATTGTGAAATCACAACTTGAAGGTCAAAGATTACCATCCTAGGCCCATAACCATCTACAACTTTGCCTTCCATCCAACCAATCATTCAACCTTGGAATAAACCATTCACTACTAACCAAGACAAGAAGTTTGATATTGTGGAACAATTACAAAAAACACCAGCATAAATTTTTATTTTAGATTTGATACAAATGTCAATAATCCACAAAAACATCTTGAATGAGTTTTTGACCCAATCCACTATTTATAGTGACATATCCCCTGATAACTTTCAAGCTTTGATTAGACACCTAGCTCTAGCCCAACAAGTCACATTCAACCAAAGTGATATGTCTTATTTTGGCCCATTCCATAATAACCCATGTATATATAAGTTTGTATTAGATGGAATAAATTGAAATGTGTCCTTATAGACAATGGATCTGGCCCCAACATAGTGTCTCTAAATCTTAGCAATCTTCTTGGGTACATAATCACAAATCTCTAGCTAGAGATAATAACTATCAAAGCTTATGATAATCAGGAAAGAGAATCACAAGGCACCATTAGTTTTCCAGTTATCATTAGGCCTTTGACCCATGATACACTTTTCCATGTACTTATTCTTGAGTTATCATATAATATGCTTCTAGGTAGGCCTTGGTTACATGAGATTCATGTAGTCCCATCAATACTACACTAATGTATCAAGTTTTCCCATGTAGGGATGGAAGTGAATATTCTAGAAGATTTACACTCATATGAACACTACAAACATCTTGAGGATAAATTTTAAAGCTAAAATTATCAATATGGTATGAATCTAAGATCCAAGTAGGATAAAGGAAAGCATATAATTATTGATCCATCACCAAATAATTGCATAGATCCTAATACCTTGGATTGTCTTTCCCACATACCACCTCTTGAATCTTCTAATCATTTCACCATTTTAGATAATGGATTGGAAGAGTATGTGACCCATGATACATTTCATGTTTCTAATCTTCCTCATAATCCAAAAACCTTTGGGTGATCTAAAGTCACCCCATATATGTATTGGTAAAAAAATAACAAAGATAAGAGACCTATCACATTTGTACCAACATCTGGCCTAAGACCTAACCATCTTGAAGGAGATGAATCATGGTTATACAATGAAAACCAATCCTATTGTTATAAAAATGCAAAGTATCCTATTCCTAATATAATCATGGAGTGTCACAATTATGAAAGAAGAGGCCTCAGACCAAATCAATAAGGAACCATCGAGCCAATTTTTATGACTAATGTGAAAGACCTTATGGACTTGGATTTAAGCCACCTAGGGGTGAATCCACATATCTTATTCAAAATCTATCACTAATGAATAGTGATGATGATGATGACAGTGAAGTAGAGTTTGATCATAGCCTCACCTTTGATAACCTAGTTGAAACTAACCTATTTGAGAATAATGGCATTTGTAACCTTATCTTGGTCATTCATCACAACCCTTTGCCATTATATTATCCCCAACTGGTAGATTTTTGGACCAACAAGAATCCAGTCTACCAATTGATGAGTTCTAGAATGATGAGGCATTCTGTGATTTCTTAGTTCTTAGAGATAATGTTCCATTGGGAGATCACAAATTAGGATTCTCAATCACATTAGATCTTGTAGCCTATTTAGGAGAGTGAGTGAACACCCTTAGAAAAAAAAAAGTAAAACATTGAGGTCCCAAAGTGAAAACCTATTTGAGGTGCTTTATAACTAGGGAAAAGTAAATATAAAGGCCAGTCTAGTGGTGAAAACCTATTTCAAGTGCCATTAGATGGGGGTGTTCATTTTTCTTTGAATTTAGACCAAGAGACCACCAATGATGAACTTGCCTATGGATCTGAGTTCAGATTTGAGCAACAATAGGTATTTGATCAAATTCTTCAATAATTTCCAACTATTTTTATCACATGGCTAGACCTCCCATTAGGGGAATCAAATTCATCATGCCTAAGAGAAATTGAAGAGCAAACCTTAATGGAGAACCTTGACATAATTCAATATTTTAAGTCACTACCTATTATCCTAAAAGATGGTTCGACCCTTCTAGTCAAAGCTACAACAAAGGTAAATATCAAAACTCCATCAAAACTAAAATGGAGAAAATTGGGAGCATCCCTCACTGAGGAGGAACGTGATGACTTTACAGCTCTATTGAGAGAATTTTTAGATATCTTTGTATGGTCCTATTTTGACATGTTATTTTTAAACCCTACCTTGGTTTTACACCATCTTATGGTTAATATTAATGCCAAACTATTAAAACAAAAGTTACAGAAGATGCATCCTTGCATTACTATATTGGTAAAGAAAGAGTTGGAAAAAAACTTAGAAGTAGGAAGTATCTGATCCATTGACTACTCAGAATGGATCTCTAATGTGGTACCTATTAGTAAAAAGCCTAAAGGGACCATAATTTGTACTAATTTTCAAGAAATCAACAAATCTTGTCCTAAATATGATTTTCCCTTACCTAATTTGACATTATCATCAAATCCATGGCTGGTTATGAAATGCTTTCACACATGGATGGCTTTTTAAGATACAACCAGAACAAAATAGCACCAGAAGACCAACATAAAACAATGTTCACCACTCCATGGGGAATATTTTTTTATCAAGTAATGCTATCTGGACTTAATAATGTTGGAGATACTTATCAAAGGGCCATGACTATCATATTCCATGATATGATGCATAATATTGTTGAAGACTATATCGATGACATATTAGGAAAATCCAAAACTAGGGCTAACCATCCAAAAATGTTGTGTAAGATATTTGAAAGATTATAGGAGTACAAGTTCAAACTCAATCCAAATAAATGTGTGTTTGGTGTAAATTTAGGCTAACTACTTGGCTTTATCATGTTTCATAGAGGTATTGAATTTGATCTAGCTAAAGTTTGTGCTATAACTGAGATGCTGCCATCAACCAATTTAAAGTAACTATATAGTTTGTAGGGTAAGATCCAATCAATTTGATGATTCATATCTTAGTTAGTAGACAAGTTCCATCCATTTACACACATTTTAAAGAAGAGAGTTACATTTAACTAGGATGATCACTGCCAAAAAAAATTTCAACATCTCAAAGACTATCTTGTTAATCTTCTTATTTTATTACCTCATATGCCAGGAAGGCCATTCTTGTTATACTTATAAACCACCAACCATGATCTGGGGGCACTCTTGGCTCAATATGATGATAATATAAAGGAACACGCCATATACTACCTAAGACATACCTTGGTTACATATGAACATAACTATGCATCTATTGAAAAATCTTGTCTAGCCATAGTCTTCGTAGCTAAAAAACTATGACATTACATATTGAATAATAAGACCATGGTCATTTCAAAGCAAGATCTGCTCAATTATCTACTATATAAAATATCTTTACAAGGTATAATGGCTAAATGGATCATGATTCTTAGTGAGTTTGACATAGAGTATGTTAATCAGAAGGCAATTAAGGGACAAGTTCTTGTAGATCAAATTGTTAAAGCACCTCTCATAGACACACATCCACTCATATTTAAATTTCCTAATGAATCCATAATGATCATCATTGACACACCCCTTGAGTAGAAACACTAAAAAATATATTTTGATGGTTTATTTACTACACATGGATCAGGGGTAGGCCTATTGTTTATTAAACCATAGGGGGATCTAATTCCTAAATCATTTAGAATCAACTTTCCTTATAAAAACAACATGGCTGAGTATGAAGAACTTATTGCAAGACTTTGACAAGTAGTGCATTGGAATGTATCTCATCTCCATGTTTATGGTGCTTCTCAGTTGATCATCAATCAGGTTACAGATCATTTTCAGACCAAAGATGACAAGCTGGTTCCATATAAATCCATGGTTGACACTCTTAAATAATAAATTACCAACATTCATTTTGAGCACATATAGAGGGCTAGTAACAGAAATGTACATGCCATGGCTACTATTGGATCTCTAATTTGACAAATAGATAAAGCTAGAGACATCAGTTCTTCATCAAGAATTTATCAACACCAACTCATGAATCTTTAACTATTGCCATGGTTTGTGATATTATTGGTCTTAATTCTATCTAGTACTTAGATCTTTACAACCACCTTCATGACAAATTTCTACCACATAACATATATCACAAACAAACCAAAGCCTTTATTCATCATTCCACTCATTATACTCTATTTGGATCCACCCTTTACCATTGTAGTTTTGATGGAACTTTGCTTCATTGTTTAACTTTGGCAGAGTCTACACTAGTGTTAAAAGAAGTTCATGAAGGAGTATGTGGTGTTCATTATAGTTGGGTAGACCTATCCAAAAATCTCTTTTGTACTGGTTATTATTGGCCCATAATGGATGCAGATGCCACTGCATATGTAAAAAAGTGTGACAAATATCAACAACATGCTAATTTGATTCATGCCCCAATAAAAACTCTAAAACTGATGTTGACACCATGGCCATTTTCTACATGGGTTCTTGACCTCATTGGGAAGATTAACCCCACTTCATCTGATGGCCATAAACATATCCTTAATGCCAATGAGTATTTCACTAAGTGGGTTAAAGCTATACCCCTCACTTACATGACTAGAAAGCAAATTTCCAAATTCATTTTTAAACATTTCATTTTCCACTACGATATCCCCATTGAAATTATATATAATAATGGAGGATTTTTCAAGAACAAGGATGTAGACTAGCTATGTACTACATATAACATCAAACAACATTTTTTATTAAATATTACCCTCAAGGTAATGTCCAAGTTGAGGCATCCAATAAAAAATTGTTAACATTTTCAAAAAGAATGTCAATGATGTCAGTCATGATTGGCACCTCTAGATATTCCCTACCCTTTGGTCATACCGTACCAAGCATCATACTCCCACAAGAGCCACTCCATACTTTTTTCTAGTACTGATGCCATCCTTCCCATTGAGGTCAAATTTCTTTCACTATGCATCACTTTTTAGCATGTCTTGGATGATCATGACTATCAAGTAGCTCACCTACAATAGCTAGACCTACTTGATGAGAAATGCATGACTATGCTCAATAATATTTAAGCCTATTAGAATCGACTCAAAGGCCACTATAATTAGTGTGTTATGTATAGAACATTTGAACTTGGTGATCTTGTTCTTAAGTAAAACCAAAAGAATACCATGGCTGATAAAAATCATAAAGGGAAATTCAAACCAACCTAGATAGGGCCTTTTATAATCACTATAGATTATGGATCAGGGGCATACAGTCTTGCCACACCAGATGGAGATGAACTTCCAGAGCTGATGAATATTATTCATCTCAAGCAGTACTATGCTTGAGTGCTAAGGTATATTGTCTATAAGGACCATTTTAGTTATGCCATTTTATCACTATATGAATACCATATAAATACCATCCTTATCTATCTTCTTCACCATATCCACTTTTCACTTCTGACCTATCAACCTAGTGTGTTCCATAGCCTAGCCCATTTGACCTTGGTTTTTTCAATTTGTTACATAGTTTCAGCATCGAGGTATTTGATCATCTCATCAGGTAGTTCAAATACTTCAAACAAAGAATGTATTTTAGGATAGTGTGATATAAGTTTTGATAGTTGCATCCTTTGTTATTCCTTTCTTACCACCGGTCTTGATACTAATTATAACCACTTTTGGGAAAATTAGTACCATCGATCTATGCCATTGTGTCCTATTTATAACTACCTATGGGCAAGCTAGGGGAAACATTAAGCCTTGATGTACCAACTTACCACTGCTTATGTCAACTATGCCTTTTTACCAACTATGGTTGTTTTTTTTGAATTGACTGTTGCACTAGTCAAATTCCTCTACTATAAGGGTAGAACTATAGTGACTTGAGGTCTTACTTTGGGACTATGTAGGTAGTGCTCAATAATTTTTGAGGTCAACTTAGTCACCCTAATCCATGCTCTCACTATTTTGTGAGCAACCTAAGCCATGATCTCACCATTTTGTGAGCAACCAAAGCCATGCTCTCATCATTTTGTGATCTTGAACCATTTAGTATCTCATCATTTTTGATTGAGTTGAGACACTCTAAAAAATTCTAAAAACATTTAAAAAATCATTAGAAAATAACAAAAGCATTAATCACTTCTTTGCCTTAAATATTTTGGAAACCCTTACTAAGTTACAATCAAATCACTTGTCATTTAGTTTCCCCATCCTTTTTGGATCTTTTCTCTCATGCACTTGCCATTTTTCAAGACCATTCATCTTCTTCTATTATATCCATTCCATTTATTTTCATCAATTATCACATTCTTCCCTTTCCCTGGGAGAATTATATTTATCCTAATTTTTTTAATTGGATATTACATCCATGGACTTATGTAGGCAACATCCACTTGCTTAGTGCATATGGAGACAACTCGGGCACCCCCTTCTTTTTCTTTTATTCCCCTATTTTGTTCATTTGTGAAGTTGTCACCTATTTTCTAGGGGTAATGTTCATAGGGTTTTTATTACATTATTTGTTTATCTCTACTTATTTTATTTGTTTGTCTACTTGTTTGTTTACTTTCAGTACTATTGCTTGGTTTGGTTTATGTGTGTTCATTAGGTGATTCCTTACCCACACTTACACTTGAATTCATCCATATTCATATTTTTACATTGTCATCATGGTTTCTATCATATTGACTTGGGTGACTCAAAAATGACTTAAATTTTTTTTCCATTTTATTTTATTTCATTTCACTTGTGGGTGGGATTTCATTTCTTCCTCATAAGTTATTTAGGGGTATGTTGACCTAGGCTTTCATTTCCCAGCATCGTACCAACCCCACTCCATAGTGGGGTATATAAATTGGTCATGTGATACTAGGATTACTATGGGGATGAGGGAATATCCTTTCTAATCCTAATGAAAACCCAAGTTAGGTCTTGTTAAACATCAAACTTCACTAAGCAATATATGGCTAAAGTCATTGTGTAAAGGAATAGACCTTTGCATAGTAAGTTAGTGAATATGAACCTAATTAACATGATTATGACCTTATGTTAGCCATAATTGGGATCATTTAGTATGTTTTAAAACTTATATATTATATTTAACCCCACTTTTCATGGAATGTCTTGCCAAATACCAAGTGTTCCTCACTCTAAGTTCATGCCACATACCAATGCTTGAGAGATATAGGGGTGTAAAAACTCTACTTACGCCTATTTTTTAATGTTTTGATTAACATTTAATTACTCACAAGCATTGATATATCAGTGGTAAATTTGGTAGAATTTACATACACTTGTGTCAATTTTACAAATAGGACAAGCCATTAGTGTTATTTTTATTTTTATGATATACAAGTGTATTTAGAAATTTTATTGTCAAGTCAAAATGATTCCAAAACCATCATTTTTTTTCACACCTCTTTAGCTTAAGAGGTGTTACTCTATCTAATTTATTTCAAACTTTTGTCTTAGATTTTTATTCTAAAACTTCTTGTGTGTCACTTGTTTAAATGGGGCATTGCTAAGATGACAATTTCATCTCAAACATTTGCCTTGTATTAAATTCAAAAACCATTTTTCACCATTTATTTTAAGGAGTGTTGTTACACTACTTAAATCATTCTAAAATATTTTTTGTATTTTAAACAGTCTTAAGAAAACACAAAGAGCTTGGTATAGTCACATTAACTCATACTTTTTGATCAATGGATTCAGAAAACATAACATTGATAGAAATATTTATATCAATATGAATGATCAAGGTGAAATTTTGATTGTATGTTTTTATGTTGATGATTTGGCATTCACAATAAAATTTTAAATTAAGTTTTTAATATAAGCAATGAATACATAATTTGAGATGACAAATTTATTATTGATGAAATATTTTCCTAGAATTGAATTAAATAAAACAAATGAAGGAATTTTAATATATTAGGACAAGTATATAGTATACTTTGAAGAGGTTTAGGATGCAGAAATACAAAAAAAAAAATACACTTATTATATTAGGATTAAAATTGAACAAGTTGATAAGAAAAATAATGTTGATCTAACATTATAAAAATACTAGTTATAAATTTTATGCAATTTATGACAAGGCATGACATAACATATGTAGTGATTCTAATTTAAAGTTTCATGGCAACTCCCAAAACATTGAATTGGAAAATATAGAAAACAATTTTGAGATACATAAGTGGATCAAGAGATTATGGTATTTTATATATAGAATAAAATGAATTGATTCTAATTGGTTACAAAGATAATTATTGTATAGGCAACATTGATGACATAAAGATAAATTGAAGATATGTTTTTTCATTTTGGTTTAGGATTAGTGTCACACAATTTAAAAAATCCATTTAAAATATTTCAATAGAAAATAAATGCGGTAGCTACACCAAAAACATTAAAGGAAATATGGATGATAATAATCTTGTTAGACTTGAATTAAGATCAAGAATGAGAAAAAAATATCTTTTATGATAATAATTTAAAAATAAAATTATTAAAGAATCATGTTTTTTCACAAAAGGATAAATAATATTGATACTAGATATAATTTCATTAAATAAACTGTAAATAATGGTAAAATTTACTTAGAGTTTTTATATTTGAAGATGAGGTTGCAAACATTTTTTAAAACCCATTAGCTGAGGATAGTTCTGAGAATCTAAGAGAAAGTTTAGGCATCATCAATATGGAAAGTCAATCTTAATGGGGAGTGATTGAAATATAATCTTGAATTATATGTATTTAATATGTTAGGTAGTTTTTTTGTTTAAAACATGAGGCATTTAATGTATCTTTAATGTATGTTGTCTTCTAATAAATGAAGTAGCTATCTTACAAATGAATAAATAAGATTCTTGAGATATGAGATAAAAATGTTATAATATTTGATGTATTAAGGTAGATATGAAACTTTTAGAGGAAACTATAAAGAGTCTATAAATAGATGTATTTGGGTCATTTTGTTGTAAGGAAAAGTAAGAAAAATAAAGTCAAGAGAAAGAAGAAAAAAAGAGAGAAGCTAAAAGAAGAATAGTATAATAAGTCTTATATGTAGTAAAATCTATTTTAGTATGAATTTATTTCATGTTAATTTTATGAATATGTCTATGTGACAAATCATATTTTAATATTTTTTTACAAATCTAAATGTGATCATTTCCTTCAAATTTATATTTTAACATACCTTCATTGGAAACCTTAACTCTTATTCTTCTAAATTTGTGACATGCATTGTGTTTAGCAGTCTATAAAAATCCATCCATCATGGTTATTTAGCATTTTAATTTTCATATCTTAGGATCATAAAATTGAATAAATCATCCCAAACTATTTTGATTTTCCTCCTATAGATAACAAAATAGGTACAATCCTTTATTACACCATGATTTTATGTGACTTTTTAAGTATCAAATCTCAACTAAAAATTAAGGATGTATTGACACATTTAGCTTGTTCTTATTATATATTATTAAATTTAATTGATTATAAATACTTTGTTTTATCAATCTAATATTCATTTACTATATCATAGGAATACCTAGGCCTATTCTAATTAGCTTTGTATTTTCTAAAGATTTTGGACAGATAAGGTAGCCATTGACAATAACATCTAACATTAGTGGACATGGTTTAAAAACATGTCCATGAGACTATTAAAATTTATTTTAGGCATGTTTCCATTTTATCTATTATTTTTACTTATTAGAACCCTTTGGGTCAAATTTTGTGCAATAATTAATCCCATAATTCAAATTTGAGACTTATATATACGTAGCCCCTTAAATGAATTATAGGGACAAACATTCATTATTTCAAAGCTTATTTAAAAAATTCACACTACTCTAACTCTTTACTAATTTAAAAAAATGAAGTAAATTAAGGTCAAAATTCTATTCTACATGCTAATATCAAGGTTGGGCCTAAGAAAAATAACATCTATATTGATATCCACATGATCTTCCACACACTCACATTGAAGGGAGAACTACATGTGGATTGATCCTTATTTATATTATTATAAATTTAGGTATCACTTACATACATAGGGTTACATATGACATCTCAACTCAAAATACTAACCCTTTTTTAGGGTATCCTAATCAAGATTACAAGAGCTAGCGTTCTGAAAAAGGAGAGGAAATACAAGTTTTTTAATGTACATCTAAAGGAAATTAATGGTGGAAAATGAAAACACATAATAAGGTGTATTGTCTTATTAAAAAATAGTGAGGTGCAGAACTTCCAAATAATTATGTCAACCTTATGAAAAAAAATTATGAATATAACTTGAAGCTAATGTTAGTGACCTACACTAATTTGACATCCAATCCATGATTTGGCTACATATAGAGTCATTAAATAAGGTGCTAAGAAATAATTTACAAATATAGAACACAAAATAAATCATGAAATAATATAATATCCTTTTCATCCCTTTCTTTTCAACTATTTATATATTTCACTTGCATGATAAATCATAGGATCCTTCATGTTGTATGCACACAAATGTGTATTATATGAATTATTTATTAGTATTTATATGAATTAGGTTTTTATAATCTAAAAATAGATAAAACATTGGTGAACTTGTATACTAATATAATCATGAAAACCATAGACTTCCATAGATATTCATCCTATTTTCACTAGGGTTTCCATTATAAAAAACACTAATATTTCTATGTTTTCTTGCTTAGGATGAGTAAGATTTTATTGAATCATAATTTCTCTACTAGAATTAAAAATAAAAATGAATAATTAAGCTAAAACCCTTGATATTCCTCACCCCCTAAGCTACCTATTATCTATCCATGGTATGCCTTGTGTTTATGATAATTAATGGACAAACTAGAAAACTTGTGTGATTAATGATGATAATTATGTATATGATGAATAATATTTTGAGGGTAATGATTATGATTATGACTATAAGTAAAATTGGTACAATAATGATGTATATAGTGAATAAGGAAATTAGCAAGCTATTGTTGAAATGGAAAAATATAATTCCCCTATCTCTTCTTTGCATTATTTTAATTGTACACTAATAAAAGAGGAAATTTACAATGGGTTACCCCATACACTCTTAGTATATAATTACATAAAATGAGGATAATATATAACACCATGTGTAGATGGTATGCAATTAAATGTTAATGATGTTTCTATCCCTTCTCTATAAATTTAAAATGATACAAAATATTTTGATATTCCCTCTCTATTTATACTAGTAGAATATGATATAAAATAATGTGATATTCATTCTCTCTCTAGACAAGGATATAAAAGAAAGTGAAATATATTATCTTTCATTATAAATGTCATATAATTTTATAAATTTACATGATACTCCTCTTATATAATGTAATAAAAAAATTAAAATTAATGTGATGTTTCTCTTTCTTCTCTTCCAATGGAGATAGATTTTTAAAATGTTATATTTATTCTACCTCTCTAGAAATGATCAATGACAAGTGTGAAAATTCTCCCTTTTATTTTAAAATGTAATACAATAATATTCTTTATTATTATTCTAATAAAAGTAAAATTATTTCCTTAAATATAGTTATTATTGAAATTAAATGTGCTACAATCTCTACCACTACTTTACAAATGCAATGAGATGAGAATGACATGCTAGGTAATGAGTCTAAAATAGGAAGTGATGTTACATTAAAATGAAATTCTAAATAGTTTAATGATATTGGTGATGAATCTCTTAGACATATGTTTTTAATAAATAGTAGGTTAAAACCCATGAGTGATTCCACTACAATTCCTATTATTCAAATTACCTCTATGATATATGCCATAGGCGACCTTCAAAAATAAGTGCTTGATATCACTATTTCAATTAGAGAATATAAGTATGTAATGCTAACTTGTATAAGCATATCCTTATAAAAGAGTGAGGATAGTTTCCTATATGATTTTAACAAATTTAAAATGCCTAATTTACCATTGGAATATCTCCAAAGTTTAAATTAAGGCAATGATGAGATTATTTTAAGTTATATTTTGAGATTTAAAATCATCTTGCATAATTTAATGTATCAACCCTAAGATTAATAAAATTAATTTCTATTTAGTATGGATATTCTCTCTCCAATCAACAAATGATTAATGTATCAATCCTTTGTATTGTTGGCACCGAGATCATTTATACCTTTTAAGTCGCTCATGGGGTGGAGTGTTCCAAAGAAGAAAGTGGGAGACAATGCATGAGATAAAATAACCCCTTATTAATTTTAGGAATAATGGTGTTTTATTCTAAGGAATAATAAATTTAACCTTTTTTCACTAAAAGGGAAGTGATCACTACCATGAAGGGTTCAAGATGTGTGCAATTGCACTGTGAATACATTGTCATTCAAGGGAGTTTATGATTTTTCATTTACTATTGAGTCACACCTTAAATATTTATAAAGTAGGGGAAAATATTTGAGTTCTAAAATAAAAATAAAATGAGGGTAAGATAGGGTAGGAGAGATTATTTCTCAGTTTATAAAGTGTTAATGATTCAATAACTAAGCTAAGTGCCCTACCACAGTTATAACACTATGTGTTGATTTTTATCGAGGGTTCTGACTTAGCTTTTACACAAAGGGGAGAAGTCTAAGGAAACATGATAAAATTATTTATTTATAAACCATTTAATATGTATAAATATTCAATAATCCAAATTAAATAAAACATATATTCTTCAAACATAATCTATAGATTAACATACAAATCATGAATATTGTAAGGGAAATGAAAAGGGTTCATAAATAAGTTAGAATAAAAAGGTACATTATAACCAATACAACATTAATTAATAGAGTATTAGTTCAATTTTATTAGCATTAACATGTATTTAATAAATATGAATGATTGAAATCCTTTAACAAATAAACCATAGATTTTGAAAAAAGAAAGAAATTGCATTCATTAAAACAATTTTGTTTACAAAAAGTGTCAAACAAGGTAGATATTCACAATCCAAAAGAGTGAGGGAAAAAGTAAGTGAAATGATAACTTAATTCTAATAGCATTTTTGAACCAAAAATTTTTGAACCTCAAAATGGAATATGGTTATATATAGATAAGGATGGGGTTGGCATCTAAGTAGCACAAGATTTCCATCCTGGGCCATGATGGCCACTTCAAGTTGTTACAACTAAATTGATTTTAAAAAAGAGAATATATTCCCCACTCTCTCCAAAATATAATCTAAGTCCCACTTAACTAATACGTGGATTAGTTATGGATGAACTACCTCCTAATTATTTAGACTCGACTCCCCTAATAGTTAGCAGAGCCACCACTAAGTCAAAACTTAGGTCTAACTTAGATAAATTCATTGATAGTTCTTGAAATATCACCTTTGATTACGTCACTAACCTATGATAAACTTGGAGTGGGGCCTCTATGGACATCTTGACCTATGAAACTTGAAAAATGTTCACAATGGATGGGGTAGAGAGTTTGAGCACTTTTTAGGCTCTAGCATTGTGATCATTGGCCACTTTATTTCTCATGACCTAGTTGAAGTGACTTAGGTGAACTTCAAAATCTCTCTTGTCTAGAAAAGTGTCATTTGGTTGGAATATTATTATTATTTTTACATCCTTTAAGTAGGCAAATATATTTTTTTCCCTTCTTCTAAGGGGTTTAATACCATCTTCACTAGGCTCAACCACTCCTTAATTTCATCCCTCATTATACTAGGTTCAGGTCTAAAGTGGGCATAAGTTTCAACTCTGGGATCATATCCTTATGTACGATTACTTCCATCTTCTTACACTTATTATCCACTAGAGACACTCTCTTCATGTAGGCCTAGTTCCTTTAAGGTTGCACCTTGTTATCTTTTGGAGTCTCAACCACCTTCCCTAGAGCCAAGAAAAGTTACAAGAGGGTATCCTCAACTTGTCTAATTAGCTCCATAGTGAATGAGCTCTTTTGATCCCACATGTACACTATTATTTTATATGACATGTCATATGTATCTCAATGGAATGAGACTAGTTTTTTAGCCACTTTCTCTTCTCCCATGGATATCTTAGCATTGGTGATGGATAAGAGATATTTTTGAGTCTACTAGACCATAGGTTTCCCCTCCTAGATGGAATTATGGGCAAGGATCCTCCTCATGTTTTATATAGTAAATTTTAAGTCCCACTGCACATTGTGGTCACCCTAATTAGTCATCTTAGGTGCTTAAAACACCATAGTTATTTTTGGGGTGAAGGAGGTGTTTTCAAGGTGAAGGAAATGGTTTTGATATGTGAAAGATGAGGTGGGGGAAGTGGATGAAGTGGATGGGATGAAAGATAAAACCATTGGAGGAAGAGGCATGGGGGAATAAGGAGGAAAAATAAATGGAGAATCCTAAGGGAAAAACTATGTTTTCCATTTTCTCTAGGTCACGTTCACCTATGGTGATGTGACTCTAGGGAGATTGGAATTTAGGATAAAGGAGGAAATTGGCTAGTTAAAACCAAATCCATGGGCACCCAAGATGCTATAAAAGGGAGGCCTAAGAATGATGTGGGGAACCACCATAGGTGGTGTATGAAAAGTATTAAGAGTATATGAGGGAAGATGAGAGGGAGTAATTGGAACCTAAATAAAAGGCTGAGTTTGGGCCACCTTATATGTTTTTGTGTATCTTTCCTATATCAACTTAATATTTTGTAGGTGAGGGAGTAGGGATGGTAGAGGTTATGAGGACTGACTAGGGAATCTATTGGGAAACCACATGTGTAATTGGAATGGCCTAGGATGTTTTATATGTGCACACAAATGCACTTATTACTAGATCTATAGTCATACTTATTGAGGTTTGGGTACTTAAAATTATTAGGACTTTAGCTTTAATGAGCAAAGTATCTATAAAGATCCTTGTTTGTGGGATGGATTATGTAGATGAAAATGAGGAGGCAAGGACATTATAATGGTTGAGGCTAGAGAAACTTGTTTTAATTATGAAGGGGGTAAAATGGGGAAGAGGGGAGGTGTCACCTGAGTGGACTTGTAAGGAGCTAGGAAACCAAGTGGTGATATGAGAGGATACTAAAGAGTGGATGAAGTAGGGAAAGGGACTTACATTGGTGTTAATTATTGGTCCCACCTCAGACTTATCTCTAGGTTTCTACTGACATCAAACTTGATTAATTGTGAAGCCTAAGGTTGAGTCACTTTGAGTGGAGTTGCTTGAGGATGGATGTTTCATGGGTGAAATTCTTGAGGATAAGCTAATTCAACCACATAATGTGGTGGAGGAATAGCTAAAGACTAAAGGGAAAGAGCTCTAGGAGGATAATTTATTGATAATCTTTATATAATTCTCCTCTAAATTTGGGGGCGATTTCACAAAAAATCCTCATCAAACTAGGATGACATGGAAGAGGTAAGGCTAGCTTGGGAGGATGGTCTAGGATGATGATACTTTCCTTTATTATTATTCCAAAATTTAATCCTAGTGAATACCTCTTGATCATCAAATGGATTCAGATAGATCTCATCATCATCCTTGATTTGGTGTCCATAACTGAGGATGAGATGGGCCTAAAAATTACCTAAGTGAGCTTGTATAACATCATGTGGGTCCCAATCCTGATGATTTACCTACCCAAGGAAATGGAATCCCTTCTTATCACCATCTTCTACAAAAGGGGCAAGGATATATAAATATGGTGTTAGATGGTGATCGAGAGGAGTGGGTGGACATTATATTGATAGTTAATGTAGTGCTTGAAGATGCCTTCCACCAGCTAATATGTTATTTCCTAATTTTTTAGGTGGTTTTGGACTTGATATGGTAGGTGAAATGGATACTTGATATTATATGCCACCCAAATAATAACATCATCTCTACAGTACTAGTAGTCACCAATGGGCATTAGAGAGTCATATATTTATTTGTATATCTGAGGTATGGGTGCCTCATTAATGACCATCTAGACCTTTGGGTAGATGGACTTTCATATATATTAGATGTTATTTTGATAATGGTGTCCATATAGTTTGTAGCAAACTACATGGACCATTTCACCCTTAGGAAACCATGCTAGAAAAGGAAAAGGTTTAAATGTGAGCATCCCACAAGTTGCATATACCAAGTAACTCATCATGTGTAAATCACCTCCTCCCTAGTAATATCTCACCACCTTAATCATATTGAAATTGATTACACCTCCAAGGATGAGGATTTTCTCACCTTAGATGATTATGTTTAGTAGGGGAATCCACAAGAGGTTGATGTGAAGATAGTTTCCCTCCCTGAACAACTAATTGAGTAGGATCATCCTGGCATGGATTCTTTCTTTGAAGTTGTTAATAATATATGTATTCACATATGTATTTTTGACCCATTTATCATTTGGAATCTCCACCTAGTCCTTTAGGATGTCATGAATATGGTGAGTACTAGTCTAGGTGGTTATGGTAAATGAACTGTAAGTGACTATAAACTCTAAGAGATTATAGTAGGCTTTAAAGGCAACTTCCAAGATGTCTATGATATGATGTTAGGAATACAAAGAGAAAACCATGTCATGGATACCATGTTGTGCCCACTACATCATGAGTAGTAATGTGTTGAATAAGTCAACATAGGGAAATACCTTTGGCTTTGTTATATACTGATACAACTAACATTTCTCATATGCTCTAAGGGCATCTTTGAATTCAACCTCATCTTCATCATCACTACCTAAAGATTTGAGGACTAGGTTAATGGATTTAAAGCTCTCATTATAGTTATTGAAACACATTAAACCATCTAAAAACATGGTGTATATATAATATGGATTATCTTTGGGGTTCAAGGATGAGGTTTCCATTTCAACTAGGATATAATTCTATTACAAGGAACACTAATTAAAGGGAGAACATGGAGGGCACTAGTAGGAGTATAAAATGAGGAATAGACTCAATGAAATTAGGAATAATGATGGTTAATGAGTTCACATCAAGGCACTTATATTGATCCACATAAATATCCTATATTCATGACATTTGGTGGCTCACTTGATGTGAATTCATATTCAAGTTGGTGGCATGATTTTCCCATTTATTTCCTAATTTATACTTAAACTCTGAGATTTCAAATATGTAATGCCTATTAGATTTATCAATTATGATGTGAAACTTTATAATGTCTAATTGAGACTTAGTTTTACACCTAATTAATGCATATAATGTGGTATGCACACAACTATATCATCCTCAAGGCTTCCTGATAGGTTCCTACTTTGTGTCATGTGTACTCTATTAATTAGTTTATGTTTCAATGATTAACACCTAGATGTGGCCTAGTTCTCTAACCTATTCACTTTGGAGAAGAAAACATTAGCTTAAAGAGATGTGGAATTAATTTATTGACATTTTAACTCTAACTTTAACTTATTTTAAGTGCCCTAGGGTCTTTTAGGGTCCATCCACAAATATGCCTAGAAATGCTAATGGTATGATATGATAAGTCAGGCTCGCCTAGGATCTGACATCTCTATTAATTTTGATAGACTGATAAAACTATAAATGGGCCACATGGTGATTTATTATTTGGTTAGTATCTCTTAGGATCTAATATCTCTATTAGATCTATGATATTTGCATGTCTGACATTAGGGTGAGCTCATTGGTTAGATCTTGTCAACTCTAACCTTTGGGCCACATGGGGTTCTTCCACTTAGTAAGGCTCTCTTAGGATTTGACATTTATAACATATTCAAGAGACTCAAGAGTCTAAAAATTATTGTTTTGGAACTTTTTCATTGGGTTGAGCTCTCTCAAGCTTTGACATTTCTAATAAATCTTAAAAACTAACCATTTTAACTACAACATACCTTGATTGGTTGGGTTATGACATCCATGACACATTTGGCAAAGATAAACATGGTGATCTTTAATTTAACCACTCCTCATATATAAATCAATAAAAATAATACTAGTTATAATTAAATTAAATGTAATAAATTAAATGTTCACTTGGGTGCCAACTAAGCCCACTAGGTGCCACACAAGATTTTGGGACTCTAACACTCCAAGATACTAAGAATCCAAGAACCTGAATATAGGATCAAACATATAGAAACATTAGAACATTAAATATTATAACTAATAAAGTTCTTAAGTTACTTTAGGGTTGAACAAGGACTATACTGAATTAAATTTAGAGGTCATCATGGGCTCTTAACAAGTATCACTCAGCTACTAAAAATACACAACATTCTCAGTTAAACATGATGAAATAGAGACTTGAGTATTATCATGGAAAGCAGTTGATAGGAATAAGATTGAGAGTCTAGGAATTTTGAGCTTGATCATTTTTAAAGGTTTCCCCCACTTCTACAAAAAGGGGTGTGTTGGTCAGAACACATTGTACGAGTGGGCATAATCAAAATCATTGTTATGAATTAGGAAATAATATATATCACCTTTTAAATGAAGAGATTATTACATTTAGATAAGCATAAACTAGATCATTGAGATACACTTATACATATTCTCCTTCTCATCATTTAATGAATACTAATATTTCCCAATATGTTCCTAAAATGTATCCCATGCTCCATAAATATCCTAAGGATTATAGTACTAAGAGAGTATCCTCTTCTATCTCACATTCTAAGAAGATCAATTTTTCCTAGATGTTCTTTTTAATGAACAAATGGTCCTTAGAGCCTTCATTAGAGGTTAACCTAGATAAATCATTGTTTTCAATCATAAATAAAAACATAATACATGCATAATTATATTTATTAAGAAATTGGCATACAATTATTGAGGTATGGGACATGCATTTGAAGATAACATAGGGCATATTACTAATTTATACTCTTTGGGTCCCAAGGAAATATATATAATATTACATTTCTATGAATATATTTCACAAAGAAATGTTACATTGGGATAGTCATGGTTACAATATATGGGGGCACATTTTGACACTTTTTAAGAAGACTATCTATTACACTTTTCAATACTGGTTATTTACATACCATATTTATAAATCTAGCACAAATAAAAATAAATAAACATAATCTTCAAAGAAAATATGGGTAGAAAAAGATATCCAAGTCAATCAAGAACATGAGTTGAAATGAGTAAGAAGAAATATTATTTCAAATTGTCAACCAAAGTATTGGTAGTAAGTTACTTATGATTAAAGTGCATTTTCATTTCCTAGTGGGTTTCATTAGTTCACCAATGATTTATTCTAATGAGCCTACAATTTAAATTCTACATATATTCAATGTGATTAAATTATTAAATAATTTTATACATTTTTCTCCAATAATTAATAAAAAATACAAATGCAATAACCAAATATCACATATATAATGCAATACACTAAATAAATCATAGTCCAAATATCACACATAAAAAATGTCATATATACATATGTGATAGATTCTTACAAGATAACATAATCAATAATGGGGGAGACATCTCTTGATCATTTTAATGCTCCATATCACTAGTTTTAAAGGTAGATGTAATCATATCACTCTTGTAACTTAGGTTCAATACCTATAGTGTCTTCCTTGATACTAACAAATTGCTAATATTTCCAACACCTTAGCGTGCTCAGCCTATAACTTTACATATTGGACTAAAATATCTATACATAAATCACCACTAGTACCATCTATGAGAGAAATCTAAGCTCTAGCCTAGGAAGCCTCCTAATCATTTTTATATCTTGAAACAATAGTGTAGGTTGTGGTTGTAATGGAAACTTGATGAATAATAGTGTATAGAAACCCAAAATATCCATAATGCACACAACTATGCATCCTATGATGACACATATGGAATGTCACACATCAAAGTGTGAATAGACGCATCTACCATAGTCAAAAGTGACATTTTAAAATTTTTAGTGTTTAATGTCATATTTTAATAATTACAAATGCCACCATTTTATTATAATATATAAATGAAATAACAATACTAGATTAAAGGATAAATATATAACTAAGTGTTTACAACACACTTTGCCCTTAGGATATGCTTCTAAATTTGCAACATTCCCCAAGAAAATCTAAAATGAAAATGTAGTAGTCAATGTCCATATGTGAAATCTAAAATATGAACCATAAAAAAATTGAAACCTGAGAGTAATGAAGGAGTACATATGCATTTTTGTGTCATTATGTTTCCCTATAGCTTATTAGATATGATGCTCCCTTTCTGAATCATTAGATAACTATTATTTCTTATTGAATAACATGGATATTTTTGATTCCTTTGCCATAAATTTGTGTAACTTTGTAAGCAATTAGGTTGGGATTATAACTATCACAACCCTCATTAATGTATTGTTGATCAAGTTTGATCTTGTAGGTCAAATTTGGACCCCTATAGGCTAAAAATGGATCTTTAGATGTTTATATGGGTATAATGTTTTGTCATAGGGTGTGATATAGTCTATTTGATGTAATTTAATGCCATTTTAGCCTTGGTCATGGTCTAATTAGTCTATATGTCATTTGAGTGACTTAGTAGCAATTTAGGGGTCATATATGCGTGGTATAGTTTTAAAGGTGTCCAAGTGTCTTAGTTTTCATTTAAATGTCAAATATGTTAGATTCCCTATCAATAATTTTATTCCCATATAAAACTTGTAGGTTATCTAACTGAAAATGAAGAAACCAACTGAAAAAGGAGGAGTTTGCAACTTGTACGGCCCATAAGGGAATATAACATGCAAGAAAAGGTCATGTAATGACTATTAATATTAATCAAACTGATCTTAGTGCTTGAAATGATTTTAAAGTTATAAAAAATGTCCAAAAGCATTCTACTACTTCTTCACCCTTCCATGCACGTAGAACTAGTCAAAATGTTTGTGCTTAGTATGACTAGTTGAAGAAATTATAGGTCAAACACATTTTGGAGGTGAAATTACACTCATATAGATTCATTTACATAAAAAAATTTCAAGGATTGGTCAAATATTATTTATAAATCATCTCTAACAAGTTGAATATGTTTTTATGCTCAATATTTTTTGTACCCTATGGGTTTTGTTCTTATCTGAACTATTATGTATAATTCAACTATTAATTTTACATCTAGATGATTTTTACTATATAGTTTTATGTTCCCCATGATTTGTTTAGAGTTTCAAGGTATATTTATAGGCAAATCATCTCAGGTTTATATATTGGTCTCATTTGAAGATGATAGGTAAGTTTCCACCATCTTTAGAATCTTCATGCTTTGGCAACTTTCCATGATACTATAGTAACAAGCACTACACAATCATTCACATAATCAAAACCATAGAGATGCATCTATATATGCCTATAGGAAGTGAATACATTAGAAATGAGGTGTGGGATATTTTTTCAAGATTTACAACATCTTGATGTTCATTTGAACACCATGAGTGAATATCAATTGGTTATCAAGGCATATATTTTGAACATATTGACTATTTTATGCTCACTACCTATATGTAGCTCACAATTCACCTATATGTATCTCAAAATAATGTCATGATGAAATGGGATTTCTGATAGGTGTTTCAAATCTTTTGTAGTGGGAAGAGTACATTCAGGGACTTGGTTATCATTTAGAGTGAATCACAAGCATATATCTTGCATACTACCTACATTATCATTCAATACATGTGCATGTGACAATGTCCACCTATAGGTGGTGTTAACAGAGAGATAACGTGTCATATAAGAGTGCTGAATCAGGTGGTGAAACACTCTTTGGAATCCTATTATATATATATATATATATATATATATATATATATATATATATATATATATATATATATATATATCGTAGAAAACCCATTTGGAATTCTAGATTGGTAGATGAAATAGGAGACCACCTTTTAACATGAGATGATTGTGTTCAAGGAACTAATCCCTAAAAGATGAAAATAGAGGTTCGAGTCATTTTCTCAAGGTCATATAAAAAGGTTAAAAATAGTTTTGATTCATCTTAATGACTTTTCCTTGTATCCCCCACATAGGACAAGAGTTATGAAAAAATATGGAGGGTAGATGATTAGTTGAAAGTGGTTTTTGAAATACCCAAAGTTGCACTTTTATGCACTCAATTCAAACAATGGCATTTGTAGGAATGGAACTCCAAATAGAGTTTTCCACCCAAGTTGGAAATATTATACCATTACTTCATGTTTTAATGGTTCTATTTGGTTGTTAATAAAATATATGATATAGAGGTCATTCAAATAGGCTGATATTTAGAGTTTTTATTCCATATACACCTATAGGCACCTGCTTCTTGAAAACATTCACCTACAACTAGGTACAAACTCCTAAATCATCCATGTCAAGGGATTAAGCATGTAGATACCAACTCTATTGATATAAATTGATTCCTAAATAATATGTGTCATAACTTTAAAAGGATAATGTTTGTCTATAGTTTTTTTTTCCTAAAAAAAAGTCAACTATAGTTGATTGTTGTAGATAGTGAATAGGAAAGTAGTGCTCTTAGTGTAGAAATAGCATAAATATGAGGAAAATTGACCAAAATAATTACCAAATAGTATTTTAAGGTTTAAATGAGGTCTTGTAACACCATGTTCAAGTTATAACTATGCAAGACCACCTACAGGGGCACTTCCAAAATAAGAATATAGTCTACAATCTAAGACAATGAAATGGAGGGGTATGCAATGAGAAATGTTAGCGGGGATTAAGATGCTAAATATTTTTGAAATAAATAAAAAAATATTATAACCAATTCAATATATTATCATGGTATATATAAATCAAAAATATGACCCCAGAGATGCATCACATAGTCCACATCTTAAAACCCTATACACAATCCCTTTTCTATCAGTCTCTCTTAGATATTGAAGGGGTTAGGGGGTCTATTTATATAATAAATGGATAAATTTTTATTCCAAGGGTATCCATAACTTGTATAATCCCCTATAATTTATATTTATTTTGGATAAATAGGGGAAATACCCTTTTTTCTATCTTAGAGAAAGGGTACCTCCCTAGAAGCACAAACCATATAATTTTGAGAAAGGGAGATAAAAGGATGATAAAAGGGTTAACCAAACATTGAAAATAGGTGTTAAAAAATTAATTACATATAAAACAATAGGTATTATCATTCATAAGGGTAAAAATCTCAAGTAGGTATGCCAAAACCTCAAAGTGGTAGACAGGGTTATTAGGCATGGTTAGGCCTAGAATCCAAATGAAATGTCAACTTCAATTATAACCATAAGAGGGAATTAAAATGGATTATGACATGATTATAGGATAATTTCAGATGTGAAAAAAAAATTGGAATGTAGATTAGTCACAAATAAGGACACTTTTGGCTCAAGGACAACATCAAGCCTGTGCAAATGAGAAAACAAGCTCGATAGGATAACTTTAAATGATCACATATTATATAAGTTTGTTCATGGAGATCCAATAATTTTGAGGAGGTTTATATGGGTATCGATCATTTATCTTGTTTAATTAGTTTTCATTAATAATATCCTATTTCTATGAATAAATCTTAAGAGTAGAAACTGTCTAAAACCCTTACAAACCATAGTTCTAGACCCGATGAAGGAAATGAAGATAGAGAGTTATCAAAAGGGACCATAATAATAATAAAATTGGATCGATATTTTAGAGGACTCTTTATGTCTCTCTCCATCAACTTTTGTATTGACCTATTTGTATGGATAGGGTATAAAATTGGTTATTTTGACTATTTTTTGCATTATGTAGGTTCTAAGGAATTTTAAAAGATGAAATAAAATTTAGGAGGAATTTAGAGACTTTTAATAACTAACTATTACCATTTAATTCTTTGAAAAAATTCCTAGGTTCCTCAACAAGAGCTATCATCTCAGTCAGTCAAAATTGGTATAGTGAACATGATAGTGAGAAGGGTTAAAAATTCAAGTAAGTTGATTTTAAGGTGTGCCTAATGCCTTTAAGGCTATGGATGGAATTTAAACATGTCATTAACCCCATTTTATATATTTTTATGAGAAAATAAAAACATTTTAGAATCTAAGTGTGCAAGGTGTGTGAAAGAGGAGTTATTTTGACTGTAGATGGTGATAACTTCTTTTGGGAGTAATCCTGATGATTAGGACTGTGACCAATACATGGTGTGTTCATAACCCCCCTTCTCATTTAAATCATTATTTATACTCCTATTAATTTATGGGTCACCTAAGAGGCCCAAATGATGAAGTCATTTTTTTGAGACAATAAAAGGAATTTCATGCCACATTTCAAGAGTTTCATGCCTTAGATTAACACTTGTACTTTATAAATTTGCATAGTTAGTTTCACATTATATTATAATGCAAATTTAAATCCTTTTATCATCTTGACACCTATTATTGTGACCCTTTTACTTCTTTTTTCTCTTCTCTCTCTCTCAAATTCTATAAGTAGTGACTTTGTGAGCTCTTTGGAGGATCCTCCATTGGTTATGGTGAAACCCTAGCCTTTTTTGTATTTGAATGTATCTTAAAGTAATAATAAATTTAATTTTCATAATTACATGCTGAATAATTTATTATTTTTTCACTGTTATTGATCTTTTCTAGTAGAAGATGGTCTTTTATAGCATTTTATCCTTGATTGTCCACCAAGTATGTAGAAAAATAAAATTTATAGGTGTTTGTTAGTGTTATTACTTAGTGTATAATATTTTTAGAAGTGGTTTATTATTGTATTATCCAAAATATGTCATCATGGTAATGTCTATGTCATCAAAGGATGTATGTAACATATTTAATGTAGGGCATATAAGCTTCATGCCAAGATAAATTTATAAATAAGGCACATGGTAATAACCATAATTTATGTAATAAATAAATAATAATACATATTAAAGAGGTGTATAATGTAAATCATGTAAACACACACATGTGATGTGCATTGTATGGATAATGACAACCACAAAATTAGTAATCTCAACAAGCTCAATGAGCTCATATAAAAATATTAAATCATCAACTCATAAACATGAAATGTCATACATAAGTCTAAGGGCCATAAACAAGGGACATAAATATATCAAAAAAGGGGAATGGGTCATAATCAAGGGACATAAGGATGTCAAAATTAAGTAAAAAATTAAAGTTATACACATAAGCCTAAGGGATACACACAAGGGACAACAATATGTTGAAAAGGAAGGGAAAATTAATGTTGTAAATAAAAGGCCAAGGGATGCACACAATATACAATAAATGATTAGCCTATCATGAAAGAGTAACAACATCAATGAATCATAGATCAAATGAAAACTAGTGTACATTATCCATGTATATTAATGTCACATCATAGTAAAGTAGAGTATTAATTTAGAAATATGAAATATATGAGTATTAGGAAGACATGTGTAGAAAATACATGTATATTAATAGCGTAAAATTTCATATAAAAATATAACTATGATAATGTTACATGTTTAATAAGATGTCATTTGCATTGGCATGGCTACTCAGTATAAGAGAGCACTACATCTTTGTTCCCCTGTATGATTGTATGTATTTCATTACACTCATATAACATGTAATAAAGGTGTGTATATAAATAAATATACCATCAACCAAAAATTTGATAATTAACATATGTAAAAATTACAATCTATAAAGTATGCCATGGGTAGCTTATGATTTATTATTTTTGACTATTTTTTAATGTTTTTATATTTATAACGATTTTTTTTATATTTTTAAATGTATATTGAAATTTTAAAATTTTTAACCAATTATCCCATAAATGAGATAGTCATATGGAGTTCCCATATCATGTGGTGCAAGAGTCACCTATCATGAGAGAAAATTACTAGATGTAGGTGTATTAAAATATTAAAAGTAATCGAGTGTTTTAATGTGGTTACCATCATCACTCATAGGTTCATGTGTATGATGAATAAATATATAATTTTTAGGACTCTATGAGTTACATTAATGTAGGAGAATGTAGCAATGTTTGTGTTTTCTATAAAACATACTAAACTACATGTGGTGTTGTCTTTGTATGTGACATAGTAGATGATGGCCTCTATGAGTCTTGATTGAATCTCTAGTATGAATTAATGTAAAAAAATTTACCTAAGAGATTAAAATGCTCTCCTATGATTTGAGTGTATATAGATATCTTACATATGTGCAATAAATAAATATGCATAATGTTTATGAATAGGTCTAAAAACTAACTAGGTGGTGGTGTGGGTGGAGGAGGAGATACCAATAGCTAAAAATGGTACTCATATAAAATGCCTAAAAGTGTAACTACCTTGTTTCACTATATATTCTTGATGGATATATGTACTATAAATGGTACTACATAGATCATTTATATCCATAGGTATCCTAAGAACATGTCAAATACCTTTATGCTTGGTAAGACTATAAATAGTCTAGAAATCATAGCAAAGCCAACCTTATGATGTATCATAATGAACCCAAGATGGTTTTGTGTGATTCCATCAAATACCTTAGCCATTTATGTAGTATATTATGTATTTTTTTGTGTTTATTCAATTTTTTTGAGAAGTATCATTATGCACACATTTTCTATTGACCCATTGTTGACCATGACATTATGTATAGGTTGTTTATTGACACAATCTCATATGAATAATACATGGAGATTTGAATCATCATCCACAATCTCACTACCATAAAATTTAATCATAGGGAACTATGTAAAGGTTATTTTAAGTGTACAAAAAATCCTAACCACATGATCACCATATGTCTTAGGAGGGGGATGTGCATTGTATGTACAATGTAATTCAAAGTTTATCAAAATTTTGAAAACTAGGGAATTAGTTGCCTAGATATTAAAAATTATTTTTTAAAATTAGAATGATACACATATGCAATAAATGATACAAAATGATTTATAACTTACTAAATCTCAAAATTTACTAAATATGTAAAGTACAAAGGAAAATATAAACTTAACTAGAAATCTAAGATGCAGGTTGTTTTTGGATTTGAGACAATTGGGAAGGTTATTTTGATTAAATATAGATTTGGAGCAAGATTTGGAAAGGCTTATGGACAATAGTGTTGTAACTATAAAATAGATCATAACATTGTTGTCTATAGGTAGTGTCATTTTCAAGTAGGCAATAAGATACAAAACTTATGGGTTAGGTTCACCTATGTTTTGTAGACTATGCATAAAATTATAATCTAATGCATAAACCATTGCATAACTATTTATTCCCTTGAAACCCTAGTTCAATGACATATTAATATGAATACAATAAATTAATAAAAATGGGTTAGTGATTAAATTTTTTCTTGACCTTAACACCTATTATGTTGAGTTTTGCCTATATACTAGTACTCTAAAGAGGGATAAAAATCCATGCAATTATCCCATGCTATAGTAGTGTGTGTGAAATACTAGTACAAATTCGATATACTAGTCCAATCTTAGCGTGATTAAGTGATTTAACCATGAATTGTGACCTTGGAAATGTATTAAAACTTTAGCTCAAGGATAATAAGGATATAATCATAATTGGTAGAAATAGGGAATATGTTGTTAATCTTCAATTATAATTCTAGTTTTTTTTTTAGTGTAGAAACCTCTTGTGTGAAAAATAGTTTGAAATTTATAATGGCATTTTTTGAAATCATTTGTATGGTGATTGATAAACATGTAGGATAACATTTTCATGAATTTTGAATTTTTGAAATTATCTATTATTTTGTGGGAGGACATTACTCTCAAAATTGGATAATAGAAGGGAGTGTTACTATCCAAATAGAGTGTTATTATCCTAGGAGAAATGGCTATTAAATTGTATGTGTTGGTAAATCTTAAAGTGAGATTAGGCTAATTAATATGTTGGATAGATAAATTTTGACATTATTATTTTTTATTAGAATAATAATTCATCCAAGCAAGAAGTGAAGGAAAGTGATCAAAAGCCTAGAGAATAGATCATGAGCTGAGTGTGTAAAAAGGGTGATCACAAGTGCATTGTTTTCACTTAAATGTCAATTTATGTATCTAAAACATTAGAGTATCCTTTATATTTATTTACTCATTCTTTATAAATGGGTCATTAAATATTTTCAATTTATAATTACCTTTTGATTATGGTTTAGTCTCCTTTGTGGGTGTGCTCATCTCAATAGTATCTTCATCAATAATATTTTGTATTTTATTTTCTATATTATAATAAAATGGTATCATTTTTAGATATTAAAATATGGTATTAAACACTTTAAAATGTTAATTTAATCCTTTAAATTGATACTAAAAAATTGATAGAAAATTACATATGACTATATTGCATTTTTATTTATGAGTGGGTTTCATTAGTTCACTAATGATTCATTCCAATGAGCCTACAAGATAGATTATACATACATGCAATGCGATTAAATAATTAAATAATTTTATCAATTTTTTTTTACAATAATTAATAAAAATACAAATATAATAACCAAATATCAAATATATAATGTAGGACACTAAATAAAATATAGTCCAAATATAGCACATAAAAAATATCATATATACATATCTTATAGATTCTTATAAGATAAAAAAGTCAATCAATAATGGGGAAAACATCCCCTTTATCATCTGAATCATCCATGTCACTAGCTCTGAAGGTAGATGCAATCATATCACCCTTAGTACTTCATTTTCAATACCTAAAATATCTCTCTTGATCCTCCAGAATTACTAATATATCCAACACCTTAGCATGCTCATCCTACAACTTTACATAATGGCCTAAAATATATTTATGTATAATCACCACTAGTACTAGCTAGGAGATGCATATAAGCTCATGCCTAGGAAGCCTCTTAGTCATTTATCTATTGAAACAATAGTGTAGTTTGTGGTCATAATGGAAATGTTCTCAAATAATGGCATGTCAACACCTAAAATATCCATAATGAGTTTGACTAGGCCTCTTATGATGACACCATTTGGAATGTCACACATCAAATTTTGAAAAGACACATATATCATAATCACATAGTACACTTTTCCTACAACATAAGGATGAAAAATACACAATAAATTATAAAATTACAAAAAACTAAACTTAGATACAAATATAAAAGTATACATATATACTTACATGCACTTGCAAAAATAGATATATCATCATGTGGGTCATGTTATGATATAGCATGACCTACTCCTCCATCACATCCTTAAGTTAATGGTATGACACTATGATATACCACAATAGGAAAAAATATGATCCATATAGTATCCATCCATCACTAAGTATACCATGTATTACAAATCGCATCATCCACATCCACAACCATAATAAGAAAATTTATGTCTCCCATAAGAAAAGGAGATAGATCTATATCACTAGGACAAGTGCTATCACCAACATGATGAGAATACCTCCAAGTATGATTCTAAGAATATGTCATTTTGAGAACATCCTATTGGATTCAAAATTTTGGCATAATCCTATTAAATTGAATCCTTTACAATACACTAGGAAACTGGTCATGTAGCCACGTGCTAACACAAATACAAAATAACTCTATCACATACTTGGCCTATCCAACAAAATATTTTTATGTTCTCTATACAATCATATCAATAATGATCCTCTCCAAAATCACATTACACACCATCATGTCAAACTCTTATGTCTCTTCAATACCTAAATGACTCTATAAAAGTTTGTGTATATTCCCAATCACCATGAGGTCCCTCAACTAGGTGAACAACATTAATATTATCATAAGACCACACATGCAATAAGGTCGTAGCACTAAGGAATCTTGCATGGCTCTTTAATATATATATATATATATATATATATATATATATATATATATATATATATATACAAATTGTCCCCCATGAGTACCTAGTAGCTTTTTCCTCAATATCTCAAAGAATATGATACATGTAGTATGATATATACATCTCCCCACCATCCATGAAGGGAAATATGCCAAAAGTGCACACAATTTTTTCCATACTCATGGAACATTAAATAGAACAAAATCTAAATTAATACACTAATACTACCATCATGATAATTTTCTCCCTTGGATCAAATAATCATAAACTAATATGCATAAATAAATACCCTCTAAACATAGAGTGCACCACATATCATGGATAAACTATAAGAAATCTCAATATATTCCAAACATCCTCTAGTGTCACTATCATCTCCCTTGTAGGAAGCCATAAATTACAAGTATATGCATTCCACCTCTCTATTCGGGAAATCATGAGGCACATTTCATAAGGTACATGCCCAAATCAAGATACAAAATAAATACTATCCCTCTCCACACCATGTCTATCACCATCTACTAGATCTATACTACTAAAGGTGTTCATGTGGTGCCCATACTAAAACTCATAAACATGCATGTTCTTATGTCAAACAAGAAAAATAATAATAATAGTAGCCACAAGTATTTATGATAAAAATAATATTGAAAAAATCATTAACTAGGTAATTATTTTCCATGGATGTCTTCCTCCACTTACAAAGTATTGCTTTAGACATCAACATTGTGCATAAACACTTTCATGGGACAATCTCACTAGATCTTGGGATAAAACATCCATATTATGACATTACTATCTTCAAATGGATATAATTTATAAGATTTATTATAAGATCAAACATACCTAAAACTATTTATTATATTTTTTTAAATTCATTTTTTTCAAAGAAAAAAAAATTATTCAAAAATATGAAATTTTCACACATACCAATCCTCAAGTGGTTGGGCCTATAGTGTGACTTCTAGGTGCTCAAAGAGAGTGGAAATAACATCTCAGCATCATGGTCACTCAGAGCTCAAATTTTTATCACTAAAATGTTTAAATGAATTATACTATTTATAAATAATAATCTATTTATGAGTTAACTTTCAACTATTACCTATACATATTTAATTTTCCAATAAAATTTTACAAAAGTTATGCATATGATATCTTACAAACTATAAATAAAAAACACAAACTCTAAGTTGCATTAGAACATACCTAACACGATATTCTACTTGATACTAGTTTTGAGATGTCTTATGTTAATTCACATATTAAGAAATTCACATCTATACTCTTCATATGATCACTTGCCCTAATTCTATAAAATGGGGCAACATTTATCTAATAATCATGATATGGTTAAAATTTATAAGAAATGTTATTAACACTATCCATGTACAAACATTAACCATAACCAATACATCAAATACATATCATATCCAATGAAATTATAATGCAAACCTAATTCTAAACAAATTATGATTAAAATAATTTCAATCATTACTCAAATACATCAAAATGAAATATGTTAGTTACCAATTTATCATATTCCATATACATAATAAAATTTTAATATGTACTAAAATTTTATCATGGAATTAAATATTGAAGTTAATAACACACTTTTATGCATACTTATATTTTGACAATATCAATTGCATTGCTTCATCCATCATATCAAAATGGAGGCATACACTGGGCTTGCCACATCACATATGGATATTCAGAGGATACACAATTATTCAGATGGATACAAACTTATTTATGTAGAGATTTTAGAGTGGTACAAATATTATATATTTACATATTACAAACATATTTTGGGGGTATATGTAAGGCATGTTTTCTCAATTTCACTAAACATGAGTTATAAATTTCATATTACTACACATTCAAATATTTCTGGGGCATATGTGCTCCATTTTGTATATACACAAATTAGATGTTTCACATACTAGTACATTTGAGATACATGTTATCATATTTAGCATATAGATGCATAACATTATATATAATTTAACACTCATTTATTGGGGCATGATAATAGTTCATCCACATATATATTATTTCATATTATAGTTGGCACTGATTCAGTAGGGCGTGATGTTGGTTCATGCACATATATTATTTCAAATTTAATTCAAGGACTAATTAAATGAGTAATGGTATTGGTTCAAGTACATTTACAAAATTTCACCTTTTTAGTTATTTATAAAATATTTTCAAATATTTTTAAGTGTGGATCTTGAATCTATAAGTTCATCTCTAGGAGTTGGTTCATAAATTTTGACATAATGTATGTTTAGGTTCAATAAAACTCCATGGCCATGGCTTTAACCACAGATATCCCATTATGTAGTGCCCACCTTTAATATTGGGATTAAATATCAATGATATATTAGTAGCTTGAGTGGTGTGTTTGAGGTTTAGTGACACTCAAAAGGTATTGGCACCAATCCATGAATCCAATAGGTAATTCCTCTTCTTAAAATAAATATCATGCTTACTATTAATGTGGTTGAGGTTCATCGATTCTAAATGGTATACACATTAATTTCTCATTACCATTTATAAACTTGGCCATTTCCCTAGCTAGGAAGTGAACAAAATTACAACCTTCCTTCTTCATTGGTTGGGTCAATTTATTATCATTAACATATCCATTATACATAACATGACCATACTCCTAAAGACACATAACACCACACACAAAGGTGTAATTTTTATTGGGTATATTTCTATTGTTTATTATGAGTATATATTTTTATGGAAAAACATCTATTTGATCATATGTATTTATTTTTGAAGGAAAACACATAGACACCATTTTAAGAAAAGAAACAAGATTACCTTCACTAACGCATGTTGGTATTCTCTTTTTTTCCCACAACAAAATTATAATTTTATATTAAATAAATATGAAATTACATTGTGTAGATGCAACTGCATTTTAAAGAAAAAATGATAAAACAAAGAAGAGTGGAAGAAGCCTCCACTAACAAAAAGAGAATAATACAAAGGACAAAGAGTCCACCAAGAAAATAGAAAGGAAGGATGAAAGGAATAGAACTAGTTGCATGTCCCACAAAAATTCAAATATATATATATATATATATATATATATATAGAAAAGAAGCCCAAGGATGTCTCCCTAATCAAAAGAGGGAGCTATTTTAATGATTTTAGATTCATAAGAGAAACATTTAATCAATAAATTTGTTTAAATTCTAATCAAGTACTATTCAGATTTTAACAATGTAATACAATATTTTGATAATATATCACATTTAGGCATGTGTATAAATACAACAAGCACAAAGCAATTAAGGGATAAAGAGAGTGTATCTTATATGTTATTCTATTATAGACTGTGAAAGTGATCAATAATCATCACAATACTATCTTATGGGTTTGTAATTTATTCATTCTATATTATGATGATTTTTGACTTTCAGACATGTGCATTGATCTAGGATAAGAATCTTTAATGCTTTTTTCTACCTCTGATGTAGGTGTTCAATGAGAGATATACATTTATGTAAAATTTGGACACTAATGTCAATGGTAGTTTCCAAGATGGACACAAGTTTCCAAGAACTAAAAATATACATAAAATAGGCATAATAGGTAGGTATTCGTACCATAATTTGGATGAAGATAAATATATACATCACATAGGCCCAAGGGGTAGATAAATTAAGTGAAATAAGATGGAACTGAAGAGGTCTATGAGAAACTACATCACTCGATGTCTAATTATCTATGAAATGGTATATACATATAATACTACTATAAATATGTGTACTTGTATAAAAATTATTGTCTACATCTATCCCCCTTTGATTTATTATTGCAAGGGGAAATGGAATCACTAGTTTAAAAGAATATAAAACGCATATCGTGGTGTGGACAACACACCTTGTCTTCACTTGACTGTTTCTTCAATCTTTCATTTTGAACATTACCTAAAACCAAGAATATGCCAGAAAAGTAAATAATTATATATAATATGTATTTAAAACTTAATAAAAATTAGCATAAAGAAAGAACATGGATATAATACACATGTGTATGTGTTGTGTGGTAAATAATTCTAGAGTGATATAAATTGGAGAAGTAGAAAAGAGGCTTACAACTTTATCCATCTTTTGAAAAAAAATATGAGTGACCATACAAGTGGTCAAGTGTGTTTCACCTTGGTGGTGCTTTACCTATATTAGGGAGAGATGGAATGTAATCATGCCCATAATCAATAATAGGAAGAGTGTTACTTCAACCATAGAGAGTATTGTTTCACAACAAGCACAAGTGTAAAAGATGTGTACATGTATAGCTCAATCTAGGGTTAATGATGTAATAAATCTCACCAAAGAGATTGGTGAGACTAGGTGATTTAATTCCTCTAATCATACCAAAAATAATAACCAACTATTATAGATGGATAAGGCTTAATACCATCCATGAAAGTTTGACCAAGGTATTAGTATGTCAACGTATCAATACGTAAAATTTTTTATGTTCAATGATAGTCCATAAAAAAGTTTTATAATGTGAAATTAGTTTGGGTTTTATGATATTAGGTGGACATTTCATAGAATATACACCTTGAATATGTCATATGTTAAAACTATGTATAAAAAATGGTATCATTATATAGAATTTTTCCAAAACTATGAATCTAAATCATATATTGTGTATGTTTTTTCCAATTTGGAAATAGTGTAAGTGTAGATAAAATGACTCCAAGTCATGACCACACTATGTATGGATAAAATCTAAAAACTTCAATAAGTACCAACGTGAAGGACATGTTTCCAAAACACACCCCCACTGTAATCTTAAGATGTTGAATAGGTATGGAGAATGTGCAAACTATGTTTGATTATGTAGAACATGTTTATAAGCATGCCATAATAAGATGCATCCACATTTTAGGATGAGGTGATATATTTCTTATTATTCATCTCCTAGTAAAAGGTAAATGGATGATATTCTCGATATAATTTACTTGATACTATTATGAAAGTATTGTGGACAACAATGTGTAATGTTATTTTTTGTAGTTTTTGAAATCTAGCATATTATTTATGTATCAAAAAAATTATCAATTTTTAGAAGTGTTTTAATATTTAAAAATTAGGTATAATATGTAATGGATCATTGTCTATATCCAAATATAACTTATGTTTTATAATCTGGATAATCAAGGCTCAATATATGCACATTTGAAGTTGGTGCAAAAAGTTGTATATTAAGGGCATTATAATATAAATTTGAAATCATTTTCATTTTGAAATTTTATGAATTTTTATCTGTAAGTTTAGATAATAAAAATGACATGCATAATATCCCCTCACTTGTTTTGATTTGATGTGCTCTAGAGTGCCTTAGCTAGCCAAGATTTTTTCTAAGATAGTAAGTAGGTTGTTTAAAATTGATTGGTAATTTTAAATTTTAGAGAAAAAACATTTTGGATGTGTTTTTTGGAAATTTTCATATGAGGTCATACATTTTCATCAATTTCCTAAACTCTTGCGTTGGTAACTCTATGTAAGTGTCTAGTTTTGGATGCTAGCATCTGATGTTTTCATCCAAAGTGGGTGTTAACATCTGATGATTTTGTTCCAAGTGAATGCTAGCATCCAACACCAAGGTCCTTTTTATGTGTATAATTAACCATTATTTGTGTATTTTTTTCATTAAAATATAATTGCTAATAAGTTTTTATTGTTTTTCATGCTTGAAGAAGGAAATTCACATTCAAAAGTTCTAGCATTGGAAACATTATTCAACATTAGTAGAGTTAGGTATCAATGTAGTTGATTGGGTTGTTATTAATTAGGTGGAGTTGGGTCATGTGGCCTTTTTGGGATAAATCCCATATGATATGCACATCCTCAGAACACTAACTGAGAGGTGGAATATAGATACATGTACATTTTGGTTTCCCAATAATGAGATGACCATCTCCTTAGAGGACATATATCAAAAAATTTAGCTACTGATTATGGGTGAGAGAGTTTAGGTTATTAGAGATGGTATCCAAGGATATATTCAATGCTTCTATGTGTATTTTAATATTTAAAGGGATCTTGGTAAAGATTCAAGTGGTATGATCTAGATTGATAGCATCCACAAGTGTTTGTTGATAAGTGTGTATTATTATGTGGTAGAATTCATATCACAATGGAGTACCATATTCCCTTGTATAGGCTAGATCTAGATCAGACGGTGTGGCATCCTTACAAGATTTTTACTAGGTGGATTGATGATGACCATTAGTTAGTTATAGAGGGTCTACATCAGTATCTAGTTAGTTGATAATGCATATGAATAATTTTAGTATGATTGAGTTTTATGACATTTTGGGATTAAGTAGGGAGTGCCCTCAACACCATATCCATGGCATCATATGACATAGAGTGATCATAGGCTACATGATATGATAAAACTTATTGTTATATATCTATCCCCATGCCCAAGTGATGAGCGAGATCCTATGGTTCCCATGATGGTAGGAGATGATACAAGGTGTATTTATGGGTATGTGTAATGGTGTGCTAGAACCTGATAGCCTTTATTATTTCCTATTGTAGTTGTGGTTCCATGTACCATTATTTATGGCATGGGGTGGTGGTAGAGAAGAGATAAGTGGTGAGGTAGGAGATGGTGTTTTTGTAGGACCAACACTAGTAGATGAGGTGGTTTTTAGGGCCACATGTGAGTACCATAGTTTTATTTTTTGCATTTGATTTGGTTATTAAACTATTAGGTTTTTATAAATTTTGTTAATTTGTGTCATATATCGAATGTGTGTAGGTAACTAGGAGTGGTAGATACTAGTAGATCAAGCAATATAGGCCCTCACTCATAGTGTGCCTATGGATGTAGATAGAGACATATTTATTCAAAGATTTTTTGACATTTATGGTGCACATTTACCATTTTTGATCCTTTTGTGATAGTTATGGCAGCATAACATACTAAAGCCATGTAGCATAAGGAGTTGCATGTGGAAGTGGATAAATGATAAAAACCATAGTGGGGTTACACTAATATTATGTAAATACTCATTGATCACTATGATAATTTGAGATGAGATCACAAGGATATAGTTATATGGCTAGGTGATTTTGAGGAGAGAGTATGTGTGCTATAGCAAGCACTAGGACTATAGTTTGATCCTAGTGCATCTACATCTAGAGGAGCTAGATTTGTAAATTTTGATAGTGATAAGGAGTATACCCTATGTGACATGCCCAAAACATATGATTTATATTCTTATTTTTATAAACATTGTATTAGATTATATCTATATGACATTATTCACATGGTTTTATTTAGTGTTGGATGGTTTACACTATTTAATTTTCTATCAATCCTTATATAGTTTTTAAATTTCATTTATTTCAATGATGAATGTTAAGATTTGGTAAATTTTTATAACAAGTATGTTTATTTTTAAATGAATCTATTATATTACAAATAGATAAATCATCATATGCTATGAAATTTGGATGAGTATAAGAACACCTGACTGAAATGATTAGGTGAAAATTGGAACATAGATGGTGTTTATGTAATCATATCTGAAGTATCTATAAAAATATCTTGTGAAGGTGTATGTATTTATCTAGGTACCTATATCTATTGTGTAATTTTACCTTCTCCCTATATCTCTTTATGAAGGACCTATTTTACCCATGGTTCCTTAGTAGGATTAGTGTGGGAAAGATTAGTCATGGGAGAGTGTACACTGAGAGAGGGCATTTTACTAGAAATCATCTTTTGTGAAGGTTAATGGACCATGTGCTCCTCATAAGGATCAACATGGGATGTATCGACCTTTTTAGATGAGCCTCTAGGAGAAGTATGTGGAATAGGTCTATATATGTATTTTCAATATGTAATGATTCCATGATTATATAATTGTATGAGGTTTTACTCGAGATCAAAAAAAAAAATTATCTCGATAACCATTAATACCATGATAAATTCAAAAGTGTTATCTTCTTTCCTTCTCAAATTTGTGAGGTGGATAATGTGAATTAGGAGGCATTCTCATCATTTATTTATCCATAAAGTTCATAATATGTCATGTGGTCTATCTCAATACCAATCAAACTAAAGAGGTTGTCATTTGGTAGTGGTATGTGGTATAATTGAGGGAGCTTTTTCTTTAAGCATTTTTATTTCCTTTGTTTAATACCTTTATTTTTTGTTATGTGATAAATGGGGCTGGTTCTTTATAATGATTTTGAATTGGTTCAAGAGTTTTTGTAACTTCTTTATTTACCTTAGAAAAAATATTTTTACCTGTTTGGGTTTGAATGGAGAAATATGCAACTTGGTCTATGTATTCATTAGAGCACACACATATTTGTGCACATCCAAATATAATATCTTGTATGAAGAAAAGGGCTTATGTAATGATCTTTCTCTTATTGGAGAAAGAAGACCTTTCTAAATATTAATTATATTTCCAAATCCAATGGTGTATAATTTAAGGAATACAAAACATCCTTAAATAAAATAAGATAATCTTGTATAGGCTCATTTTCTATTTGTGTCAATGTTTGAAAAAATTCCAATGGTAATTTAGGTAAGGTATACTGATTAAAATGTTAAATAAAAACATCTACAATTTTTTTTAAGTTGATAATAAAACATTTGGAACACTATAAAACCAATCAAGAGCCCCTTGGTTTAAGCTATGATAAAAGGCCTTTAAGAGAAAGATTTTATTTTTGGCTTAATGTTCAGACGAGTGTGTATATTATTATAAATGAATATTAGGATCCCCTTGACCATATAATTATGATAACTTAGGAATAATTAAGTTTTAAGGATAAGGATACTCAAACACATCCCTATAAATAGGTTGCTTTGTTAATGTATTATCCTCAAGAATAACTTCATGAGAAGAAATTTGTAATTTAAGATTATTGACTTCTTGTTATAAATCTCCAATTGTAATCATAATAGATAACATGTCAAAATAATAATTTTAGGGTTTTGATAGTGGTTGTAAACTACCATTTGTATAGAAAATATGAATGATGGATTCTTTATCATTATCTAAAATAGGCTCATCACATGATTTTTCAATATTTGGTACACCTGTTGAAGATGGAAATTATATCGTCAACAAATCAACCTTTTCACCTACTGTGAATGTGAAGGTGGAATTGTAATAGTCTAATCGTGGGGTTCTAAAGGTTCAATAATAATCCTAAATATGTGAGAAGGGTTTTTATAAGTTCTGGGATATAATCAATAAGTCATCAAATGTAGCATATTCCATTATTACATTCAAAAATCCACTTTATCAAATCATGAATTAGTTTAGATAAGATTTTATAATCTATTCTATCTGATAGAGAAAACCTATGAATTAGATAATCTTTTGAAGAATAGAAACATGATTTAATAAATATATATTCAATTAATATCTTGAATCTTAATACAATATTTTCTAAGTTAACCTCAAAAGACAAACTAGAAATACAAAGAAACAAATTTGAGAAAAGATAAATATTCAATTAAGTAAAGATCAAACCAATCAAACTCAAGAAACACAACAAAAAATGACTAACAAACAAACTAAAGAAAAGAAACATATAAAAACTAAGATAATAAAAGGATAAGAAACTAAATAAAACAACTAATTCTAAACTAAGAAACAACGTAAAATAAGAAAAAGACCAAGGACTAAAGATCAAATAGAATAAACTAAGACTAAAACTACACTCAAATTAAACTAACTATCTAAGAAAAAACTAGTAAATAAATAAGTACCAAATCTAATTTTAAGACATAACTAAGGTAGAAAACTAAAATTTAAAAGAAATCAGAATCTAATCTATGATTAACAACCAATAAGAACTTTAAAATATAACATAAATCATAAGAAAAGTATAATAAAAAAAATGATCTATTAAATTAGCTGATCTAAGAAATAAAATAATATATTAATCTAAAAAACCAACTAAATAACTAAATCAAAAATAAACCAACAAATTACAGTAAGAGACAAAAATAAAAACTAAATTAAGAAAATATGAAAGATAAACTATATTAAAATTAGAGTTAATATAAAGTACAATAAAGTGTGAGTCTCAAAGGAGAATCATCTTAGCATAAAAGAGAGATTTTATTGAGATAAAGCAACAAATTTAATTACAATAACTTGAGTGACAACTTTACAATCAAAATAAATCAATGAAATGTCACAAAATAGTGAAGTGTCCATCATTATTTAGGTTGAATACTTAGAATAATCTTCTATGCATAAGACTAGAATAGCAATCACCAAAAGATGTTAAACTTGGAAATCTTTAGATAATCTATCATAAATGATAATAAAAAACTAGATATACTTGGGTTGCCTAAGCAATTACTCAACTATCAGATAAAGTATCATTGGGTCCATCTTCAAAAGTTGTACTATCTGAGAGAAGTTACATAGAAAGAAGAGAGATGAATGATTGACTTCAAAAAATCATATTAGTCTTCAATACATGATGTTCTTCCATTTTCAAATGAGTCCTTAATCTCCTTTTATGCTTCAAACTTAGTTGAAAAATAAGTTATAACTAACTTTGGTTAGTTATTATTTTATATTAACTAATTGACTTTTACAAGTCAATTAATTATAAACAAATATTGTTTAAGAAAATATTTAATTAAGACTTTAAAAGTATTAATTAATTAAGTAATTAAATATAGATCAAGTACCAATCTTAATGGGTGGGGACCCTTATCAAATAATAATATAATAGAATACATATATCAACTATAAAATAGGTGAGTCAAAGATAAATAAAATTCCATTTATACTAACCATAATGCATGTCAAAATAACTTGAGCATATATATTTTTAGCAAAATTAAGTCTTATACATCTCCAAAATATTATCATCAATACCATCAAAATCTAAAAGATAAAGTGTCCTAGTCAAAGTAAAAATTTATGCCATGAAAGAGTTCAACTAAAATAAAGTTAACCCCTAGATGTCCAATAATCATCCAAGTCTATGAGTACTTCAATCACAGGCTTATCCTATCCATTAAGATACACATTATAATCCATCTTTGTAATAGGAAACTGCACCAACCTTGTCTCACAGTTACTTATGCTATCAACTTCTAACTTGATCCTTTTCAACTCTCTAACCTTCATAGGAGTATTAGGTTCAATTTCACTTTTTGTTCTTTTCTATGTGTTTATTTTCTCTTTAGTGGAAGAATGAATGTCCATTGTCTTTATTCTACCAACATAACCACATATTCCCAAATTTAACCTTTTGGATCCCAAGGCAAGCTCATTATAAGAAGATTCCAGACCTAACCTCTTACATTTGAAATAGGTTCTCTATGAGAAGGTGAAGGTTCATCTGAAATAGTGACCAAATTTACATAGTTTTTGGCATGGATTGTCTCAATTTCAATCTAGGTGGCTTGATTGATAGGATTAAGTTCAATAGCTAGCTAATTTATTTTAGAGGACTGAATTTAAAGGTGTTATGGATTATTTTTAAGATGATGGGAAGAACTACTTTGTGAAGGGATTCTTGCTCCAAACCTATGGTCATAAAAACCTCTATTGACTATATTAAATGGAAAATTATTCAAGACATTCTAGAATTCAAGATCTAAGGCATCAAAATCTATAGACATCTTAATACCCCTATGAAATTTCGGACCGAATATTATTGCATAGAAACTACTTCTAGGAATGTTTCTATTATGATTAGGTTGATTTACATCACTACCCAAATTATTTTCCAAAACCCTATCATCACTACTCCTAGAAGAACCAAGTTGTTCCCATCCAGACATTTTGAAACAATCTAAAATAGACTAAAATTTTATGATTGAGAATAAATAAATGTTTAAAAAGAAATAATATTGAATATCGAATAGACAGTCACCTCTCATTAAATTGAACTGAATTGACTTCAAAAACTAAAAATATTCTAATTGTATCAAATACCAACTAAGTTTTCATAATTCATAATAACAACATTTTCTTTCACAAAAATCTTGATGACTTTCCTGAATGTTCCATCTCCATCAAATCAATTATAAGCTAAAACATTCCAAAAAAATTCAAAATAATATTTTCAAAGTGAAATCACCAAATTATATCTAAAATAGACATTATTGTCTCAAAATATAATACCTACATAAATTTTAATCGAGAAATAATTTGATTTCTTTAACAAACTATTGTTTGCACATCCATTCTGAAAATGAAATTCATGAATTCAATACCAAGGTGAAATTTCAACAAAAACTTTAGTTTATCTAACCCTTTTCAACCAATATTGAGAACTAGTAGGATAACTTTATGACTTTGGGATCATCATACTTATATATTGAAAATTCTTTGAAATATTTATTTCCATAATGGCTGACTGCATCTATTCAAAACTTTCTATATAAACATTCTTATATCCTTCTAAACAAATAGACAAAAATTATCTCCTTAGAAACAAAGTTTGGCTTACTTGAACACAAAAAAATATTTCATAAACTTAATATCTTTTAAATCCTATATAATCATGACAAGTAAGATCAATAGCCAAAATATGAACACATTTGTGTTACCACAAAAACTGACATATCTCAATTTCACAAATGCATGTAAACTTTCTTTTAAATAAGAACTAATATGCATGTATGGTAACTCATCAAATCCTCATAAAAATGAACAAAATTTATTCATGAAACTGAGATTTAAAAAAATCCCTTCGAATCTATTTTAGAAAATATCAAATATTCATATCAAATCATGCATGAATATTTCACATGTAGAATCTATTTTAAAAATTCCAAAGAAACTCGACAAATCAATATCAACTATTTTGATATTTCTCAATATTATAATACTCATGCATCAAAATCCTTCAAATATTCCAAGTATGTATAGAGATGAACATAATTTATAACCCTGTGATTTGACCAAACCCCTTAACCAGATGTTTAAAAAAATATAATGATAGAATCCAAAAATATGTTTGAAGAGTGAAGGATCAAAGAAATGAAAACTCAAGCATTTAAAGAAAACATGTTCATGATTTATTTTATGTGATAACCTTAAAATAAACCTTTAAAATAAATATAACTCAAAATAACTAATATTTCAAATTAAATCCATACTCCTTATATTTTGAAATCAGGCTTTGAACAACAAAACTCTTTATTCTTTCATTAAAAAAACCAAAATATTTCAAAACCAAATAGTTTTATCATCCATATTCATGCATGAGAAAAGATAATCAAACTGAGCAACAATTCCTCTTTAGAATATTGACACATAGTAAAACCATTTGATCAAATATCAAGGAATCAAACATGCTGAGCCATTTTTATAAACTTCAAGGTATGACATAAACTTTCATCTATAATGGCCTATAATATCATATTTGTGAACTGAATCTTTCAACAAAAACCTTTTAAGATAGTACCATTCTCAAATATACCATTGAATAAATAGGAGTTTCTTTACATGCATTTAAATAGTAACAAGAAAACTTCAACCTTTCTTTCTGATCCATAGTAAAAAATAATCAAGTTTCATAAATACAAAATACACAATTGTAATGGATCGAAACCTTTTTTATAATGATTTAATAAAATCAATTTTTTTTTAAAAATATTAAAGGATTTAATATGGAATTTAATATCTTCACATGGAATGAAATAAAAAAATTTAAATAGAGACAAATTTATAGAAAAGATAAACATGATTTGATAACAGAGTTTGGCTTAAAATCCTACATCCTTGGATCCACTCCAATGGGGATCACTCCTATTAATTTGTCAAAAAATGATTACAAATCTTTTAAAAGTCTTACAAACAATCTTATCAGTCTTTGATTCTAATAGAAGTTTACACTCAAACTAAAACATAAGCCTAAGGCTCTCAAAATACTCCTTAAGTCTTTAAAACCCCTTTATACCAAGCTTAGTCCACCATAAAATTTCCAAAACTTTCCTTTAAAATGTACCTCAAGCACTTTGTATAGTGTTTTAAACTATGGGTATAATGGTGGAGGCATTATCATTAAACCTAAAATGCCACAAATCAATTCCCATGGCTTAGGCTTTTGTGTTTATCCATGTTTTATCCCACACATTTCATGGGGAGTAAAATGTCATGCATTAAAAAAGAAAACTTCCACCTTTCTTAGAGTGGCTAAACCCAAATATCCACTACTTGTCTTTTCTTGGCATGTTGACTTAGCATTAATGTGGATTGTTTGGATGTTTGATTACCTTGTAACATGGAAAACTTATCCTTGTGGCATTTGTGGTATTTCATGTTAAATTGGAATTTTTGGTTAATAGAACCATCGATGGTCTTTGAGCTTCCACTTGGTATGGTAAATAATTGCATAAAACTATAGTCACTAGGTGACTATTTAATAAAATTTGACCATGGGAGTAGTTAGGTGGTGGAAAGACACATGGTGGCTTGAGGACCCACCACATGGACCACTCCCATTCTGACACTTATTGATGTCTAATTAGATGCTCCATAGCTCTATTGATAGTAGGGTTCCCCTATATAACAAAAGTAGACTCCACCAGCTATGGTCTTCATATCCAACCTTTTACACATGTCAAAGACCAACTATGAAACCAATTTTTTTGCCCACACAAACTTACTACCACATGTTGTTACACTATGGGTCCATGTGACTTGCTCAAACTATTCCACTTGTCTTTTGTGACACACTGTGTTATATTTTTACCCTGTTTAATAGAAAGACTTTAACATGTAATATATTGTCCATATGGGCTCAAAATCAACCCATTCAAATTATGCTAGAAATCTATCAATGAGCTCTACACTGTGCCATTGATCATTTTGTAATTTAATGACTTCATTTTTAGATCATATATGTATCCAATTGGATTAATCCTTCCCACTAGGAGCTTTTAGACCTCAAGAACTTGATTAAATTGTAAAGAAGTGAGGGTATTTCTCCCTCACTCTTCTATATTCCATCCATTTGTCCTTTTTTAGATTCATTCCTTTGAGACTAACATGAACATACTCAACATCTCCCCTTCATGAAGTTTGAACCTTCCTATCAAGAGTTGTATCTTCTTATAATTTTGTTAGATACTCACAATAAAAATCATCAACAAAAGGAATGGATATACTCTCATCATGATATACAATCATTAGAGTCTCACATAATTTTTGATTTCCACATTCACAACTAGATAAATCTTCATATAAGATGGCAAATCTAATCGAAAAGCATTTTTACCAATATTTTTCATAATCTAGAAAGGACCATACTAGATTGATTTCAACTTTTTACCTTCACGTATCATCCTTTCCTTATTGATGTGAAGCCATACCAAATCACCTATAGCAAACTAGTGATTAACATGATGTTTGTCATGTCTTGCTTTATACTTTGCCTAGCTTTTCTCCAACTGATCTCAAATAGTCTAGTTTACCTATTGTATCCTTTTGATAAACTTATTGGCTTTAACAACAACATTATGTTCATTAGTAGTTGAATCTTGTCCATAACAAACATCTAGAGGATATTTAGTAAAATATCCATAACAAACTTCAAAAGGATATTTAATAGTAGAAGAATGAAGTGCATGGTTGTACACATGTTGAATATAGCACAAATGCTCATCCCACAACTTGGGATGTTTACTGCAATAACCCCTAAGCAAATGTACCACTATGCATTTTGAAACGTCTATTTGACCATCAGTTTATGGATGAAATGCAATGCACTTATTCAACTTAGTGTCCATTAATTCCCATAGTGTTGACCAAAATTCCCTAAGAAACCAAGAATCTTGATAAAAAATAATAGAAGTGGGCAAAACAAAATGAACCCATACATGCTGAAAGAACAAGTGTGTATTACCTTCCCCAATAATCTACTTAGTGTAAGGGATTAAAACACAAATCTTACTAAATCTATCCACTACCACATATAATTAATCATGTTTCCTTTATGACATAGGCAAGCCCCCTACATAATCCATGGAAATTCTTTCCCAAGGATGGGTAAGAATAGGTAAGGGAGTGTAAAGTCTGAGTTTCTTATTACTAGGCTTGCTTGTGGCACAAAGAACACATCCATTGATATATTTGGAAACATTTTCTAGCATATAGGGCCAGTAAGAATACATTCTCAAATGTGCAACCATTTTACCAACTCCAAAATGACCAAAAATAAGAGAAGTATGTTATTTGCTAATCATGTGCACCCTTTCATTTTGAGGAATGAAAATTTTACCCAATCGATACAAAATTCCATTATGCACATGATAGTCTAATTTTTTAACCTATTTACCACTCATCAAGTATTTATAAACATACTTAAAATCACCATCATCGACATACTATTCTTTATATCTTTCATGAGACAAAGAACTATGTTGTAAAAGAATAGATGTAACTACCATAGGAGGATTAGAAAGCATGTTAGCGACTTTATTTTGTATACCTTTTTTATACCTAATCACAATATGAAATTACTATAGGAAACCCATACAATGGAAATGCCTAGACTATTGTAGCTTATCTTGTGACTGGAGATACTAGAGGGGTTGATGATGTGTATGTATCATTGTTTATTTAACCATCAAGTAGTGCTTCCATTTTTTAACACTTTAAAACAATGCATATAATTCATTATCATAAGTTAGATAGTTTCTTATAGCACTTGTGAAGGTTTTAGAATGGTAGCATACTGGCTTCTTTCCCTGCATCAAGATAGCTCCCATACCATAATCACTTGCATCCATCTCAATCTCAAATGGTTGCTACAAATCAAGAAGTCCCAAGACAAAATAAATACTGATCTTTGTCTGCAAAGTATCAAAGGCCTTTTTTTGCATGCTTCCCCACTGAAAGACCTATTTATTAATAGTTAAAGAATGTAAGGGTGATGCAATAAATGAAAAATTAGTAATAAATATTTTCCAATAATGTACTACACCAAGAAAGCTTGTAACCTCAGTTACATTATCAATTTTAGGCCATTTTACTATAACCTCTACTTTTGCAAGATTAATTTTTAACTCACCACATCCTACAATATAACCCAAGTAAACCAAAGAGGTCTTACCAAATTAACATTTAGATAATTTCAAATAAAATTTTTCCCTTCTCAATGCATATATGACTTTCCTAATATTAATCACACGATCTTTTGAAAACTGATTGAAGATCAAAATATCATATAAGTACACTATAAGAAAATCATCAAGGAATGGCATGAAGACATCATTCATCAAATGCATGAATGTAGTTGGTGCATTGCACAACCTAAAAGGCATGACAAACATTTAAATAATCCCTATTTTGTCTTAAAAGTAGTTTTCCACACATCGCCATCATTTATTCTAACTTGATTATAACCACTTTTCAAGTCTAACTTAGTGAAATAGATAACATTTCTTAACAGATCAAGTAGATCATCAATACAAGGAAGATGATAATGATTCTTAATAGTAATTTTGTTCAAAGCATGGAAATCAACACACATTCACCATGTGTCATCTTTACTTGGCACTAAAATAATAAGTGAACCAACATGAGATGAACTTGGATGAATAACACCCCTTTCTAAAAGTTTCATTACCTGCTTTTTGATTTACTTGTTTTCCACCAATGATAGCATGTACATGCCAATGTTATGGAGAGGAGAATCCTGTAACAACTAAATTTCATGTTGAACTCCCCTGTTAGGGGGTAACCTTTGAGGATCCTAAAACACATCATAACTAGAAATGATTTCAACCAATTCTTTATTATGTCTAGGATCATAATTTTCCATAGCTTGATAATATTCTTTCTCCTTAGACTTTATCAACCTGAGACAAAAAGTATTTCTTAAATTGACTAGTCTTTTCATTTGCCTTATTTTCACCAATGAAAGACTCATCTTAATATGATGTGATCTGACTATATATTTAATGGCATCCTTAACAAGTAAGTACTTATTCTCGTCCCTATAAAAGATTGATTTTTAATCATAAAGATAAGGGCTTCCTAAAATAATCCCACATATGTCCAGATGGACTACATCCAGATCAAATTCATCCATGAACTTGGATGTGATGGAAAATATCAATCTACAAGTTTTGGTTACTTGCATCTTTACATCATCACATACCCAACCAAGTGGATAAGGTTTTTAATGGGGATTGGTTTGCAAGCCTAAATTTTTAACAATCTCCTCAAAAATTAAATTTGCTTGTGATCTACTATCAAATAGAGTATCAATATTAGTATGTTTTAAAACAAATCTAATGTGGAACAACTCATTTATTTTCTTGTCAGCATGCACATATTTCTATTTTGAAGAGGAAGTATCATTAAATGACTTAGTGATAGAAACAAAAAGAGAAGAATAATTATGCATACTCATGGTTATGATCTTTGTTTCATCCTTTGAATCTGAACCTAGATCCTGAACCATAGCATTAGTTTTCTTATTCTTTTTCCTAATCCTGTTAGGTATTAACTTAGGATGTAATTTCAAAAACTTAGACTCATCATAATTTTTTTTGCAGTGATTTCAAATTGGCTTAGTCTCTTCTTTATGGATAGGAAAAGTTGATTTTTATTTACCCTTTCCAGAGCTTTACCCTTTTGAATGCTGAACATCAAATTTCTTACTTTTAACTTTAGGAAAATATTCTTTTGTCTATTTTCCTCTAGCCTCCAAGTGAATGGATTTAACACATGTGTCATCTAAATTAGTGGGATTCAGGACATGAATCATGTGTTTCAAGTAACTATGCAACCCACCTATGTACTTAAGCAATGTTTCCTATGTATAAAGAGGATTATTCAAAAGTAAAGTCTTTTTCCTAAATTCATGTGTATATTCTTGAACACTTTGGCATTTAGTTTATTTTAAAGAGTGCCAATCCATCATGGCTTACTGTATATAGTCTAAAAGATAAAATTACTTTTTGAGTTCATCAACAAATTCACTCCAAGTAGAAATCAAGTTACCTATGTTAAGATCATTTTCCTTCAGCTTACTTTCCCACTAGATGAGAGTTGTGCCTCCCATTTGAAGAGTATCCAAGTGAATTTTAGCCTCATCATCTACAATATTTTGGACTCTAAAATATACTTCAATTTGTTTTATCTAGTTATCCATCTTTTCTGCATTAATCTCACCATTTAACATTGGCAATTCAAACTTAATATCTAGCTTTAGTGAAGGAAGATATTCAACGGTTTTTTATCTTTACTGTCATTTGAAGAGGAGGAAGATTTATCATAATTTTTACCACCTTCATCATGCTCTATTTTCTTTTATCTTTCATGGTAAAGCTCATCAACCATATCCTCTATTTCCAAGAAGGCCTATCAAAAAGCTCATTTAGACTCAAAGTCATCTCCCATTTTTGTAGTATGTCTTGACCCAACCGCTGGATCTTACTCTACCAATTCTCCTTCACCCCACCTAGATCTTTACCTTGTCAACATACACTATCAATCCACATGGTTAAATATAAATTATGCTCTAATACCAAAAATTTGATTTGTAAATGATAATAATCAAGTTTCATAAATGCAGAATACACAGTTGTAACAGATTGAACGTTTTTTTTATAATGATTTAATAAAATTTATTTAAAAAAAAATATTAGAGGATTTAATATAGAATTTAATATCTTCACATGGAATGAAATAAAAAATTAAAATAGAGAAATTGATAGAAAATATGAACATGATTTGACAATGGAGTTTGGCTTAAAATCCTACATCTCCATATTTTCTCCAATGGGCATCACTCTTATTAATTTATCACAAAAATGATTACAAATCATTTAGAAGTCTTATAAATCATCTTCTTGATCTTTGATTTTGATAGAAGTACACACTAAAATGAAAACACAAGCTTGAAGCTATCAAAATAATCCTAAAGTCTCTAAAAAAACTTTATACCAAGTTTAGTCCACCAAAAACTTCCCAAAACTTATCTTTAAAATGTACCTCAAACACTTTATATAGTGCTTCAAGCCATGGGTATAATGGTGGAGGCATTATCATTTTACCAAAAATGCCATAGATCAATTCCTTGGCTTAATATTTTGTGTTTATCCATGTTTTATCTCACATGTTTTGTGGGGATTACAATGCCATGCTTTAAAAATGAAAACTTACACCTTGATTAATGTGGCTAAAACCACATGTCCATCACTTATCTTTTCTGAGCATATTGACTTGGAATTAACATGGGTTATTTAGATGTTAGATTAGCCTAGAACATGGAAAACTTATCTTTGTGGCATTCATGGTATTTCGTGATAAATTGTAATGTTCAGTTGATAGAACCTTAGATGGTCTTCCAAGTTCCACTTGGTATGGTAAATAATTACATAAAACTATAGTCACTAGGTGACTATTTAATAAAATTTGACCATGGAAATAACTAGGTGGCAGTAAGAGATGTGGTAGGTTGAGGACTCACCATGTGGACCACTCCCATTCTGACACTCATCAACATCCAACATGATGCTCCATAGCTCTATTAGTGACAGGTTCTCCCTCCATAACAAAAGTAGACTCCACTGGCTATGGTCCCCATAGCTAGCCTTTTATGCCTATCAAATACCAACTATGAAACCAATTCTTTTCCCTGCATGAACTTGCTTTCACATGTCATTACACTATAGGCCCATGTGTCTTGCTCAAACTATGACACTTGTCTTTTGTGACAAATTGTGACACCCTGTGCCATTTTTTCCCCTGTTTAATATGGAGACTTCAATGTGTGATATCTTGCACATACAAGATCAAAATCAACCCATTAAATTTTCACTAAAAAGCTATCAACAAGATCTACGTTATGCCATCAATCATTTTACAATTTTATGACTTCATTTTTAAAGTGTATATGGATCCACCTGGATCACTTTCTTTCTACCATATACAATAACTATGCACAACTAATAATATCCCTAACCATACAAGAAATAATATCTTAAATATATTTAGGAAAATTTTTAGAAACTTATTGAACCATTTATATGCAGACATATTTATAAAACTTTCTCATATCATAACCTGTATTTCTTCATGAAACCATTTTTAAAAAACTTATAGTTTCCATGAATGTCCATGGAGACTAAGAATTATTCTATTCATGCAACTACGGAATGATTTCCTTCAAATACTAAAAAATTCATTCAAAATCACCAAGATAACTTTCAAATTTATTCTAAGTTGTATAAAACATACCTGGCTATGTACCATGAAAATTTTCTTCCCAATATACTCGACAAGTCCTTTGTAACCTCAAGAACCTAATAACTAGAGATTTGTTTCCACAAGAAGCTTGCCAAAAAATAAACAAAAACTAAGAAAATGAACACTTATATCCACCAGCCTTCCACCACAACCAACTAAGTTACATGTTCAAATCTTATTGATTCATGTTTAATTGAGTGTACTTTAGTGATCTTGCCAACTGATTTATCGACACAACCAAGCTTAGTTGTTACTAAGTCTTCCCACTAAAAAACTACCAACCTCCACTTTCAAGGCATACTATTTTGCATTAATTCCACTTTTTCATTAAATATCCATGACGATCTCAAATCATCAGATATATGCTTTGTATCAAATGTTCATACCAACTCACCATGCCACGATGGATCATATTGCCAACTAAAACTAACTCACCAAATCCATAGGTGTATTGAATATGATTTTGAAATCAATCCAAAAGCCTTTTGAAACCACAACTTTAGACTTAGGAAAATAAACATATTTCATGATGGCCCCTATTAACTTTGTAAATATCAAGACCTTAACATCATGATCTAAATGGTTTTAAACAATGCCATCAAGACCTATGATTATTGATCCTAAAGAAGTTACTTAGAAATCGAGTTTTCACCTTAAATTTTAGGATAAGGGAAATTTTTTTTAATTATTTCCTCAATAATTTTAATATCCATTGAGCCATAATGAAAATCAAAATGAGTATTTATTAGATCTATGTCCATAAGGGACTTCTAACAAAGAAATGCATTATTCCCACAAGATTATTATTTTCAAAATTGCAACAATCATCCATATACCATCATCATCAAATCACATCATGTATGTATACCAATTAAAATTAGAGAACTATCATAAAATTATTCAAACTATCAATTTTTAAGATCCATCTATAACTAAAATGCTATCTCAAAACTTACTTTGACTAAAAAATCAAGATAACTAATCACATTCATAAATATATATGGGCATTTATTCATTTATCCACCATGATTTTTGAAACCACTTTGAAATATAAACATGAATTCATCATCTAATTATTATCATTCAAAAATTAAAAATATGCATCTAGATATATTATTAGTTGGTTGGGTCCCCAACACAGTTTTAGATTTCATGACTGGGTCATCTCTTTGATAGAAAGTATTAAATTTTGAAAAAATTTAGGGGGTGTGGAAAATATGCATAACACTAGTGACCTTGCTAGTAAATTTTGTGTAATAAAATTGAGTGGAAATAGATTGCCTATTGATAAATAAATAATCCTCTTGAGAGTGTGATCTAGGAAAATCATTTCTCAAATAGCTAAGCATGAACCCCTTTAATAATAAATGTTAGAAAGGGATGGATTATTCAACTAACATGGCACAAAAAAGGAATTGTATAATAGGGAAGTTTAGTTTAGATGCACAATCTATTATAAATATCTTAAGTACAAAGTCTGAAAATGAAGTAACACTTTAACAACCAAATATAAATCAGCGTGTATTATTTATTCATTAATTTTTTTTTTTCAAGAATAACTTCTAAAAAATAAATTAATACTTACACAAAACTTGTAGTTTCCTTGTATTCTTCCTTCATAATGTGACACTTTTTCATTTACAACCTTAATTTATCTTTCAAAAGAAAATAAAAATAAATAAAATAAGGGAAATAGCAAACCAAAATGAAAACAACACAAAAAATAGCAAAACAAAAAAGGGAAATAAAAAACCAAAAAGAAAGCAGAAAATAAAGCAAAACAAAAAACTAAAAAAGTAACTAATCATGAAATAATTTCAAATGATGGTTGTTTAATGAGTAACACAGCCAATTTTCTTCAAGATCTTTTAAATGAAAAGTATTGTTTGCAAGAATTGTGGCAATTCTATAAATTCTAAGCCACAATGAATCAAACTTGTGATGTTTTCTAAGATCTTTGTGGGCTTTATCCCAATATAAGACTAGATCACCAATGTTAAAATTTTTATTAGAAACATTTTTATCAAAAAACTTCTTTAATTTATATTTATCTCTTTCTAATTTTTATATTATTTTCACTTTAGATTTGTCAAGAGCTACTAAATCATGTAATCTTTATTTTTTATTAAATTTTTATCTTCAACTATATAGTGTAAAGTAGTCCTAGCTGAAGAAATTTGAAGTTCAATTGGCAAGGTAGCCTCAAATTCATATGCTAACATAAAATATGAATAATTAGTTACTATCTTAACAATATTCATATCATCCCATAAATCTTTAAAAATTTTGAGATGCTAATTTCTTTTATTATCACAAACTAGTTTATTCATAATTGAAATCAAATTTTTATTCGTGGACTTGACTTGTCCATTACCTTGTGGATAATACTTGGAAGAATGACTAGATATAATGGAGTAATTTCCTGATAATTCTAGAAATTTATTAGAAATAAACTGAGGTCCCTTATCTAAAATAATCTCACAAGGAACTCCAAATCTAGAAAAAATATGATTTTCTACGAAAAAGATCACTTCACCTATTACTAAACTCTTAAGTGCTTTAGCTGCAGGCCACCCAGTGAAATAGTATGTAGATATTAAAATATATCTATGACCTGTAGATGAAGGTAGGTGAATATATAAAATAAAGTCAATGCCCTATTTTTTAAAAGATTTTTTCAAAAATAACAGGGTTTAAATACATTACAAGTAGTTTATCTCCTCCAACAAATAATTGACAAGGTATGCAAGAACAGACTAACTTATAAGTATCCTAAAACAAAGTAAGTCAATAGTAACCTACTCGTAAGATCTTATAGCTAGTTACTTTAGTAGCATAATATCCACCATAGTTTCTTTCATGATAGCCTCTAAGGACCTTCTATGTTTGACTATGTGTAAGACATCTCAACAAAACTCTATCTCTATTATGCTAAAATATAAGATTTTATAACAAACAAAAATTTAACGCTATTAATCTTAAATAATATATTTACTTTTTATCTAAGTTATTAGGATAGCCTTGATTTTGAAAATAATAAACTTAAGTCATGATACCAATCAGATTCAGTCAATAAACAATCTCATTCATTCATTTCAAGACCAAACCTAATTTTTTTTTTAAATCAATGATCTTTAAATATGGTTTTTCATTTAATTTTTCATTAATTGACAAAATTAAAACATTAATATTTGAAGAAACATTTTCAGCCAAGAATTTTTTTAGTCCATTACCATTGATTATTTTGGAAGTTTCAAATTCAAGATAAAACTTTTGAATGTGTAAAATCAATTTAGCAAGCATTAGTTAAATAATTGGTTGCTTTAAAAGGTAAGATAGAGCATGTACATTATATTGCACAAAAACTTTGTTTCTCATTAATAAATATTAAAATTTAATTAAAGAAGAAACTAACAAGAAAATGAATTTCTCAATAAGGGGGTACCTAGTTTTTACATATTTTAAAACTTGACACATATAATCGATTAGTTTCTTTTCATTATTTTCAAATTATTGAGTTATTATAAATCCAATGGATTTTTTTGTAACATTAACATAAAAAATGAATGTTTTATTCAAATCAGGTTTAGTAAGAACAAGATCACTTATAATGACATATTTAACACAATTAAAAGCTAACTCAACATTTTCATCCCAATTATATCACTTATATTTTTAAGCAATATTTGCAATGGATTAGATTTATTGGCAAAATCTGAAATAAATTTTATAAAAAAAGTTTATTTTAACAAAGAAAGACATCAAACTAGATTTATCCTTGGGAGGAGGTAATTCTTTAATTGCTTTCACACATTCAAGATCAATAGAAATACTATCTTTTGAATTAATATATCCTAATAAATTACCTTCGGTAATACCAAAAACTAATTTATTTGGATTCAAATAAATACCAAAATTTATACACCTTGTGAAAACTTCATGAAGATGGTATAAATGTTTTTTTAATCTTTTTAGAATGAACAGTGAGATCATATAAATAAACATGAACTACAATGTCAATCAAATCATCAAAATCAACATGCATAGCTCTTTGAAAAGTATCTCCTACATTCATCAATCTAAAAATTATTTTTTTATAAGTGAAAGTACCTCTACGAGTAGTGAAAGTAGTTTTATGTTTATCTTCAAGATTAAAAAAAAATTGATTATAACCAAAAAATTCATCTAATAAGGACATTATTTATGATCCTACAAACTATTGAAAAATCTGATCTATGTTTGGTAGAAGAAAATTATCTTTAGCACTAGTTTTATTTAGATCTCTAAAATCAACACATAATCTAATATCACTATTTTTCTTCCTAATTAAAACTAGATTAGTTACCCATTCAGAACATCTTACAAGAAAAATGACACCAACATCAATCATCTTATCCAACTCTTTGTTAATGGTGTGTTTTAATAAAAGGATGATTCTTCATATTTTATGTCTAATAGGTTTGATACGAGGATTAATAGGTATATCATGATTAATAATTTTAGTATCATAACCTTTAATTTCTCTATATGATCAAGAAAAAATATCAATGAAATCTTTAAACAATGTAATGAATTTAATCTTCTCATTAGCAATAACTTGAATTCCTAAATAGACATATTTTGGATCTTTTTTAGTACCTAAATTTATAGGAATGGTCTCACCTATGATTCTCTTTGATGGTTCTTCTATTCTAAATATTTTAGGTTGATCATTGGGTATGAACATAGATTCTAAACTCACCAAACCAATAGGAAATCTATTAGTACTTAATTGTAAATAATCTTTAAAAATTAACACATAATCATCATAATCAAAACAATTTCCTTTAATGAAATAATCTATATGTTAATCATATCTAAACACAAGCCAACTATCATTTAAATCAGGAATCTTAGGATGAAAAATTTCAACAAAATAAAAGTCTATAGTAGGTTTAGTCTCACTTAGAGTTAGATTGGATGCATAAAAAACAAGTTTATTAACTCTAATGTTGAATTATTTGAGAATATGTGTATTTTTAAAAGCTTTAAAATCATCAAGTAATAACCAAACCTTTTGTGTGTAATGATGCAGACAAGTTTGATTAGTCTTATAAATCTTATGAACTTATCTAACAACTAACTTTGAATCCCCAAAGAATTTTAAATACTTAACATTTATTTCTATGCCATTTTCCAATCCTAAACATAATGCTTCAAATTTTATTGTGTTATGAGTATTTTCAAAGGATAATTTGAAGGTATAACAAAAAAAATTTACCTATAGGAGAAATCAAACAAATTTCAGCACCATTACTTTGGTGAGAGCAAGCTCCACCAAAGTAAAGTGATCATAAAATATTATTTTCAAATATTTATTCATGTTAATTTTTTGGTTCATCTAAATTTAATAATTCATAAGTCCAAATTCCAATTTTAATTTAAGAAATATTAGAAGAATAAGAAGGTGACTTAATAGGTATACCAAAAAGTTCTTGTATTTTTATGAAATCAATTTCATTGTTAATAGAAACGCATGTTATATCTTTCCCAAAAACAGCCCCAATTATTTTAACCAATATCCTCCTAATAACATTGCATAATTACTAAGAATGTCCAACACTTGGACATTAGTCATGCTCCTAATTCTTTCATCTTGTGTAATTTTAATGACTATGTCATGAAACTTACTATAGCTCTTAGTTTGTCTAGAATTCAAACCAATAAGTTTCCTAGTATCTACTTCATAAGATATACCTAATTGATATGTAGTGGATTTAGCATAATATTCTTTGAGACACCCATATATAGGATATAATTATGAATTATTTTGTTATAAATTTTAAATGTAACATAAAAAGGAGGAATGTAATCAGTAGGATGGTCAAAATGTTAAGCATAAATATCTTCAATATTGTTTTCTTCTTGTAAGCCTACATCAGCTCTAGGATTCTTAACAGCTTCATTAATATTATCAAACTACCCTAGAAGACTAGCTACGTGTAACAATGAAAATCCAGATTTGATAGTAGACAAATCATCAATTATGTTATAGGTTTTAGCATCAGATTGTCTAATTTTTTTAGGCCTATAATACTGATATTGACTATTATTATATCCAGTTGAAAAAATAATATTTTGAGTACCATTATTGTTTGAATTATTAGCATTATTCTTAATTATTTTTATTTTATCATCAGAACAATATTTATCATTTTTTTATTATTATTATGAGAAGAGATATAGTCCTTATTTTTAGTATTCACAACATAAGCATTCTCATTTTCCAATAGATCATCAAGAGTGTTTATAGTATACACTAGATCTTCGGATATTTCATATTTTACATGAAATTTTTTCTTAAACTTAAGAATAGAAAGACATGTATCTAGATTATGATCAAGTTCACAAACATTATAGTAATAATCAATATCTTTATTTTTATCTTCTTTACTATTTTTATTTGAAGAAAAATATTTATCATTTAGCTATCTTTTAATAGTGACCAGTTGATTACCTAAACTCTGTATGGCTTTTAGAATTTTAGAATTATTTGAGTTCAGTAATATGGAAGACATTTATTTAAATCTAATGAATTTGAGCTTCTTTTCATATTTAATACAAATTTTTATAGTTTCATTATATTCTATAATATCCTTGTCTTCTAGAGTCATTATATATTTTAAAGGTAAAGCATTACAAAAATAAAGTCTAGATAACTTTTTAGAAGTTCTAAGATCATGAGGGATATTTTGGCGTAATTTAGTGAACCTAGAAATGAAATGATAAATGGTCTCACCTAGATCAAGGGAAAAATTCACAAGGTCATTAAATAGATCAAAATCTTCTTTAACTTTTCCAAAGGACAACTCTAGACAATCTTCAATATTTCTCCAAGTATTAATAACCTTGGTAGACAAAATAATAAATGCTTGGTAATATTTTCCTTCAAATGTTTAGGTATTAATTCTTAAGCAATTTTTACACTTATTATTCTAAGAGTAACACAAATTAATCTAAAAGATTCTAAATGGTCTTCCCAAGATTCTCTAGGAGTACCAAAAAACTTTGGTATATTCAACCCTTTAAGAGAAGGAAACTTACTAGAATTATTTCCAACATTAATTAGATTTGTATAAATCCATGGAGTTACAACTATTCGTTGCTCTATTTGGACTTCTTCATATTCACCTTCAGTGAGATCATCTTGTTCTCTATTATTTTGTAACCCTTGAATTAGATCCTATATTCTCTATTCTAATTGAACTTCTGGTTGTTCTCCAATTGGGTGTTTTAATAGTCTTTACCTATTTGATTGATTATTTAAAACTTGATGTACTTGATTTAGTTACAAATTTGTAACATCAGTTTCAAAAGGTAAAAAAAAATCATCAAATATAAAATAATTAGAAAAAAATGAGTTTTAGGCCTATGATTAATAGCTAAAACTTTATCTCTGTCTTCCTAAATTCTTCTATTCAAATTTAGAATGTCTCTTTGAGTTTCATGTGTAAGATTTGAATACCAATCAATTTCAAATTCTACAATTTCTCTTGCTTGGTTATGACTTGAATGACCTAATGAATATTTTTAGGATGATTATACCATGCATAATGTGTTAGATTAAATTAAAATCAACTTGATCATTCTCAGTATCAATCTTAGGTTTAATAATATGAGGTTTTTGTCCTCCAAGTACCATGAGTAGGAAGAAAATAAAACTTAAAACAAATCAAATTTTTGAATGAATTTTCCTAATAGAGTTGTCAAATTTGTTAACGATGGAAATTGTACCATCAATGAATCAACCATTTTGTTCATCATGAAGGTCAAGGTGGAATCATACTAGTGTAATCATGGGTTTCTAAAGGTTCAATAATGATCCTTAAGATGCATGAGGGGTTTTATAAGTTTTATAATATAATCAATAAGTCATCAAATATAACATATTCCATTATAATATTCAAAAATCCACTTTATCAAATATTGAATTAGTTTAGATAATAATTTATATTTATTCTATATGATAGATAAAACCTATGAATTAGATAATCTCTTGAAGAATATAAACTTGATTCAATAAATATATATTCAAGTAATATCTTATTTCTTGTTGTAATATTTTCTAAGTTAACCTCAAAAGACAAACTAGAAATATAAAGAAACAGATTTGAGAAAAGATAAATATTCAATCAAGTAAAGGTCAAACCAAGCAAACTCAAGAAACAAAACAAACAATGACTAACAAAAAAAAATAAAGAAAATAAACATAGAAAAACTAAGCTAAGAAAAGGACAAGAAACTAACTAAAACAACTAAGTCTAAACTAAGAAGCAACATAAAATAGGAAAAAAGCCAAGGATTACAGATCAAACAGACTAAACTAAGACTAAACCTAAACTCAAATTAAAATAAACTATCTAAGAAACAACTAGTAAATAAATAAGCACCAAATATAATTTTAAGATAGAACTAAGATAGAAAACTAAAATCAAAAAGAACTCAGAATCTAATCTATGATTAACATCCAATAAGAACTTAAAACTATAACAAAAATTATAAGAAAAGTCTGACAAAAAACTTGATGTATTAAACTATTTGATCTAAGAAAAAAAATAAGATATTATTCTAAAAAACTAATTAAATATCTAAATCAAAAATTAAACAAGAAATTAAACCAAGAGACAAAAATATAATCTAAATTAAGAAAATATGAAAGATAAACTATATTAAAATTAGAGTCAATATAAAGTACAATAAAGTGTGAGTCTCAAAAGAAAGTCATCTTAGCATAAAAGAGAGATTTTATTAAGAAAAAATAACATATTTTTTTATAATGACTTGAGTGACAACATTACAATTAAAATACATTAATCAAATGTCTTAAAATAGCGAAGTGTTCATCATTGTTCAGGTTGAATACTTGGAATCTGTGCATAAGACTGCAAATAGCAATCATCAAAATATGTTAACCTTGGTAATATTTAGATAATCTATCATAAATGATAATGAAAAATTGGATATAAAAATCTTGCCTAAGTAATTACTCAATCATTAGATAAAGTACCATTGGGTTTGTCTGCAAATTATATACTATCTCAGAGAAGTTACATAAAAAGAAGAGAGATGAATGATTGACTTCAAAAAATCATATCAGTCTTCAATACCTATTGTTCTTCTATTTTCAAATGAGTCTTTGATCACCTTTTATGCTTCAAACTTAGTTGAAAAATAAGTTATAACTAGCTTTAATTAGTTATTAGTTTATGTTAACTAATTGACTTTTACAAGTCAATTAATTATAAACAACTATTGGTTAAGGAAATATTTAATTAAGACTTTAAAATTATTAATTGATCAAGTTTTTAAATATATATGAATTACTAATATTAATGGGTGGGGACCCGCATCAGATAATAATATACTAGAATACATATATCAATTATAAAATGGGTAAGTCAAAGATAAATAAAATTTCATTTACACTAACCATAATGCACATCAAAATAACTTAAAACATATATATTTATATCAAAATTAAGTCTTATATATCTCCAAAATATTATCATCAAGACTATCAAAATATGAAATATAAAGCATCCCACTCAAAGTAAAAAGTTATGCCATGAAAGAGTTCAAGTGAAACAAAGTTAACCCCTAAAGGTCCAATAATCATCTAAGTCTGAGAGTACTTCAATCATAGGCTTATCTTGTGCATTAAGATACACATTATATTCCATCTCTATAACAAGAAACTATACCTTGTCCTAGAGTCACTTGTATTATCATTAACTTCTAACTTGATCCTTTTCAACATTTTAACCTCTATAGGAGTATCAGGTTCAATTTCACTTTCAGTTCTTTTGTTTACATTTATTTTCTCTATAGTGGAAGGGGGAATGTCCAATGTCTTTCTTCTACCAACATAATCATGTATTCTCAAATTCAACCTTTCAAATCCCAAGATAGGCTCACTATGGGAATATGATAGACCTAACCTCTTATATTATGCAATAGATTCTTTTTTAGAAGGTGAAGGTTCATCTAAAAGAATGGCCAAATTTACATAGTTTTTGGCATGAACTATCTCAATTTCAAGTTGGGTGGCCTGATTGACAGGATTAAGTTTAGTAGCTAGCTGAATTCATTCAAGAGACTGAATTGGAAGGTGATGTGGATTATTTTCAAGATGATGGGAAAAACTAATTTGTGAATGGGTTCTTACTCCAAACCTACAGCCATTAAAAGCTTCATTTCCCCTATGGCCTCTACTAACTATATTAAAATGAAAATTATTGAAGACATTATAGAATTCAAGATTTGAGGCATCAAAATGTATAGACATCCTAGTACTCCTATGAAATCTAGGACCGAATCTTCTTGTATGAAAACCACCTCTAGGAATGTTTCTATTAAGATTAGGCTAATTTACATCACTACCATAATTATTTCCCCAACCCCTATCATCACTTCTCCTAGTAGAACTAGGATGGCCCCATTCAAACATTTTGAAACAATCTAAAATATACCAAAATTTTATGACCAAGAATAAACAAATGTTTAAAAAGAAACAATACTAAATATCCATTCCTAGTTAGCTCACATCAAATTGAACTGAATTGACTTCACAAACTAAAAATATTCTAACTGTATCAAATACCAACTGAGTTCTCATAATTCATAATAACACTATTTTATTTCACAAAAATCATGATGAATTTCATGAATTTTTTGTCTCCATCAAATCAACTATAAGCTGAACCATTCCAAAACATAATTTTCCAGCATAATATTTTCAAAGTGAAATCACCAAATGATATTTGAAATAAGCATTATTGTCTCAAAATATAATACCTACATAAATTTCAACTGAGAACAATATGAGTTCTTTAAGGAACTATTATTTTCACATCCATTCTCAAAATGAAAGTCATGAATTCAATACTAAGGTGAAATTTCAACAAAAACTTCATTTTATCTCTTCATTTTATCTAACCCCTTTCAACCAATATTGAGAACTAGCAAGTAAAATTTATGACTTTAAGACCATCATACTTATATATTGAAAATTATCTAAAATATCTATTTCCATAATGGCTAATTGCATCTATTCAAAAGTTTCTATATAAACCTTCTTATATCATTCTAAACAAACAAACATAAATTGTCTCCTTAGAAACAAAGTTTAGGTTACTTGAACACAAACAAGATTTCACAAACTTAATATCTTTTAAATCCCAAATAATCATGACAAGCAAGATCAACAGCCTATAATATGAAAACATTCATGTTACCACAAAAACTAACATATCTCAATTTCACAAATGTATGTAAACTTTATTTGAAACTAGAACTGATACACATGAATGGTAACTCATCAAATAATCAAAAAATGAATAAAATGTATTCATGAAATTGATATTTCAACAGATCCCTTTGAAGCTATTTTATAAACTATCAAATATTCATATCAAAGTATGCATGAATATTTTATAGGTATAATCTATTTTCAAAATTCTAAAGAAACGTAACAAATCAATATCAAATATTCTAATATTTCTCAATCTTATAATACTCATGCATCACAATCCTTAAAATATTTCAAGTATACATAGAGACAAAAATAATTAATAACCCTTTAATTTGACAAAACTCCTTAACCATCTGTTTAAAAAATATAATGATAGAATCCCAAAATATGTTCAAAGAGTGAAATCTCAAAGAAATGAAAACTCAAGCATTCAAAGAAAATATGTCCCTGATTTCTTTCATGAAACAACCTGAAGAAAAACATTTGAAAGAAACATAACTCAAAACTACTAATCTTATGAATTAAATCCATACTCCTTATATTTTGAAAATAAAGCTTCGAACAAAAAAATGTTTTTTCATAGAAAAACCAGACTATATCAAAACTAGAAATTTTTATCATCCATATTCATGAATGAGAAAAGATAATCAAACTGAGAAACCATTCCTATTCAAAATATTGACACACAGTAAAACTATTTGATCAAATATTAGGAAATCAAACATGTCGAGCCATTTTCATAAACTTCAAGGTCTAAGATAAAATTTCAACTGTAATGGCCCATAATATCATATTTTTGAATTGAATATTTCAAGAAAACCTTTTAATATAGTATTATTCTCAATATACCATTGAATAGATAGGAGCTTATTTACATGCATGTAAATAATAACTGAAAAACCTCAACCTTTCTTTCTTTCCACCATATAAAAAAACTACTCACAATTGACAATATCCCCAACCATATAGGAAACAATCTCTTAAATATATTTAGGAAAATATTTAGGAACTCCTCAAACCATTTACATGTAGACATATTTATAAAACTTTATCATATCATAACCTGTATTTCTTCATGAAACCATTTTCAAAAAACTTAGAGTTTCCATGAATGTCCATGCAGACTAAACATTATTCTATTCATGCAACTAAGGATTGATTTCCTTCAAATACTAAAAAATTCATTAAAAATCACACATATAACTTCCACTTTTTTTCTAAGCTATATGAAACATACATGGCTATGCACCTTGAAACTTTTCTACCCAATATCCTTGACAAGTCCTTCTTCTCAACCTCAAGAACCTAGTTAACCAGAGTTCTACTTCAATGAGAAGCTTGCCAAGAAAAGAATAAAGATTTGTCTTGTGTCCTTAAATAATGTAGGTTGTGGATTTTTTTCCATATTATTTTTAGATGCACTCTCATTTTTTCTCCAGTCAACATGATGGGAGATATGGGACATGTAAATTATTCTTCACAAATTAGAGGGGAGGAAGACATTTGACTATTTTCATTTGAATTATGCCAAAAATTAATGGAATTTTCAAAACTATCATTATTTGGGGAAGGAGAGACATACTTGATTTGATCAACATTTTCATTATGAAAGATAGGGGAGGAACATTCAACTTTTTTGACATTTTCAACATTAGAAATGGGAGAATCACACTCACTTGTTTAAATAACTAAAGAGTGTATGGATGCAATAGTTTGATTTTAAACATTAGTAATGGTATCATTTTGTATATTTTTTGGTTCTTCAATATCATAAAATAGAGGAATAGGAGAGGTGTCATAACCAAGGGAAATTTCTTCACATTCATAACCAAGAGTTTAAACATTGTGGTCACTAGTTTGCTTAATTATATTCATGTTTGCATCATTGGTTTTTTCATTATCATAGTTTTAATAAAAAGTGTCTTTATCATTTTTTTTTAATTTTTCTTTTAGGTCTTCATATGTAATACATTGATCATCAGGTGGATTACATAAACAATAATAATTAAGATTATGTGCATAACCTTCCATTAATAACTCCATAAAGGTTAAAAGGTAATTTAAAATCAAAATAAGAATTTAACTAATAATTACTAAGCCATGCCCATATAAGTGAGGGAGAAATTAGATCTAATAATAAGATACAAAAATCTGAGATGAACTTTCAAAGAAGGCAAAAACCCTAATATGCAAACTAGGGCTTTGGTTTAATAAACATAGGTTCACCAATAGTTTTAATGCTTTTGAATTCAAAATATATATATATATATATATAAGCAATAAATTTATTTTAATTTTAATCAAGTAATGTTTATATTTTAACAATGCAATAAAATATTTTGACAAAATATAGCATTTAGGCATGTGCAATAAATATATTAAGTACAAAGTAATTGAGGGATAAAGAGGGTGTATTTTATTTGTTACTGTAGTAATGATCAAGAATCATCATAGGATTGTATTATCAGTTTGGATTGTATTAGTTTTGTATTTTATTTTTTTATTTTTGAACAATTACATTAATTTGGGATAGTAATGTTGATGCTTATGTCTACTTTCAAAGTAGGTGTCTAGTGAGAGATATATACATGAATGACTTCAAATTTGGATCAGACCTATGTTGTCCCTACATAATTATTCTATTCCATAATTTATGTTTGTATGTATGCTAGATCTAGATAACAAACAACTCTAGTTACTTTACATTGTACCTCTAACAACCTAGTAAAAAGGGTTAGTAACATGAGTCGAGCTACTCGTAGACACCACATTTGTTTCTAAGTATTGCTTACATAGCCAATACTCCTAACAGGGCCTCAAACTCACATGTAATTCTCCATCCTATGTATCTGTGTAGAATTATAACAATTTGAATATATGTTCTTTCTCCTAGTAACCCTTGGTATAAGTGATGCAATAATAGATTTGACCTTTTGAATGCTTCAAATATTTGATTCAGTGTTGTAGTATAATTTGATAGCTTGAAATAAATATTACTTTCTAATTAGATTGTTGCCTTATCAAATTTGTAGGTTTATTAATTAGACCATAACCTTTATATATATATGAACCTTGTGAATTTTAATTAGAACCTAGTGACACATGAAAATACTACCATATGATGGGTGAAGATGGATATAAAAAGTCACAAAGAAAAAGATACAAAAAATTATAAAAATATAAGCCTTGACAATTACGTTGAATCTAGACATTAAAATTGACATTAGTGTCCATGACAGACAAAAGTGCCTAGGGGATAAAAACATACAAAAAATAGCCACAACATGTAGGGATCCTTGGAATACATTGTATGAATATAAGTAGACACAACATTCAGACCCAAGGGGTAGATAAATCAAGTGAAATAAGATGGAACCAAAGAGGTCCATGAAAGACTACATCACTAGATGTCTAATTCTCTATGAAAAGGTATATACATATAAGAAAACTATAAATATGTGTACTTGTACCAACCTAGGTGTCCACAAGAGTGAATCAAACACCAAAGTTAAAAGAAGGAATGAGATAGAGAGAAATGCAAATAAGAAGAAAGTTAAGTTTGTAAGAAATGCCAAACTACAAGACAAAAAGTAGAGAAAAGGAAGAAAACCAACATGAAAAAAAAAGGGAAAGAGGTTGGATTTCCAAGATCAACATGAGTTGTGTATAGGGACCATTTTCATCATTGAAACCATTGATAACCCATATATCTAGGTCTAATGTCAGTCCCTCTTTTGAAAGGATATCTACTTTAGAATTGAGCTCTCAAAATATATGGCTATAGGAAATGACATAAAAAGAGAGTGACAAATGTGTAGTGATGGAAAAGACTAGATGTAATCTTAGGTTTTAAATTTTTGAGGCCCCATTCATCAAATTGATAACTAATAATGAGTCCCAAAAATTCATAATGATTGGACCCAACTTTCAACCATTTGGTCTGAGAAGTAGCTTTAATGCCATTAACTCAGTAAAGTTAGTTGTGTCATGGCCCAGACCAGCCTTGAAATTAAATAAACTTGAATAAGTTGGATATAAAATTCCCCTAGGACCACATAAAGTAATATTTTCTTGACAAGCACTACCAAATTAATCCCAAGCACCTAACAAACCAATAGGGGGTGAAGAATAACATGATGTCTAGGAATTTTAGTATTTATTTTAAAATTCCCAAAGATGAGTGAGATTTGTTACATGCATTATGAAGTTGGAATATGTTTTTGCTTGAAATATAAATTCATTTTGAGATAACAAAATCCCCCAACACACTATCAAAGGTAAGTCTTGAAATTATTTGAGTGCAACACTCTCAAACTAATGTTTAAGGTAGTTAACCACATAATGACCAATCCAACAATAAATTACCCCTAAAGATGCCTTCAAATCAACCCAAATTTGAATAGCAAAAGGAAACTAGATGAGAAAGTGGTTCACAATCTCCAAATAATTTAGACAAAAATTGCATCAACATGGATCATGTCGGTTCCTCTTTTAAAAAACCTCCCAACTTAATGCTTTGTTATTTAGGGCCAACCACATAAAAAAATTGTTGTGTGGTGATTTTATATGCCAACTAGGTATCCACCACCACTCTCTCACCATAAGATCATCAATGCATAATTTGGATTTATATCCTAAGCAAATTGAACAAGTCCCCAGCTTAGAATTCAATAACCAAACCAATTCATTAGGATCAGAGTTAAGTCAGATGTGACTCCATTTAGTATTTTTATATAAGTGTCCCAATTAGAACTAGACTTCCAAACAAATAAGAACTTGTGAAATTTTGTAACCTTGAGACTAGGGAGTGGTGTAATTTTGGTTAGCAGTTTGGGGAAAAAATGAGATACCCCAACTCTTTAAAGACTCAATCAATTTTGCATTCAGGATGTAATCAAAATCACAACCCACCCAAGGATCCCTCCCTACTTTAATTTGTGTTCCCTGTCACACCTTCCAAATAATCCTATTACCAATAATAGGAAAAGTGTGAATAATGGAATTTTTCATTATAAAGGCATTTTAAAAATATTTAATAGGGAGACAAATCCATTCTTACACACTGTGTGGTGCAATGTACTTTTGGATGATTATTTGGTTCCAAACACCTTATGTAGTTATAATCCTCTAATGTCTGTTTCATACCAAATCCTCCATGAATAGATGTATACCCTTTATATCCTAACCCCCATGGTATTTTTGAGTATCCAAGGTTTTCCATTTAATAAGACCTATCCCATCCTTTACTTTTTTGCTCATCCACAAAAATTTGAAACATTTTTTCCTGATTTTCTCTACGAATCCCTCAGGGATGTGGGATAAAGTTAGTAAATAAATTGGGATGTATTCCAAAACATATTTCAAGAGATTTAATCTTCACTCGATAGAGATCCATTGATTACACTAGAAAGAGATGCATTTATACCCTTTTTCAATCAGCCAGTGTTAGTCCTACTTCTTATAATCATTTATTTTTAGCATGTAGCCCAAATACTAGATACCTCCCATGAGATAAATAATATGAAAGGGAAAATTTTAAAGATACGTATAATCTAATTCACTTTCAATCCATTAAAAGAGAGGATAGACTTTTGAACATGTAAATCCATACACGTGGCCAGTCCAAGTGTGTCAAAAGAGTCCCTAATCTAGGATATATCATGTCAATATCCATCACAAAATATAAGAATATTATGAATGAAAAAATATGTGTAAGGTAGATGGTCCTACTCACCTTAAATCCCTTGATAGTGCCCAACCCTTTTTCCTTAGTAATTTTATAGTCCAATGCTTTAATAACAAGTAAGAAGAGTAAGGGAGAGAGTGAGGATCCCTATCTAATATCATGGGATGGGGTGAAGAATTTAAAAACCAAGCCATTTATTAGTAAATCAAGGGAGATAGAGGTAAGGAAACTCATAATCTAATTGACCATATGAAGATGAAAGACAAAATGAATCAAAATTTAATGGAGATAAAACTAGTTTGCTTTATCAAAAGCCTTTGAGAGGTCTAGCTTTAAAACCACCACTAGCACCTTTTTTATTTGAATGGAATGCATCTCATCTTGGGAAATCCCAATGGCATTGTGAATTTATCTATCATGAGAAAAACAATTTTTTTCCCATGGAGATGGTAGAGAAAAGAAGACCTATGATTTTAATATAGATGTTTTAGTAATGATTTTATAGATATAATTGTAAAGGGATATAAACCTAAAGTCATTAAAAGAAGTCAGGATGTCCTTTTTAGGAATAAGGGCTATGAAAGTGGATTTTAAATTACCAAGAATTTTTATAGTATCCCTAGATTCCTCAATGACACTAAAAGGATCAACCCCCAACAAATCAAAGATGCCTCAAAGAAACTCTATTGACCAATCATTAAGTCCTAGACTCTTATCCTTTTGAAAGGTGTTCATAGCGAATAATGACTCTTATTTTTTGATAGTCATGTCTAACCTCTCTTTATCATCATTATTGATAAATATAAGGAGAAAAGAACTGAGTTAAATAATTTTTGATATATTAACTTGCATTGGGACCTTATAAAGTTTATGAAAACATGAAACTCCCAAATCAGTAATCTCATAGAAATTCCTCACGGTGGCTCTAGTAGAATTCTACATTTCTCAAATGGTGTTCTTATTTTTGTGATTCTTGGAAAAGTTTTGGAAAAACTTGGTATTTTCATCACCATTTTCTAGCCATAATACCCTAATTTTAAACCTTTAATGAGATTCCTTATCTACCAAATTGGATATCAACTTTGATTCTAGAGATTTGATATTAACTTTGAAATCCTGATTAAAATGTTACTCATAATCCTTACCATAACTATCAACAATTTGATGTTGTAGTAAAGAAATTTATTTATCACCTCCTTCTAGTTATTGGTATCCCAAGAAACAATCACCATTTTGATACACTTAAGATTGGTTAAAAATTATAAACTATCCATTTATAAATAACCCTCATCAAAGGAAACCCATGTCATCTAAACTAGATGGTTGAATTCATTATCATCCATCCAATTCAAATTGAACCTAGAAGAACTAGGGTTTTTTTATTATCTTTCTCAATTTGGAACATAATGGGAAGGTGATCAGAATCACATCTTAAATAAACCCAAGATATAAGTTTATATGTGTGTGTGAAATAATAAATCTATCAAGCCTCTTAGCCACTCAATCTCCCCCTATTCTCATAGTATGCCAAGTTGGAGTCGACTTGACTAGTTCTAAGTCCACCAAATTTAGGTCTTCAACTTTCTTAAGAAATTAATCATTTAGTGGATATAATATCTTAGTGGACCCTCATATATCTACTCTCTTAGTGGTGAGATTCAAATCTCCCCCAATAATGGCAATAGGCACTTTCAAAAAGATATTGGATAAAACATCATCCTAGTATGCAAGGTGATCTTAAAAGAGACTATAAATATTCAACACAGAGAAAGATTTGCCTAATTCCATAATATAAATATCCAACCCAATACTAGAGTGAAATAACTAAGAATTATCCAACCTAAAATAAAAAATTTACTAAGATAAAACTAATCTAATGAAGCTACTAATGGAGTTAGTAGCCTAAAAATCCTAAACTTTATGAAATTTGGACAAATATTCAATAACCCTACTACTATCCCCTTTTCCTATAACAAAAAATATATATATTGTGTATATGTATCAACAACTTTAGAGAATTTTTTATAGTGGGGTTTCCCATCCCTATAACATTCAAAGATATAATAATCATAGTCAACAATTTCTTAGGGCAGTCCCCACTCCAAGGGCCCCAAGTATTATTATTATTTTTTTCCTTAGAATATTACCAAGACATAAATATTTTTTAATTTTTCAATCTAAGAGGGTCTACCTTTCATTGAATAAGAGTCTTTGGGGCTCATGATGGTCCCAAACCATCCTTTAATACAAGCCTCTAATCATGATCTCAAAAGGTATCACAAATTGCTAGAGTTAGAAAGGGAGGCAAAGGAAAGTTGATCATGAAGATGCTCATTGGAAAGAACAAGCTTAGTGTGGTTGAGATCAAGCACATCCTCTCTATAAATCCAAAAATCCAAATTAGATTTTTATGGTACTAGTGGAAAATCCAACTGATGTTTAGAGGCTGACTCCATGTTTATTGAATCTCTCCTAGAATGAGTTGGTTGAGTCTATTATAGATGTATCTCCTTATAATATTTATATGGGGTATCCTTATCGATATCAATAACATATATAGGTATTTTATTTATATTTGAATTGGAATTATACTACTAAGTGGAGGGGTTGAATAACATGGCATCCAAATGAGCTTCATTCCCAAATAAATTAAAAATAGATGCAACAGATTTTGAATCTCATCCACTCATCAAAGAATTACATGTTGATCCACTTAAGAATTGTAAAAAATTAAAGTCATATTGGTGGGATAAATAAATTTCAGCCTCCAAGTTGGCTATAATATTAACCAGTATATCATCATTATTAAGAAGATTAGTTACCTCTATTTTACTTGTAATGTTCTCTCTTTCAGCCTGTAATGAAAATTTCTCCTTCCTCCCAGATTTTGGAATGAAGTGGAGAGGATATTAATTATCTAAGTTTCCATATGCAAGATACCTAACACATATGAAGGTAACCCCCATATAGTCTAATTTTTGTGTGTGTATCTTGGGCCCATATTAAAAAATAATGTCTTCTTCTAAACCCTCTTTTAGGTTGATAATGACCAATATTTTAATGATATTTATAGATGTTTCATAGGTTAAATATTCATCCACTTCCAATAAGGTCCTTAAAGTATCTCCTATAGCTTTAAGAACCTCCTTATTAAAAATTCAAGAGGTAGTCTCAAGATTTGTACCCAAATAGGTTGGTTTATTAATTTTTCCACTCAAGAATCAAACACCAGTGACCACCTCTTAAGGGTGAGATGAGATGATCCTCAAAACCATATCATGGTCAAAATATGGTTTGCATCTATAATGTAGATAAAACTAAAAGTAATCCATCCTCTAACCAAGATATGGGTAATAAGAATTTAACCAAGTAGATGATCCCAAAAATGATGCATCTACCTTTCTAAATTTTTAAAATATATTTTACGTTTAATGAAGTAGCCTATGAGTGTTGTATTAGATAGTTACATCATGTGTTCCATATTAACATCTTCCCCAATAATAAAACAAACTTGTTTTTCCCTAAGTTTGATACACTTTATACCTTTTCTTCTAGTAGTCTACTTAGGAATATCTCAGATCTAGTTCTACACTGGGGAGAGAATGGGTGGCTAATAAATAGCCTTTGTGGGAGTAAAACACCATAGGATATCCACCTTATTACTTGATGTTCCATTCTTATTTTTAGGGGTCATATCAATCACGAATACCTATGGGTTTAGATATCCTAAAGGTAGGGGCTTACTAAAAGGGGACTAGATTCTATGGGAAGCCCCAAGTAGTCATTTGGACCATGGGTTTAGGAGATTGTTGTGATGAGTAGGGGAGGAATCCAAAAATTATATCTATTTTTTCCCCTCTATAACACCAATGGAGGCTATGTTAACCTTATCATTCCCTTATAAGATCTTGATATCAATGCCAATACCACCTTCATTAATAAGAGAGGAAGAAACTATTATGAAGTTTGGGGACTTGAGTGTCTTTGTAGCCATAAATATATCACATGTCCTTTGTGGATCTATAATCCCCCAAGTGTCCTCTAATAATATTGACCTCCCAACACATGGATCCTCTAAATAATCCACTAGTACTTCATCATTATAGAAGGGCTCAAGTTTAGTGAAGCTAATACGCCTCAAAAGGTAGTCATCCTTTAAGATCCAAAGGATGTGTGGGTAGTAATCCAAGTCTAGAGCATAAAATAAATGCTCAATATTCTATATGTTGAAGGCACTGGCTAAATAGGTGTGATCACAAGATAGGTCAAGAACTAAAATCATACATGATATCAAAACATAGGAGGAAAATGTCTAGGCTCAAACTGATAATATAAAATAAAGGGGACATGGTGGGTGATGAAGAGAAAGTAAAAACATAGACTAAAAGTGAAGGGAAAGTAGAGGTAGATGAAAACAATAGATAAATGTATACAATGGAAGAGGCAAATAGAGTATGGAAAGACATTGGTCAAAGGAGAAGAAAAGAGCAGTGTATGGAAGCTAGAAAGCCTAAAGGAAAAAAATGTCTGAAATCCTTACCAATACATGCTTCTAAAAAAAAATATGGTTGAAAGTATCTTGACTATAGTTTATAGTTATTTGATCTCCATTGACCTAACATCTCCAGCTTGACACTCAACACTCCTTTATGTGGATAGTTAAGTGTGTCTTTATTCCTTGCATTTTATTTATCCCTTTAATTCAAGTATTTATAGTTACACTAAAATTGAGGGTTGTATTTGTAGATACTCAAAAGTTGTGTACGCTTTGTTTACACCATGATTTTATATGACTTTATACATATCGACTCTCAAGTATGAATTAAGGACTTATTGGTATGTTCAACTTATTCTTCTTATATGATATTGACTTTACTTGATTACACAATACTCTAAATTATCACTTTAATATTTATTTATTAATTCATAATGATACTTGGTCCTATTATAATTATATATGTATTTTCTAAAGATTTTAGATTTTCATTTGCTATGTCACATGGATTCATGATCCTATTCTACTTAGTTATTTTATAAATCTTCTAAATAGTTATGGTAACCACATACACTAATGTTTGACATTAGGGATCAGGGTTGTTGGTAATGTCTAGGAGCCTTTATCAGTTTCTCTTTGGCACATTTCCCTTTAAACATTTCTTTTTACACATTAGATCCCTTTGGGTCAAGTTTTATGTACTAATGAATCACATAAATAAAATTTGGGGCTTATATATATACAAAGTCTCTTTAAGGCATTTAGGGACAAGAATTTATAATTTAAAATCTTATTTACAAGGTGCATATTTCTCTAAATCTTTATTATTACAAAATTTGAAGTACATTAAGGTCAAGTTCTATTCTACATGCTTGTCTTCAAAGGTTAGGCCTAAACAAAAGAGCATCTATATTGATATCTACATGATCTTCTACACACTCACATTAGAAGGATAATTGCATGTGGTTTGAGCCATCTTCAAGCTATTACCAATGTAGGTATATCTTAGATACATAGGTTACCTAAATACAACTTACTTTAAATACTAATCCTTATGCAATCTATCCTAATCAATATTATAGGAAGTGGGGTTTTCTAAAATGATAAGTAATATATGTTGCTTTATGTAGGTTTGAAGGCAACTAAAAATGGAAAAAGACATTACATAAGTAGGTTCATTATATCAAGCAAAAAAGCATGGTGCAAGGATCATAGATAGTAATGTCAACCCTTAGAAAAAATGTCAATGAATATGACATGAAGCTAATATTATTGACCCACATTGATTTAACAATCAATATTTTGAACTAGGCTCATATAAAATCATTGCAAAAAGTGTTGATAGAGTATTAATATATCTTTCAAAATATAGATTAGAGTGAAAAATAAGCTAAGAGCCTACTTATCCTTTGTTAAGTATTTCTATATCTTACCTATATGATAAATCATAAAAACATTTAAGTTGTATACATATATATGTATATCGTATGAATATAAACTATTTATTAATGTATATCTTAATTAAGTTTATATAATCTCAAAAGAGATCAAACACCTCAAGGCATCTCTTCACTATAAAATATGTCTCATTGAATTAAAAAAATACTCCACACTCATCTTTCTTTCACCAAGTTCCATTTTTAGAATCTAGGTAAACAAAGTGATAAGGGTGTAGAGGCAATGAAAAAATGAATGATGCAATGAATAATGTGTAAGGAGGATAAAAAAATGATGGAGAGTTGACTAAAACTTATGGTGAGTTTTTTTTTAACTTCTGACCAAAACATTAAAAATTTATGGGGATCTTCCAAATAAGGCGTGTTTGACCTTTTTAAGTTAATGACACCACAATAATTGAACACATCAAATCGAAGATGCAAGAACTGCAAGATAAAATTTAGTATCCTTGATATAAAATATTGGAACATAACATCTATTGAGGATCTTATTTATAATGCTCTCTTCACTATGGTTGTTTCATCAAAGGGTCAATAAATTTATGACTCAATGTAATAAATTAAAAAGTATACACATCAACCATTGAGGAAATTACCCAATTATTCATTTCATTCTCTCACACCATTCACACTTCACAGGTAAGCTCTTCACTTTCTGAGCATAATGGTAGGATTTTTACCAAAACACACTTCATCAATGTCAGAAAACATTTTTTATCCTCCCATACCCTAGGAAGAATCCAATAAAATGAGTAGCAAGCTAGCAAGGTCATGGATTGTGTTTGAGAATCCATATGTTCTTCTCAATCACATGTCACTGGTATGCTAATTTAACTCCACAAATTTAATGTTAAAGGGACATTTTTATGGGTATGTCGATTTATTTTCCTAACATTAGTTATAGTGTCTACAATAATGAAATGATAATATCCTCTAGCAATTTGGAAGGATGATTTGATTAATTCACTAATATCATCTTTTTAGGTATGAATGAATTATCTTAAATGGTTTTTATTTACAAGTATATAATTGTAGGTAAATATTAAATTTAATGTCTTATATTTCAAGTCAGTTTATAGATGCAACAGAGAATCATAAAAGTGTAGAGACTTAAATATTGGAGATCAAGGGCATGTTTAAATCAATGGTAGATGGTGAGATGAATCTTTTTGCTTATGACACCACCTAGGTTTTAAGGGTGCATGTTATCAATGGCTCTAATCACATTCTATTTCCTCAAATGCTTTAGTGGATTTTGTATGCAAAAAAAAAATGCATCAAATCTATAAATCTATCCTAAATCAGAGAAGATAGCTCTTATTTATACTTCTGATTGGGGATACATTAGATAATTGGGAACATGACCAATATGTGGATCTGTTAGACCCAATTAGGGGATGTCTTATCACAATAGTGATACTATGGAGGGTTCCAAAGACTCTAGTCAATCATAATCATGTAATAACCCTAACTAATCCCTTTGTTTTCATATTCACTATACTAATAATAAGTAAAGCAACGAAATCTAATATAGCACTCACCAAATCTTGTGGCACAATATGGGGGTTAGTAAACAAAAATAAATAAACATGCATAGAATAATCTCAATTAAGCTATGTATGAGTAAGACCCTAATGCATGGAGAAGAAAAGTAATATTATTAAAAATCCAATACTTATGCTACTTCTATCTACTAGATAGAGGAGCAAAGTTAGAGAATACTTACCTAAAAAATAAACTCATCGAGACTCAATCTCTCCCTTAGCCAAAGGGGCTTTGCAAGAGGTTGTTGTGGCTTGTAAGGATCACTAAGAAAGGCCAAAGCATTCAAGACTTCTCCACAAGACTATATTCTCCAATTATAAACTCTAATTTAAGACTCTTCAAGTAGAATGGTGGAAATATATATTGTAAATAAGTTCAAATGAATAATACAACTTGATGTCTCTCTAAGAATAGCAAAATGATCTTGTATATATGAGGATTTAACCCTAAGCACTTCTATAAGTTTTGGCTGATAGGGTCGACCCAATGACCTAGTACTATTATTGATCAAAATTCATTAAGTCATGAGCTAGGTTAGCCAAGCTATGAACTAAACCCTAAATGAATTTCACTATTAAAATTACAAGGTCGATTCAGTTGACCTAGTACTGTAAACTATTAAAAAGGGTTTTAGGTTAGGAAAAAATGTAAGGAAGATGATAAAATATTGGAGGAGTGTGAAAAAGAGGAGTAATATCTTATGGGAATGTTTTATGAGCTGGTTAGATTGGTAATAATTGGCAATAAGGGATAATAATCCTATGAAGCACCAATGGTCTTCCCACCCCTTTCTTGGTGCACCCTTTAGGGTGTGTACTTAGAGATATTGATATTTGATGGGTTCTTGCAAGATAGAAAACATCAGTATTTGATAAAAGTTAAAAATATTATGTGTATACATATGCCCCACTTGAATATCATCATGTGTCACTTAGGTGCAATAAGGGATGGTGCTTTAAGAAAGAATAAAGTAACACATAACACTAAGGCTAAAAAAAGTTATAGTATTTTAAAGTAAAAATAACAAAATTTTAAATGATTAAAAAGAAAGTAATTCAAAAGTAAATGTATACGTACCTTGACTTACCTTTATCATTGGATAGTTATCTGTTGTGTTTTTAGTTTTTATTGTGGAGGGCACAAAGACTAATTTCAATAAAATCAAGAATACAAAACTAAAGAGTAAAAATAAACAAATCTAGGAAAGCTAAGTAACTAGTGCTATGTGTATGGGATATACTTATAAATTTGGCAAGCTGGGGTGACAAGTGTTATGTTAGACTAAATGACCAACTCAAAATTTAGAGTAAATTAGGTAATTGAAAATTCAAGGCTACTAAAGATCAAAAAAATCAAACAAGTAAACCTTGAGTAATAAAGGGAAACTCACCCAGTCAAACCAAGGATACATGTGAAAAGGATGGTAATCAAACATCAGTGTCAAAGCATTAACAATCCTTACTTAAACAAACATGGAAAAGCAAAAAAATGGTAAAATAACATTGATGAGTGAGAAGTAACAATATTTACTCAATCATCAGTATCAAAAAGTTCATGAAAGGGAAAATAGCATTAATGAGTGAGAAGTAACAAACCAACCCCACTCAATAATGGAAAAAGTACATGAAAGTATAAATGGACTTAGGTGTCTGTAAAAAGGGTAGTATGATAATAATAAATGGTAAAATAAAGAAAAACAAGTATAGAAATATAGATTCATGGTGTAAAGAATATAATCTATAGTTCCTCAAACATATTATTCTATTCTAAGGATAGATAAAAATGAAACAAAGTAGTGCTAACATGTTTTTAAGATTTGAGGAAGAAAGAAGTAGAGAAGAGGGAAAACAAATTTATAATCACAATTTACCTATCAAGTGTAAAAATTAAATGGGTGAAGGGAAAATGAAGGAAAAACCAAGGTAGAGGAGACTCTTTATCAAAGTCAAGACTCTCAAATTAGGTTTGTCGAAATAAGAGTACTTTCGACCTTAAGGACTTTAAAGAACTGATGTTAGCCACACAAGTCTTAGGTCAACAAAAAAAAGTATGTAGATCATCTCATGAAGGCTATATGCATGAAAATTAAAATGGACCTACCTTAACACGTGTTCCCCATTTGTCAATACCCCTTACAAAGTCATTGATCTACTATAAAGACTGAGTACTTATGTGATAGAGTAGGTAGCACCATAGAGTTTCTTGAATTCTTTTATTCTAATCTACTAACCTACTACACCCTAATGGACCTCAGCTCTATTATGAGGCCATATATAAAGTTTTATATTTGATTAAAGATAGGAGATATGTTTGTAGTCTCATATTTTGGTGTGATTTTGACTTTTGAGATTTGTATGTTGCCTTTTGTATATCATTTCCTTTTATTTAAAATTATTTGGCATTTAAATTTTTTGATAGATTTTTATATTCCTCCTCCATATGGATTTGGAAAACCAAACATGGGTGCTAAAGATAAATTTCATTTGAATACTTACGACTTGGTTTCTAAGAAAGATAACTCATAGAGCATGGTGTCTAAGAGTTTCAAAAAATTAGGTGAAATAAAAGTGCTATCTTGAATTTGACCTTGTTTTATCCAATTTAGAGTGAAATGAAAGGAAATCAAGAGGAATGAAATATGAAACAATTTGAATTACTCCAAATCATTAAAAAAAAATGTGACAAAGGGTAAAAAAGAGATACATAATAGTAAAGTGTGATTCTTTATCATAAGAATGAGGGAAATTTAGGAAAACATGCTAACATAGATTGTTGTACAAATTTCATCTATCAAAAGAAATAAAATCTAAAGCTGAGAACAAGGATCAAGAACTTGTAACCATTTCAAAACAAATTCTAGAAAAGGAATGACAAGATGGTAATTTTATGAGGAAGGCAAGGCCCTATCTATGGTCTTACACTACAACTCATAAAACAAAAACTCATGAGGGTATCAAAAATTATTTATAAAAAATAAATGGGATAAGAAAAAGATGGTATTTATGAGTATGTTCAGGTCCTATCCATGGTCTTACTCTACATCCCACAAAGTAGAAACCCAAGGGGTTCCAAAAAGTGTGTAAAAAGTTATGAAAATAAAGAGTATAAAAGTACATCATGAAGAAGATTAGGTCCTATCCACGGTTTTACAATGTAACTCATGATAAAAAGAGAAAACCAAAATACCAAAAGGACTAAGGTTTGTGAAAAATAGGGAACTTGCTATAGAGGGAGAGACCTGTGTAAGTAACCTGTAAAAAGTGTGAGATAAATAGCATATATATAAATCATGAAAAGAAGGGAAGGATTATGAAAAATACTTATTGAGGAGTTGTGTGTTGGTGGGCTCTTTGAAAATATGACCTTCATTGGTTTGAAGGTGATAGGTACTTGGACTAAGAATATATTTGACTAAGTAGGGGCCCCACCATTTTTGGGCATATTTACCTTATTTATCATGAGTTTAGTCTGATTTAAGGACAAGATCACCAACATTAAACATGCAAAATTTTACATGTTTATTATGTTGTTTGGCAATACAAGGCTTGTATTGGTGATTGTGTTGTAAAGCAGAAAGATGACATTCACCAAAAAGATTAAGGGCATGAAGATGAGCTTCATGTAATTCTTCATTAGGTATGATACCATGAAGAGATATACAGAGAGAGGAAATCTCAAGTTCTAATGGAAGGATTGAATAAGAACCATAGATTTAAGAGAATGTCATTACCCCGATGATAGTATGTATGCTATTTCGATAGGCCCAAATAGAAGGATAGAGATGAAGGTGTCAATATGTGTGGTTTTCATGAATTATATTTTGATAATTTTATTAAGAATTTTGTTAGTGACCTCAACTTGGCCATTTCATTATGGATGATAGGGTGTGAAAATTGTTGATTGAATTTAAATTTAGCATAGAGATATTTGATATATTTATTTATAAAATTATCACCATTATCTAAAATGGTAGTATGAGGGATACCAAAGTGGCAAATGATTTTATTAAAGATGAATTTGGATATGGTAGTACCAAGCACATTAACAAGGGGAATAACCTCAACCCACTTGGTAAAATATTATGTGGATATGATTATAAAGACATTCCCATCTTGAGATCAAGGTCATTTGCCTATGAGATATAATCTCCACATGGAGAATGGCTAGAGAGATTTGAAAGGTTTAATCTTGACTGGAGGTAAATTAATTAGATCATCATGAATCTAGTCAGGAGTAAAAATTTTAGCAAATTCACTAGCATCCTTTTCAATATTGGGCCAAAAGTATCCCATATGTAGTTATTTTCAAGTTGTAACATGTCTACTACAGTGGACACTACAAATGCCACCATGGGGTTGTTTAATAAGAGGAGGAACCTCATATTTCATAACTAAATGGAGCAAGGTACCTTTAGAATTATGATAATAAAAGATGTTATATTTAAATACATACTTAAATTCTTGTTTGTGAATTTGAGTCTTTTCATAAGAATCTAGTTTGGGAGGATAAGTTTGATGTTATAGAAATTGAATGGTGTCTTTGTACCACAAGCTTTATTGAATGGTGATAGCCTCGATGTGGTAGATAAGTGAATCATGTGGTTGAATAGAGGATGGAGATTTTATTATTTAGAAAAGAAAATTAGGATCAAAAATAAATTAGTATAGATGAAAAAGAGATGCTAAAGAGGCAAGGGAATCTATAATGGAATTTTAATCTTGAGGGATAGGTTTGATAGTGAAATAAATAAAATATTTGGTGATAGTAGTTGTAATTTGATGATAAGAAATGATATTCTCACTTTTGCATTAGTAATCACCATTGACTTGGTGGCAAATGAGTTGAAAATCACCTAAGACATGTAGGTATTGGATATCTATATCAAGAGTAGCTCACATGCCCAAGATTAAAACTTCACACTCTGCTATATTATTAATGACTTCAAATGTTAAGTGAAAAGCTAAAGGGTTGATTTTTATAAGAGGAATTGTAAGAATACAACCTATCCTAGCTCCTAGAAGGCATTTATCACCATGAAATTAAAGGGTCTAGGTATCCTCATGCAAGCTGACATTTAATTTAGGAAGTTTTTCGATAACTAATTTTGGTTTAGTACTATCAGGGAGGGTAGCAGATTCATTGAGATTACTTGATTCAAGATCAATAATGAAGTTATAGAAGTAATCTTTAAGGGAAATTTATTTATTGAGACCTTTAATATATAGAATATTGTCATCTAGAAGACTATCTTGAAGGTGACTGGTAGCTACCATAGGAGTTACAACAAATTGATCAACTATGATTTATCCTTTGATAGATTTTTTAGTAAAAATTTAGAGATTAAATTCCATAAGGAGGACCATCTATTTGTGAATTATATCTCTAGGAAGAAAGGCTTTAGAGAAGAAGTGATGAAGGGGATCAAAATGAATTATGACATAAGTGGTCTGATAAAGCATGTAATGGCAAAGATTTTCAATGGTAAAGTATATGGTGAGGTAATCACATTAAACTTTTATGTAATGTTTCCCAAATCGATGAAGCCTCAACTAATATAGTAGATGGCATATTCTCTTCCAGTATCATCTTTTTGGGTAGGCATTTCCCCCAACTAATAGGGGCGTGGAATAAGTATATAGGATCAAAGGTTGATCATTTGAAGGAAGATGAAGTGTGGGTGGATGAAGCAATGATTTTTTTTTTGACAAGAATATATCCATTATAAAGAATTACATTTCTTAAGAAGAGAATTGATGGAGTGGATACAATAATCCATTTTGAAGATAAATCATATAAATACCCCAAGTTTTCCGAGATAAGTGTGAATGTCTAGTATGGAATGAGGAATGGGCATGTTGATGATAGCACTAATCCTAGTAGGGTCAACATAGATCTTGTAGATGGAAACTAAAATCCTAACAATTTTTTAAATGTGACACTAAATAAACATTTGTAAGGATTTAGTCTAACTCTGTATTTGAAAAGATGATTGAAGATGATGGCAAGTTCAAAAAGATGAGCCTTGTGATTTTAGATTTACTAATGAGGTCATCCACATAGGTGTCTACAATTTTGTGGATAATATCATGAAAGATATAAGTTATTGCTCATTGATAAGTGGATCTAACATTTTTGAGGATGAAGGGAATTTTAACATAGAAATAGGTGCTCCATTCCATGGTGAAAGTGGTCTTATGTTGGTCCTCAGTAGCAATGTGAATTTGATTGTAACTCAAGAAGCCATCCATAAGAGATAAAATTTCATATCCAACTGTGGAATTGATAATGGAATCTATTAAAATTAAAGGAAAATAGTCCTTGGGACAAGTGAGATTAAGATTATATAAATCACTACATATGTGAATGACCATAATAACCTTTTTATGATTGGGAACTATGTTAGATACCCATTCAGAGCAGTCCACTAGTTTGATAAACTTAGCATTAAGAAGTTTGATAAAAAAAATTGTGACATAAAGTGGAAAACCTCGAGTGGAATTTTTTGTTTCTTTTGAAGCATAGGTTTGGCATTGGGATAAGTGATGATGTTATGCACCATAATGTAAGGGTCAATACCAAGAATATCCTCATACAAATAGCCAAAGATATCATGATATTTATCAAAGAATAAACTAAAGTTATCATGTTCAGTAGGTGAGAGTTCACGAAAAACTATAATTGGTCAAGGGCATGATGAAGTACCATATTCAATATGAGTATTTTCTTACATAAGCATAGCATTTACATATTAAAAATGATATGGTGCATTAGGTAAATAATGAAGTGGATTACCTTTAGGATCGATGCTAGTGATAAACTTTTTGAAATAAGGGGCTTTATTTGTGAAATTCCCAAGTTTGTGATGTTGTTGAGGAAGTTGAGGTTCTCGGGCATGAAGTATTTCAAGAATGCCTTTACCACTAGCCAAAGTGGGAAGAGGACCATAATACTCAACATCTAATTTGAGATCTATAATTTGATTGCCATGGTAATCATATTTAGAATGTATCTAATAGACATTAATGTCCTTGACATCTAATATAATCTTGAGAGTAGAAGAAGTAAATGGATCAGATGGGATTACAATATTGTTAGTTTCTTTGATGAGGGAATATTTAGATATATTGATGGAATCGATAGGTGGTATATAAGGTATGAAAATATATAGTGGTTTAGAAGGTATGATTTGTTCTACCACCCAAGGAGTATCAAGAAGTAGAGAATTAATAGGAGGCACATGACCTTCAAGATCTTTTTCATGATCTATGGAAATGGTATGGACATCCTAGTTAAAAGTAATGTATTTGAGATAAGGTTTTTTATAATATTGATCATCCAAGTCCTGATATTGAGATTGGGCCATTATGTAGTTATCATCATAGGTTGGAGAAATGGTACATGTTTGATATTTAGGGGGAGTTTTACAAAGTGAAATCCCAATATTACTGAATTTACATGGAGACATGATGAAAATATCTTGAAATAATTTGGCCATTACATGTGAATGCCTCTTTTGGTAAATAAGGCTCTCGAGCACTGCATGGAGGGGGAAATTTAGTGACATCATCAATGAGAGGTATAATACGGTCATATGTAAATAAAGAGGGATGAAGACACTTTGAGATATAAGGAGGTATCTTGGTAGTGTTAAAGTATGTTGCAAGTCATTAGGTTTATCATTTTCTGATTCAACAAGAGTGACTTATAAGTTGCAATTGATGTTGATGAACTCAAGTAGGGAGCACTATTGATGTTAGGAATGGTAGAAATGTGATATCGAGATTTTGGATTAGGAAGTTGAATACTCCAATGGTTAGGCTCAACCTCATACTTATATTTTTTACCATTATGTAAGAATTTAATGCATTGGCTACCAAAAGAAGTGATGACCCTCATTGTATGAGCCCGTGGGTAACAAAGGAGTACGTTATAAGATAGGGTCAAATTAAGGACCATAATTTTAGTCTAAATAGCCTTAGGTAAAATTATTAGGGGAAGCCAAATACAACCAAGTGGCTTTTGATTAGTCTTATCAAAGCCATGATAGGTATGGTAGGTGTACTTGAGATGACCCTTGTTGACGAGGCCACCAATTTCTCTATTTTGTAGCCTCATCCATACCTAGTATATATTTTTTCTATGTAAATCCCCATAACCATCCATGAATCATACAAATGAATGAATGAATTTATGATTTTATGTGTGTGTGTGTGTGTGTGTGTGTGTGTGTGTGTGTGTGTGTGTGTGTGTGTGTGTGTGTGTGTGTGTGTGTGTGTGTGTGTGTGTGTGTGTGTGTGTGTGTGTGTGTGTTATGTTATGTTATGAATTATTGATGGTTTTTCCTTGATTAGATTATACTTATGTAACTTTATTTAACAAGCCTTTGAAGGATAATGTAAGGTTGTAGGATCTCATTTGGGCTCAACACTTATAAACTATCTTAACAACTATAGGCTCCACCTATAGGTTGATTATAGCCACTACATTACCCATAGTAATTTTAGGATCCACCTTTAAACTACTCATAGCCACTACAAGTTAACTGTGACAACTATAGGCTTCACCTATAAGTTGCTCATAGCCACTAAAAAGTGCCTATAAAAATTGTAAGCTTCACTTACAGGTTACCCACATCAACTATAGGCTTTACCTATAGGTTTCCTATATCCACTATATAAAATAGAGATATTATTGTGATCAAATCTTAAGGACACATCTAGTTGTCTTGAGAATCGAATAGATGATTGGAAAGGACCATAGTTATTGTATGGACTCTCTACATACAAGGAAATTTGGATGTGATTCCAAATATGAGAAAGATAAAGAAAACGGGAAGAAGACAAAAATAAATAAATTATTAAAATAGTATACCTTTTTCTTAACCTAATCAAGCCTAAAATAAGTAACTTCAGTAACTAACCACTCAAAGGTTGACTGAGGTAGTTTCTAAAGTATTTTTATTTTTTCTAGTTTGGTGTCTTTGGTTAGAAATTAATAAACTACCTTTGGTATTTAATGGCAGAACCTAAATTAGATTAGGATTTAGTGAAGTTAAAATTGAGATTGGATGGTTAATAGAACTATAGAATTCATTGCATTGTAATCTTCTATAGCAATCTGTAATTGCTAAAAATTTGAGTAATGAGAAAGTTGATTCTATAAGAATATTTTGAAAGTCTCTCTCGAAGGATTGGAACTCAATTCTGAATGAGGAAGGGCCTCCTCAAAAGGAGTTGTAGTGAAGATCCTAACCCTCCTTAGTTAAGAGTGTGTACGTAGATTTCATTATTAATCTAATTATATAAAGTGTGATGCATGTGTAATTTATAAGTGTGAATTATTTCTATATTTTTGTCATAATAATTTCATAGTATAATTATCTGGTGAATTCAACATAAGTTCATTATACTCCAACCAGTAAAGCAAGATGATTTATGAATCAATAATGCATATATAGTGTTGACATCCTTAAAAATCATATGCACTCTAGGTTAATAACTAATGTTAATTAGACTCAAGGATTTGGTATTCACTGGATAATTAGTTATACAATATTTTGGCATCGTTACTGGGGAGGGTGTCAATTATTTTTTTCTAAAATCAATAATTATTTTTTAAGATTGGTTAATGCATTATTCTACCCAGCTAGGCAAGTTGAGTGAGGACACTATACTGTCTTATGCCAGATGTCTAAGTTCTTAGATATATAGTTCTTGTTGGGCAAGTCAAGTCAAGGAACTATGGTGTCTTATGCCATATATATAATTTTATGGAAGTAAATAGTGCATAGCCTTCAATTCCTCTTTGCAATCTTGTAATTTACTTGGTTCATTTTTTTAGAATTTATTTATTGCAAGAGTAATTTAATTTCTAAAAAGTGTGCCTTTATTTTTTCTACTTTCATTTCCTATTTTCTAGGATAATTTTCCTATTTTCTAAGATAATTTTTTTGCTTTCATTTCCCATTTTTTTAGATAATTTTTTCCTTTCATTTTTTGCTTCTTAGAGTAATTTTTCCACTTTTAATAGATAAATTTACTATTTTTTTAGAATTAAAATTTCAATTCTAGTTATTTTGATTTTTACACTCTTTTATTGGACTTTTTTGCTTATTCTAAAACAAGCCCCTGGAACACTCAAAAAACAAAAAGACACTAAACCTGTGCAGGAAAGAACATGATAGCTGAAAGGTGTAGCACAATTTTTATGCAAAGTGAAAGAGATTCTCAAGGGAGATTCCTACCAAACAAGCCACAAGTTGCTATCGAGAAAGAACCACAAGTACCCACAGTAACCAAGAATCCTATTGAAAAATATACCATAAGTTGAAAGGATCTTGAAGAAGGAAATGCTAAAAATTGAAGGAAGTATCTTATAAAAGAAGTACTATTAGATTTGAAAAAGGAAGCAGAAGTAGAGGAATCATTAGCTGATTTAGTAAGGAGAAATGAAGGAGAAGAACTTCACAAACCAAACACTCTAGAAAGTAGCATTATAACAACATTCCATCAAAGATTTCTTGAATAAATCCAAGAAAGCTCGAGAGAATCTTCAAATTTCTCATTAAAAAAAGACTGCAGAGCAATAGATAAACATTTACTATTATATTGATGAAGGGATTGATACAAAATTTGAAGACGTGATCTTGAGTACCTTTGGTGTCCATATCACAAGAAAATCCATCATGCATAGAGAAAGAAACTTTGTGGATAATAATGGGACTCTAAACATAATTACTTTTGAATTTCCCATTCCAAATGCAACAAGTATAACACAAATATAAAAATATCCTACCCTCAACCTTGCCCAATTTTTCAGACACCTTTTTGTTCAAATTTTATATCATCTATGACTATAGGTAGGATTCACAAAACTTGAAAATTTTTATGGCCACCCTCAAGGACTCAACACTTCATTGGTTCATGGGACTAGGTACTAATTTAGTCCTCACTTGGGAGGATATGAAAAAGAAATTTTTGGATAAGTATCAAGAATATGGAGGAGGAAGAAGTTACAAAATAAATGGCATCTTCAAGATCACTCAAGAAGGGGATGAATCTTTGGAAGGCTATGTTGAACGATTCATGTTCAGTGTACAAAAATTCAAACAAAGTGCACTATGAGAAGAACCTTAAAACTCATCTTCCTAAAAGGAGTCTAGGAGGACTATCTAGAAGCCTTAGACCTAATGAGTGGGGGAGATATCTCTCATCTACCATTTTCATAAATCTAGGAATTGAGCAAGAACTATTTTAGGTCTGCCATTAACAAAGTTAAGGGAAACAAGCTTCCACTGGCAACTGCAAGTGGCCTATCAAAATCTAAAGTTAGTAACCTATTACAAGACATAAAATAGGATATAATTAGTCATTTGGCCACCCAAATGGATAGCCTTGACTCTAAGCAAAAACAAGTAGCCTTGGATCAAGCTTTGGCCATCTATTATTTGAATTGTAAGAGGAGGAAGATAGATTGTAGGTGTCATGATGTTTGGGCTTAAGTAGCTAACGTCACATCTAAAGAAAAAAAAATAGTAGAGTTGTATTTTATAGGAGGATATAGAGACTAAGTTTTTTATGTTTCATAAATAAAGCCATGGGTTCAACAACCATCTTATCTGAGTATGGGACAAAATCCACCTTTTACAAATTATATCTTTTTAACTCATAATTTACAAACACTACTCCCAACTAGACTAATCCATGGATGAATGTCCCGCCTCCTAATTCCAACTGGCAGCCACCTTAGACAATCTACCCCACTACCTCCTAAAAACCTCCATAAAATATATCCCCACCTCCTAATTCTAACTGGAAGCCACCTCAAACAATCTACCCCACTACCTCTAGACAACCTCCACAAAATGCATCCCCACCTTGGACACAATCTTGGTAACTACTCCAAGGCCCACCCTTCACAAACTAGTGGAAAGAAACTTAGAGAACCAATCAACCCTAGGGAAACCATAAAAGATGATTCTATCCATAGTAGCAATAATAACCTCCTACTCTTATGCCCAATATAGAAGCTACACCCAAGCCTAATCAACTCCCTACCTAACCCATGTAGAACCTCACAAATAAATTGGTTCAACCAACCTTCAGTATTGAACCTATCTAGTACCTGACATATGCAATGAACATTAGTGAAGTTCACATACATTCAAATAAAGTTATACCACCTCTATCCCCACCCATAATAATGGAGTCAGATTAAGAAACTCCAAAAGATCATGCTAACCCATCTTAATCACCATAAGAACTCTCTAAACTAGTAAATAAAATTATTTATAAAATAACCCCACAATTTTTAGAACATCTTACCCTTCAAAACCATACAATTGAGCCTAAATTTGATTTCATAGGATAACTCAAAAATATTTATGTTGAAACTCCCTTCTTTAAGCCATCAAGGATGTGCCCATATATTCCAAAGCTATTAAAGACTTATATCTACATAAGCATAGAAGGAAGAAGAAGAATCCTAATACAGTACATGTGATTGGCTAGTTGGTAGACCTTATGTTGGGAAACACCCTGCCAAGGAAATATTTAGATCTAGGATGCCTAGTAGTAACAATCCATGATCAATAGTTATCTAATACATTGATAGACCTACAAGATGTAATAAATGTAATGCCAAATAAAAACATGCACAAACTATAGCTAAATAATATTCATCCCACATCTATAATGTTATAAATGGATGACAAGTCTACAGTCAGACCAGAAGGAATCATTGAAGATTTGTCATTACTATAGATTCTTGGAAGAATCCTACAGATTTCATTGTGATACAACCTAAGTCTAATTTGCATGGATATCATCTTATCTCATGACATCCTTGGCTTTCCACAGCTGATGCTTTCATCAAATACAAATCAAGTGACATGTTGATTTCCAAGAGCAAACACACTAAGAAGTTGGTCTTATATCCCCTAGCACAACTAGCCTTGGCAACATAACATACATTATGGGTTGAAGAAAATGTGGTAAAACAACCTCCCTATATTTTTGTATTCACCCTAGACCATGCATGTACCTTGGCTTATCAAGAAGATGATGAAATTATCTCTAATGTTCTCTAGAATAATTACCAAACTCATTCTAAAAATCTCAGCCACCTGCAATGTGTCGAGTGCTCATTTTCTAGCTTATAAAAAGTAGATAAATTTAATGTATCTATACAGAAAATATTTCACTAGTCTTTGCCTCATAGCTATAGGCAAACTAGATCCATTAACAATAAATAAATGATGAAATCACTTTCATGACAAATTAAAATCTCTCCAAGAAAAACATTGCTTATTAATAGCAAGTTGGAGTCAAATGAAGAAAACCACCTAGCCAGCATGTTGAATGCAAACCAATGTGCTTTTATATGGGATTATGAAGACATGCATGAAATCATCCTAGAAAAATGCACACATCATATCTATATAAAAAAAGAGTGCCAACCAATTAAATAGCCACAACGTAGGATGAATCCAGCTCTTAGAAAAATACTTAAAGTAGAATTGTAGAAACTACTGATGGCTAGATTTATATACTTCATCTTAGATAGTGAATGGGTCTCACCTTTGGTAATTTTAACAAATAAAAATGGAAAATGGTGTGTATGAATATATTAAAGAGAACTTAATACAATAACTAGAAAGGATCATTTTCCTCTACCCTTCATTGATTAGGTGTTGAATACACTAGCAAGAAATAAATATTTTGCCTTTCTGGATGGCTTCAGTGGTTACAACCATTTTAGCATTGCTCCTGAGGGCTAGGAGAAGACCACCTTCACTTGTCCCTAGGGTACTTATGCTTATGTTATATTATCTTTTGGGCTGTGTAACACTCCTACAATATTTTAGAGAGTTGTCTTGAGTATCTTTGCAGATATGACAAATGAATGTGTAGAAATTTATATGGATGACTTCACTGTTTATGAAAAACATTTGATGAGTGCCTGAAAAAATTGGAGAAAGTGATATAATGCTATCAAGAGAACCATTTGCATTTAATTCATATGAAATGCTACATGATTATGACAGAAGGCATTGTCTTAGGCCACCATGTATTTGTTGAAGGAATTAATGTTGACCATGTAAAAATCAGCATCATAAAAAATCTCCTTATTTCTCAAAAATAGAAAGATGTCAAGAGTTTTTTAAGATATGTTGGTTACTACAAGAGATTTATCAAAAAAATCAATAAAATAACAACACCATTATTCACTCTCTTGACTAAAGATGTTGAATTCCTCTGGATTCCTACCTATGATACAACCTTTAAGCAATTGAAGGAATTATTGACCACTACACCTATTCTGTGTGGTCCTGATTAGAAGCTTCCATTCCATATTCACATAAACACTTTAGCTACTGATGTAGGATCTATGTTAGGCCAAAAATAGGGAGTACTAAATTATGCTATCTATTTTTTCAGCAAGAACCTACAGGCAGTAGAATTAAATTACACAGTTATTGAAAAAGAGTTCTTAGCAGTAGTCTACATGATCAACAAGTTATGTCACTACATCATAAGGTATCAAGTATTTTTTCATACAGACCATGCAACTTTTTGGTACCTTATGAACAAACCAATTATCCCAACTAGAGTGATAATATGGTTTCTCTTATTATAAGAATTTGATATCACCATTATGGATAAGCTTGGTAGGGACAATGTCGTGACTAATTTATTATCACACCTACAATCCCCTAAAGAAGATACCATAGTATATGACTCATTTTTACATGAGCACATGTTCTCCCTCACCCTTACCACACCTTGGTATGATGGTATTGCTAACTACCTTGCCACAGGGGTACTCCCACAACACTTCTTCCTTAATAAAGAAGAGCTTTAATTCAGAAAAGTGGCAAGTATTCATGGTTGTTTGGATTTATTTTCTATATTAGGCCTAACTCTATCATCAAAATATGTGTCAAATAATATTAAGTTCCAAATATCCTCAAAGTTTGTCATGATAAATCTTATGGAGGGCACTTTGAATCAAGTGTACAAAAATAAAAATCTTGAATACAATATATTATTGGCCCTCACACCATAAAGATGCAATAAGGTATACTACTCATTGTGATAGATGTCAGTATATAGGAGACCTACATGTTCAAATAAGATTCCTTTATAACCTCAAATGGTACTTGAACCATATGAAAAATAGATCCTAGACTTTGTATGACTTTTTGATCCTAAATCCAATAACAAAGAGTACATTATTGTATGTATTGACTATGTCACTAAATGGGTGGAAGTCAAGGCTCTTACACACACTAGGGATGAGAAGGTGGTAGTTTTACTCTATGATGAAATATTCACAAGATATGGTGTGCCATAAGAAATAGTCACTAATCAAGGACCCCAATTCAATGTTAGTTTAATTACTACTTTGGTTGAATAATACAAGATTAGGAATAAGAAATCAACTCTATATCATCCATAGTTCAATAGACAGGTGGAAGTCACCAATAGGGAGTTAGAAAATATTTTGACCAAGACTATTAGTATGTCCCATAAGGATTGGGAGGCCATACTTCTTGAAGATATTTGGGCTTACAAAATCATATAGAAGACTACTACAGGCTTCACCCCATATGAGTTGGTCTATGGGAAGAAACATGTATTTCCAATAGAATTTGAGCATAAAACCTTACGGGCAACACTAGCACTTGGGATGGATATATCTAATGCACAGAAAGAAAGGCTTATGAAACTAAATGCCTTGATGAATACAAACAATAGGTATTGTAGACCATATAACTTGTACAGTACCAGTGGATTAGCTGGAATGATAGGTACATTAAGACCATACAATTCAATATAAGATATTGGACACTTGTTTTTTATTCAAAATATAAGGATCACAAGGGTAAACTTTAAACTAGATGGCTTGGTCCATTTGAGATTGAGCATGTTTTTAAAAATAGAGCAGTGCAACTCCAAACCATTAATCTGGTAAGATTCTTTCTCTTAGTCAATGGCAATAATCACCTTGTGTTAGGAGATCCATAATCTCTCATCCATAATTAAGACCCCTATTCTAGTTCTATGCAAGGTGTCATGAATCACATATAGATGCATTGAGGGCACCATAGAAGCCTACCATATTGTGATCTCAGAATTATTTCAAAGGGGCCAACTTCAGTCCAGTTACAACTACAAGCATAATCATTTCATTCCATCAATCACTCGCATGCAAATCCTCAATGTCACCTTAGGCAAATCATTCAAAAGGTACGTTGTATATTTTGATCATTAAAAGGTATTTATTATTTTAAATATAACATGTATGATATTAAAAAGCATATTAAATCTTGAAACACATCATTTATTAATACCCCTAAATTCAAACTTAAACTCACATAATGATGTCTCAACCCACACTTATACCCCTAATTATGATGCCATTCTATCCTTTCCATCTTATTCACTCCATGTCACTTGAGGACATGTGATGGCTCATGTGGGAGAAAGGATGGTGGGGGTGAGAATATCATGCACTATGGGATCCATACATGTGGGATTAGATACCATAATGAATCCATAATACCCCATAGAGAAAATAATCAATTTCATTGCTTTCTGTTACAAGTACAACCATTCACACAAAGCTGAAGCATACCATAACCTACAACCCTACAACCTCCAACCATAAACTACCATTGTTGAATAAACCTTCCTTTTCTATAATTATATTTTTATAAACCAAAGAGAGTGTGTTTCCAATTACTGGTTGAAAGGATTGGAAAAAAATCTAAATTTAGTAGAATGGGAAGGTCAGTTGTGAGGAGAGAACCCATGAATCATAGGCAACTTCAGGAAGACCAATCCAATTGGGTTGTCTTCAATAGAGCTAGTTAGACCACTTCTTTTGAGAAATTATAGCATTTATCAGAACCCATTGCTATGGAATTTAAAAGATCCTTTACTAGAGACCAAGCTATTATACATGGAATCACATTCTCATTCACTAAAGAACTAGTGAGATAAGCAACTAGGCTGACAAGTATAGGAGAGAAATGACAAGACAAACCCAATAGTCAAGAATCCAGACAATAGTTTTGTTATGGAAATAAAATACTAAAACTGAAAAAAGGTGGTGTGGAGAGACTTAGCTTACCTATAGCCTGGAGGGAGATAACCTCATACATCATCAGATATATGACTTGTGAAGTAAGGTATTACATAATTTATACTCTTCAGTTTAAATTTTTGAATCATTTAAGATATGAAAAAATAATTAATATTCCAAATCACTTATGGAACATTCTAAAAATGATGTTAAAAGGGTACTAGAAGGGTATTGAAAAAGGCCTATCCCATCATTACCTAATATGGTTGATAACTAAACATGAAATAAACTTTGCCAGCCTTGATCTAAGTTGGGAACAATTTTAAGCCCTAGATAATAATGAACCTCAGCAAGAAGAGGGTTATAATGAGGAAGAATCCCATGAGGAGCAAGCCCAACAAATTGTACAAGAATATGCTACGAGCACTAGTGCTATTGGCCAGCTTATAGCTACTGAGGGTCCATCTAAAACTACTATGGGTAGAAGAAAGAGAAGGAAACTATTCCTACCTCTTTCTGACATAGAGGAGGGAAGTCCATGGTAGCATATTCCCTCTCCCACTGTCTTTTCACCACAAAATTACTTTTTACTATGGCTTCTTCAGCATATGAGGAAGTTCTTCCATCAATTGTTGTAAAAGAAAAATAAGTTCCATCAGCCACTCCTCTTGAAAGGAAGATGAAAATTGAAGAAAAAAACCCACTGTATCAAGAGAAGGATACCTCCTCCTATGATATCTCAAATAAATAAGAAATAAAAGACAACTACAACCTCCTCACCTATAGATGTTAGTGAGGATGAAAAGACAAAGAAAGAGCCCAAGTTTTGGAAGACCCCTGATAGATTTATAATTGAATAATGGTATACTAATGAAGAATCTACCAAGGAAGAAGAAGAATAGTCACCCCATGTTAAGGTGTGGAGCTAAAAGCTTCAACTATTTGCAGACACAAGGAAGGATGCTGAAGAACCAGAGCCACCGACGTTGGCAGTATGATCGACATCGGTCACAGACAGTGGAGAAGGAGACCGGCGACGGCAGACAGTCGGCCGACGTCGGCAGCACAAGACAAGCAGGGACCGGCGTTGGTCACCTGTGTATTTTTGGAACTGCTGTTGATGAACAGTTAGTTAAGTGAAGCGAGTGTTTGCATGTCAAGCGACTAATTATAGTCACGAGCTGCATGTCTAATTATTGTAACTAGAGTTCTATTTTTGTAAGCATGGGATCCTATTTAAAGACCCATAAGGCATGTATTGTAATTATTCTAAGGCAAGTAAAAGTATTGAAGCTAGCAAGGTCAAGGAGATCAGCTGAAGCATTCAAGGAGGGATAATAACTCAGGCTTTAGAGTTGTTGTGTTGAGCAAGAGAGAGAGGGAAGAAGGTCTTGAGGTGTGGCAAGCCTTTGAGGTGGAGGAAGAAGTGGTATCTTCCTTATTGTATTTTCTTCTAGTAATATTTAATACAAGAGTGTGTATTGTCTCTCAAATTCTTTGTTGTCTCAAGTTTCTAGCTACTTTATCATTCTGGTATAATTCCGTGTTTAATTGCATATAAGACAGTAATCAATTGTGCTCTAATTGGTAGAGCTAGAGATCCCCTGACAAGTGGTATTAGAGCTACAGTTTGCAGGAAGCAGGGTATTGTTTTTTATTACAGGTCATTCACAGGGTTTTCTGATTGAGTGGGAGTTCAGCAATGGCAAAAGAAAGTAGGCTACAAATGGAGAAGTTTAACGGCAAGAATTATCAACATTGGAGGATGCAGATTGAGGACTATCTGTATCAGAAGGATTTGTACTTACCGTTGGTGGGTTTGCATGCAAGCCCACAGATATGAAGGATGAAGAATGGAACGTTCTTGATCAGAAGGCTCTCGGTTCCATAAGGTTGAGCCTTGCATCATCTGTGATTTCTAGCTTATCACAGTGTAAGACAACGAAAGAGTTGATAAAGTCCTTGGCAAATTTATACAAAAAGCCCTCGGCTTCTAATAAGGTATATCTTATGAAGCAACTATTTACTTTGCAAATGCAGGAAGGTGGATCGGTACATACTCATCTCAGTGATTTCCATGGTTTGGTAAACCAACTAGCTTCAGTCAATATTGTTTTTGATGATGAGGTAAAGGCTCTCTTGATTTTATGTTCTTTGCCTGAAAGTTGGGACGGTTTAGTTATGGCAGTAAGTAATTTTGCATCTGCTTCTAAAATCTTAAAAGTTGATGATGTTGTGAGTGTGATCCTGAATGAAGAAATACGCAGGAGAAGCACAGGTGAATCATCAGGGAATGCTCTAAGTGCAAAAAGCAGGGGAAGGCAAAGGGAGAAGGTTGAGCAAGGGAAATCAAGGTAGGGAAGGAGATCCGAGTCCAAAGGTATTACCTGCTGGTTTTGTGGAAAGAAAGGACATACAAAGAAGGAGTGTTGGTTGAGAGATAAAGAGAATCAACATGCAGGTATGGAAGAAACAAAGGATGCAAATATTGTGATGCAAGATGCTCTCATACTTTCTTCAGATAGTCAGGTAGGATCATGGATTTTAGATTTTGGTTCATCTTTTCATGCATCCCCAAACAGAGATTTATTCTATGAGTATGAACAGGGAGATTTTGGAGTGCTCTATTTAGGGGATGGTACGCCTTGTCAGATTGTTGGCAAAGGGAAAGTGCAGCTGAGATTGCAGATTGACAACATGTGGGTGTTGAAAGAGGTCATGCATGTTCCAATTCTGAAGCAGAGTCTAATTTCTGTAGGAAGTTTGGGAGATGAGGGATGCACAATAACCCTCACAGTAGAGTCTTGGAAGGTTACCAAAGGAGCACTTGTTCTAGCAAGAGGTAAGAAAGTAGGTACTCTTTATCTACCTACTTGTATTACTAATTCTACTTCTGGTGTAGATTCAAAGATGTGGTCTAATAGGCTTGGTCACGTGAATAGGAAGGGAATGGAAGTTCTTGATTCAAAAGGTATGTGTTCAAATTCGGAAAGCATAAATATAGTTCATTGCAGAAAGAGGAAATTTGATGCTTTTGACAGGAACAAAGAAGCCTTGGTGTTTATGGAGGAGATGAAGGACAGAGATCAATCACAGGGGCTGAATAAATCTGAGCAGGGTAGCATGGATAGAGGTTTGATCCAAGAAGAGCTCGTGGATGAAAATTTCATCACTCACAGGAACACACAGACACCGATGTCGGTCGCTTGGCACCGATGTCAGTCATCCAAATACCAACATCAGTCATGTGCAGACCAGTAGGGTCGATAGGTCGGGCAAGAGAAGTCTGACGTTGGTCATAAGGACCAACGTCGGTAGGAGGGACGCCAGCGTCGGCTAGGGAAACGACGTCGACAGTCAGGGTCAGTGCAGGGAACCGACATCGGTTGGGAGCAGACTGGGAGATGGCCGAGATCAGTCACTGTAACGGATGTTAGGTGAATTAATAAGTCTCAAACACCCATGTGGAGGTCAGGAAAGGTATGTGAACCTCATATTCATTGTTCACCTTCTTTATATTGCTTACTGATAGTCATGAACTAGGAAGATGAAAGAAGCAATGCAGGTAGAATCCAGAAACAGTGGGAGCTTGGCATGGATGAGGAGTGTGATTCCTTGGAGAAGAACCAAACAGGTATTTGTTGGTAGTGTTGTCAGCTAGAAGGAAGCACTAGACAGAGGGATGGATTCCCATTTTAGAGAAGAGAGTGGATGGACACATGAGACAGAAGGCTATGGTATATGGTCTTGATTACACTGCAGGCAATGGGGGTTTGACCATTGTATTTTATCTTTACCAGGTTGGATAATATTAGCTACATTATCTTGTTACTATATTGTGTTACTTGTTGCAGGGTTTCATATACAGGGAATTTTCTGAGCTAAGGGTAGAGTTATTTTAGAAGTATGTCATGAAGAATTTGGGAGCAGCAAAATTCTTGTGGCATAAGATACAAGATTGCATCACAGGTTTGCGTGGTGGTTGGTCTTCAAGAGTGACTTTGAAGAGGGATACAAAGCCTAAGGAACAAAATAGATGGTATACAGGTACAGGTACAAGTTGCAGCTGTTTATCTCCAAGTGGGAGATTGTTAAGGTGTGGAGCTAAAAGCTTTAACTATTTGCAGACACAAGGAAGGATGCTAAAGAACCAGAGCCACTGGCATTGGCAGTATGACCGACGTCGGTCACAGACAGTGGAGAAGGAGACCGACGACAGCAGACAGTCGGCCAACGTCGGCAGCACCAGACAAGCAGGGACCGGCGTCGGTCGCCTATGTATTTTCAGAACTGCTGTTGATGAACACTCAGTTAAGTGAAGCGAGTGTTTGCATGTCAAGTGACTAATTATAGTCACGAGCTACGTGTCTAATTATTGTAACTAGAGTTCTATTTTTGTAAGCATGGGATCCTATTTAAAGACCCATAAGGCATGTATTGTAATTATTCTAAGGCAAGTAAAAGCATTGAAGCTAGCAAGGTCAAGGAGATCAGCTGAAGCATTCAAGGAGGGATAATAACTCAGGCTTTAGATTTGTTGTGTTGAGAAAGAGAGAGAGGGAAGAAGGTCTTGAGGTGTGGCAAGCCTTTGAGGTGGAGGAAGAAGTGGCATCTTCCTTATTGTATTTTCTTCTAGTAATATTTAATACAAGAGTGTGTATTGTCTCTCAAATTCTTTGTTGTCTCAAGTTTCTAGCTACTTTATCATTCTGGTATAATTCCATGTTTAATTGCATATAAGACAGTAATCAATTGTGCTCTAATTGGTAGAGCTAGAGATCCCCTGACACCCCAGCCATCCAAATTTACTGAGGAAGGCATTGATCTCCTTAGAAACATTGGGTATACAGAAGAATAATTGATAATGGTAGATCAACTTGAAGTAAAAGAGGAATTGATCATAAAAGAGACTATGGAAAAATAAACAGAACAAGGGATATTTCCTCATGCTCAGGAGTTCTAAACATTAGAACAAGATATGAAATAAATATACAAGATAAAAAATGAAATAATAAAATTGAAAATAGAGGTATTGAAACACTTCTAAGGGCAGCATAATCTATATAACCTTCTATGGATAGATAAGGTTTATTAGAGGTACCAACAGTAGCTTCCTTAAAGGAACCTACAACAACTTCATCTACCTTGGCCACAGAAGCACCAATAGTAGATTATGTTTTAGCTTTGGTACCCTTATGCCATATATTTTCTCCTTCAATGCCCACTACAAAAACACCTACAATAGAAGAAGTTATTGATGTGGATCTTTCAGCTGCCACACTTGTAGAAACTGATGACCTCCTGCATTTTTTTAAGAATCAATTTGGTGATGATGAAACTCACTACAAGAATTTAGTAAAAATATTTAAGGTATATGTTAAAACAAGAGAAAAACAAGATGAATTAAAATAAAAATTAGAAATAGATAAAACTAGGATCAAGTATCTAAAGGAAAAGATTAATAAAATGCATAAAACCACTAAAATATTAATGAGGTGCAAACCACCTTTTAGGATGTATGTTGTCTACTTAGAAGAGAGATGGTTTAAATTCAGATATGACATGATCTATAATGATCAGTCTTACATTGTTTGTGACCCCAAATCTTTTCTTTTAAGTATATAGACATACTAATCATAACCTTCAAGCTTAGTTAAATGAGTTTTACATCCACCAATATGTTGTACCCAAAAATATAGATTGGAACCCAAACATCTACTTAGGGGATGTCCAGTTTAATGCATTTTATTCATATGTTCTTAGTGAAATAGAAAGAAGAAAACAAGTGGAAGAGTATTTAAAAAAAAAAGAAAAAGAAGCTACCCTAATGATCAATGGTGAATCAAGTGATCCAAATATTGTAATAGAAGAATGGATCTCTTCTATGAACTCAAGTACTCTACAAGAATGGGTTATCAAGAAACAGGTAAAAGTTTAGAATCATTATTTGATTCTAATAGAAGGAGATGGAAAGCAAATTTTTCTTTCTTGTTCTCATAGATGGGTATAACTCACTAATGCCTTAAAAAGAAATGAACCTTAGTCCCCTCAACACTTTAGGGAAGCCATACACAAAGTATACATGTATATTGAGCTTGTCAATAATATAAGGGTAAAATGGTTGGGATTGATGTTTCAAACTCCTTTATTTTAGTTTCTAATTTTTGACTGGGAGGGAAAGGTCCCAGCTAATGGAGAGGTTGAGAAGAAAATATGGGATAACATTGATGATGTTATAGGATTCTATATCCTTGAAGGGTCAAGTTGCATTGAGCTCCTTAATTTTAGAAAATTTTATGGTTTCAAAATGCAGCCAAGGCTTGCTCGAATTTGAGCAAGAGGTTAAGTAGGGGAGTGTGATGAGGCCACCAATTACTCTATTTTTTAGCCTCATCTATACCTAGTATATATCTTTTTCTATGTAAATCCCTACAACCATCTATGACTCGTAAAAATGAATGAATGAATGTATGGTTTTGTGTGTGCATTGATATATATATTATGTTATGAATTATTGATGTTTTTGCCTTAATTAGATTATGCTTGTGTATCTCTGTTTAACAAGCATTTGAAAGATAATGTAAGGCTACAGGATCGTGTTTTGGTTCAATACTTACAGGGTACTTGCAACAACTATAAACTCCACCTACAGGTTGCCCATAGCCACTGTATTGCCTACAACAATTGTAGGCTCCACCTATAGGATATCTATAGCCACTGAAGGTTACACATGGTAACTATAATTTTCACCTATAGGTTTCCCATAGCAACTTTAGACTTCACCTACAGGGATTCACCTACAAGTTTCTTGTAGCCACTATAAAAATAGAGCTATTATTGTGATCAGATCTTAAGGACACATCTAACTATTTTAGGAATCAAATGGATGATTATAAAGGTCCATAGTTATTTTATGGACTCCTTACATACAAATAAATTTGGATGTGCTGTCAAAGATTAAAAAAACAAGGACAATGGGAAGAAGAGAAAAAGCAATAAACTAGCAAAATAGTATACATTGTCCTTAATCCAGTCAAGCCTAAAATAAGTAACTTTAGTTACTAACCACTTAAAAGTTGACTAAGGTAGTTTCTAAAATATTTGTATTTTTATTAGTTTGGTGTCTTTGATTAGAAGTTAATAAACTAATTTTTGTATTTAATGGTAGAACTTAGATCAGATTAGGATTTAGTGAAGTTGAAATTGAGATTGGATAGTTAATAGAACTATAGAAGTCATTGCATTGTAATCTTCTATAGCAATCTTTAATTTCTAAAAATTTGAGTAATGAAAAAGTTGATTCTATAAGAAGATTTTGAAAATATCTCAGAGAAGGATTGGAACTCATTTCTGAACGAGGAAGGGTCCCCTCAGAAGGAGTTGTAGTGAAGATCTTGACCCTCATTAGTTAAGAGTGTGTAAGTAGATTTCATTATTAATCTAATTATATAAAGTGTGATGCATGTGTGATTTATAAGTTTGAATTATTTATGTATTTCTATCATAATAATTTCATAGTATAACTATCTGGTGAATTCAACATAAGTTTATTATACTACAACCAATAAAGCAAGTTGATTTATGAATCAATAATGAATATATAGTGTTGACATATTTGAAAAGTGTATGCATCCTAGGTTGATAATTAACTTTAATCAGACTCAATGATCTGATATTCACTGGGTAATTCATTTGCATAATACTTGTTATAACCAAATATTTGGATAAGCCACAAATATGTCACATTAATCCCAGAACCTTCATCAACTAAAAATTTATGGATAAGGGTAGTATTAATGTCTATTTTGATGAATAGTGGTGGATCATTGGCACGAAAAAGGATTTCATTATTAATCATGTATTCTTCATTAAATTCAATAAATGGTTTGGAATAAGGACACATGATTTTAATGGTATGAACGTTGGTAGGTTGAGGTTCAATAAAAAGTGGTTCTTCATCTATATAAGATGGAATTTCAATTTCTTGTAATTGGTGCATAAGAAACATATGATGATAAGGAGAAATATAAAATAACTCCATAAGTGGATCTTGTAGGGAATGTAGTTAAGTTCTTTGAGAAAGTTCTAATAATATTTAGAAGAACCAATGTGAGTTTTAGAAGGTAAGGTATATTTTGAAGGGATAAAAGTTGTTGGGGGTTCAGAAGGAGGAGATGGTTCCTCATGGGCTTCTGAAGCTAGATTAGTGGTTGTGGTATCTTTGAAAAGTTGTTCTTCCAAATATGGTTTCCTAAGTTTTGTGATAGGATCTTTATGAGCCAGTGTACGATGATAATTGACCTTAGTTGTGTTAACATTTTGAGATTTGTTATGATATTGGTCATAATCGATGTCAATATTAAAAATATCATTGGTAGTTTGTTGATTATTAGCTGTGGAAAAATATATTTGGTTATTAGAAGAAGAAGCTTTAGAAACCTATCTTTTTTGAGAAGTAGTTTTGTACTATTGATGACAAAGGTTGATCATGGATTCATGATTAAAGGAATCACCAAGCATGTATGAGATAAAAAATTTAGTAATCCCTTTATAAGATTCATGAAAATGACCAATGTCGACATGGAATCAAAAAAAATGATTAGGGTCATACCACTTAGGAGGATTATTGAGATAAGTAAAAGGTTTAGAGGGCAATAAAAATTATTTCATTTGTTACACACTGAGTGGTGTGTGTGAAGATGAGGGAGTGTTAGCTTTAGTAACTCCTGGTTTGATTTGAGGAGTATTGCCGGTAATAACATTAGTATAATTTTGAAAATATCTTTTGAGAAATTTACGATTATGTTAGGGTGTGGAGCTAAAAGCTTCACCAAGGAGCACACTTTGACAGTTTCGGGTCTACATAGACACCGGCGTCGGTCAGGAGTGACCGACGTCAGCCAGGTGCAGTTGCAGAGGCACCGGCATCGGTAGTGGGTTGGCTGACGGTGGTCACAAGCAAGTAGCAGGAACCGGCGTCGGTTACCTGTGCGTCCAGAATGTTATTTCCGAGGACAGAAGCGAGTGTTTGCATGATGAGTTTAAGTTGTAGTCTTAAGCTCGTGTCTCTATTATTAGTAATATTATTTTTAGAGCCCTTGTTCAAGAGGCTTAACTGTTTGTTGTAAGTGCATGCTCAAGTTTCCTAATTCTATATGTAGAATTAGATCTTCTTAGCTTTATGTGATTTTATTGTAGTAGTTCATTGTATGTGAATGTTGAAGAACAGTACAGAATTAAATCAATCCAGGTTTGTTGGAGTTGATTGTTCTTGAGAGAGAGAGCTCTTAAGGAATAGAGATCTAGTGAGAGATCTATACATTTAGGAGAGGTGTGGAAGAAAGAAGTTTCTTCAATTGTATTCATTTTGTAAAGAGTTTGTTAATACAAGTTTTTAGGGTGGTTTCTTGTATCTCTTGTTCTTGCTATTATCTCATTCCAGTTACTTGTCTATCTGATTTAATTATGCATTTATTGCTTTCATAAGTGTAATCTATTATTGGTTGATCCCCAACAAGTGGTATCAGAGCCAGGTTCACTAACAGGTGGTTCAGATCTGTGTAGTGTGTATTGATTATAGGTTCTCACAGGGGTTTCTGTAGGGATTCCCGTTTGAGTGGGAGAAGCAATGGCAGATGAAAGTAAACTGAGAATGGAAAAGTTCAATGGCAAAAATTACCAACATTGGAGAATTTAGATAGAGGATTATCTGTATCAAAAAGATCTCTACTTACTGTTAGGTGGAGTTGCAAAGAAGCCCAAAGACATGGAGGATGAAGAATGGGAAGTTCTTGACAGAAAGGCTCTGGGGTCTATAAGACTGAGTCTAGCATCCACTGTGATATCTAATTTATCACAGGCAAAGTCTACGGTAGAGTTGATGACTACGTTAACAAATTTGTATGAAAAACCCTCAGCTTCTAATAAGGTATATCTTATGAAGCAGTTATTTAATTTGCATATGAATGAAGGTGGATCTGTTTCTACTCATCTGAATGATTTCAATGGAATTGTGAATCAATTAAGTTCAGTCAATATAGTGTTTGATGATGAAATAAAAGCTCTTTTAATATTATGTTCTTTGCCTGAAAGCTGGCATGGCTTAGTAATGGCAGTAAGTAATATTGCATCTGCATCAAATATTTTGAAAGTAGAGGATGTTGTTAGTGTTATCTTGAATGAGAAAATACGCAAGAAAAGCACAGAAGAGACATCTGGGAACGCTTTAAGTTTTGAGATCAGGGGAAGGCAGAAAGATAAGAGCAAGAGGAGATCAAGATCAAAGTCTAAGGTGATAGGAAGATCCAAATCCAGGAACGGCAGGAAGCCACAATGCTAGAATTGTGGAAAGATTGGGCACATAAGCAGAGATTGTTGGTCAAAGCCTGAGGAGGACAATCAGCACGAAGGAAAGGAAGAAGCCAAGGTTGCAGGTATTGCACAAGATGCTTTAATTTTCTCTCTGCATAATAATATAGAATCTTGGGTGTTAGATTCTGGTGCATCTTTTCATGCTACCCCTAACAGGGAATATTTTAGTGACTATATCCATGGAGATTTTGGAATAGTGTATCTAGGGGATGATGAGCCCTGTAAAATAATTGGCAAAGGTAAAGTGCAGTTGAAGATGCAGAATAGCAACACATGAGTGTTGAGAGATGTGATGCATGTTCCTAGCTTGAAGAGAAATTTAATTTCTGCAGGAAAGTTAGGGGATGAGGGTTGTACAGTAACTCTCACAGCAGAATCTTGGAAGGTGACCAAGGGTGCACTTGTTATGGCCAGAGGTAAGAGAGAAGGTACTCTCTATTTGTGTAATTGTGTTACTAACAAATCTCCTTCTGTATTATCTACTTCAGATGTGGATGCTAAATTGTGGCACTCAAGGGTTGGCCACATGAGTGAGAAGGGGATGTCAATTCTTAAGTCTAAAGGTATGCTTTCATATTTAAAAGGCATAGATCTAGAGTTTTGTGAGCACTGTGTATTTGGAAAACAGAAAAGGGTTAGTTTTCTCAAGACTGGGTCTACTAAGAAGAGGCATAAGTTACAGCTTGTTCACACAGACGTGTGGGGACCGGCTCAAGTTGCTTCCATTGGAGGATCACAGTACTATGTATCTTTCATAGATGATGCTACAAGGAAGGTATGGATCTATTGTATTAGAAGAAAATCTGATGTATTTGAGACTTTTAAGATCTGGAAAGCTATGGTTGAGAATGAAACAGGTAAAAGACTGAAGTGCCTAAGATCTGACAATGGTGGTGAGTTCTGCAGTTATAAGTTCAGAGATTATTGTTATATGCATGGAATCCATAGGCAAAGGACGGTTCCAAGGACACCTCAGCAGAATGGAATTGCTGAAAGGATGAATAGGACAATAATGGAGCATGCAAGATGTATGAGATTGCATGCCGATTTGCCCTTACAGTTTTGGGCACAAGCTGTTGACACTGCAGTATACCTGATTAACAGAGGACCCTCTACAACTCTGGATGGTGGTTTTCCAGAAGAGGCATGGACAGGTAAAAAGGTAGATCTCTCATATCTCAAAGTTTTTGGTTGTGAAGCCTTTGTGCACATAGATAAAGAAAATAGAAAGAAGCTTGATGCTAAGTCTATGAGGTGCACATTTATTAGCTATGGCTCAGATGATTTTGGTTATAGATTGTGGAGTCTAGAAACTAACAAGGTAATTAAGAGCCGTGATGTTGTTTTCAATGAAAGAGTGATGTATTATGATCAACTAAGGAAGCTGAATCAATCTGAGCAGAGCAATGGTGAATTGGATGAGGTGAAGGTCCAATATGAGCTCGCGGGAAAAAGAAATAATCACTTGCAGGAAAACACAGAGACCGATGTCGGCAGGGTAGAGACTGACGTCGGTAGATTAGGAACCGGCATCGGCAGAATGAAAACTGAGGTCGGCCATACAGAGACCGACGTCAATAGGACAGGCACCGGCGTTGGTCAGACAGAACCGGCGTCGGCCAGTAACAGGTCTGGAGGTGACTGAGGTCAGTCACTATTAGAGAATTTGGGTGGACAGCGTGTTGTGAATGAGTCTCAGACACCCATTAGGAGGTCAGAAAGAGTGAGTAAGCCTCTAATTAGATATTCTCCTTTATTTTATCTATTGCTAACTGATGGTGGAGAACCAGAGAGTTTTGATGAAGCAATACAGGTGGAGTCCAAGAGTCAGTGGGACCGTGGCATGGTTGAGGAGTTGGAGTCCTTAAGAGAGAACCAAACATGGGATTTGGTTGAATTGCCAGCTGGTAAGAGAACACTCAAGAACAGATGGACCTACAAGTTGAAAGAAGGTGAGAATGGACAGATGAGATATAAGGCCAGATTGGTAGTGAAAGGATTTGCACAAAAGCCAGGTATTGACTTTGGTGAGATTTTTTCTCCTGTTGTTAAAATGACTTCTATAAGGGTTGTATTGTCTTTGGTTGCTTTTGAGGATTTGCATCTTGAGCAGCTAGATGTTAAGACAGTGTTTCTTCATGGAGATTTGGATGAGGAAATTTATATGGAACAGCCGGAAGGATTTGAGGTCAAAGGTAAGGAGAAGTTTGTGTGCAGATTGAAGAAAAGCTTGTATGGCCTCAAGCAAGCTCCTAGGCAATGGTAATTAAAATTTGACAGGTTTATGACTGAGCATGGCTACAGTAGGTGTCAATCTGACCATTGCGTGTGTTTCAAGAGATTTGATAACGGTAGATATATTATTCTATTGTTCTATGTAGATGATATGCTGGTTGCAGGATCACACATGCAGGATATCTCTGAGCTTAAAGTGAAATTAGCTCAAACGTTTGCTATGAAGTATTTAGGAGCAGCAAAGAAAATCCTTGGCATGAGCATTAAGAGAGACAGGAAAAATCACAGGTTGATATTGTCTCAAGAAAATTATGTGGACAAGGTGTTGAAACAGTTCAATATGCAGGATGCTAAACCGGTAAGCACACCTTTGGCTGGACATTTTAAGTTGAGTAAAGAACAATGTCCTAATTCATATGATGAGGTAGAGTATATGAGTAAGGTTCCATATTCTTCCGCAGTAGGGAGTTTGATGTATGCAATGGTGTGTACTAGACTGGATATTGCCCAAGCAGTGGGAGTTGTAAGTAAGTATATGGCCAATCCAGGTAAGGAACATTGGAAAGCAGTTCAGTGGATCCTTAGATATCTGAGAGGAACCATCAGTATGCACTTGTGCTATGGAGGTTCAGATACTTCTCTACATGGTTATGTAGATTCAGATATGGCAGGTGATTTGGATGGAAAGAGGAGCACTACAGGTTATGTTTTCACTATAGGTGGAACGGCGGTTAGCTGGATATCTAAGTTACAGAAGGTTGTTACCTTGTCAACTACAGAAGCAGAGTATATTGCAGCCACAGAGGCTAGCAAAGAGATGATATGGATGACACGGTTCATGGATGAGCTTGGTAGGGAGCATGAGAGTTGCAGATTGTATAGTGACAGTCAAAGTGCAATCCATTTGGCTAAGAATTCAGCCTTTCATTCAAGAACAAAGCACATACAGCTAAGGTACCATTTCATACGACAGGTATTGGAAGATGGTGAGTTGAAGCTGGAGAAGATCCATATGGATAGGAATCCTGCTGATATGTTAACCAAGCCGATTAAAAAGGAGAAGTTGAATCTTCATTCAACTTCTGTTGGTCTTCATGATTGAGCTGAAGATGGAGGAGCTAGAAGATGTTGTTGTACAGTTACTGGTGCAGCTGTTTATCTCCAAGTGGGAGATTGTTAGGGTGTGGAGCTAAAAGCTTCACCAAGGAGCACACTTTGACAGTTTCGGGTCTACACAGACACCGACATAGGTCAGGAGTGACCGATGTCGGCCAGGTGCAGTTGCAGAGGCATCGGCGTCGGCAGTGGGTCAGCCGACGACGGTCACAGGCAAGCAACAGGAACTGGCGTCGGTTACCTGTGCGTCCAGAATGCTATTTCTGAGGATAGAAGCAAGTGTTTGCATGATGATTTTAAGTTGTAGTCTTAAGCTCGCGTCTCTATTATTAGTAATATTATTTTTAGATCCCTTGTTCAAGAGGCTTAACTGTTTGTTGTAAGTACATGCTCAAGTTTCCTAATTCTATATGTAGAATTAGATCTTCTTAGCTTTATGCGATTTTATTATAGTAGTTCATTATATGTGAATGTTGAAGAACAGTACAGAATTGAATCAATCCAAGTTTGTTGGAGTTGATTGTTCTTGAGAGAGAGAGCTCTTGAGGAATAGAGATCTAGTGAGAGATCTATACATCTAGGAGAGGTGTGGAAGAAAGAAGTTTCTTTAATTGTATTCCTTTTGTAAAGAGTTTGTTAATACAAGTTTTCAGGGTGGTTTCTTGTATCTCTTGTTCTTGCTATTATCTCATTCCAGTTACTTGTCTATCTGATTTAATTCCGTGTTTATTGCTTTCATAAGTGTAATGTATTGTTGGTTGATCCCCAACAGATTAGGTTTAAATTGCTTCATGAGAAAGTCTTGATGTTTATCTTGGTTAAGAGCTTCATTAAGTGTTTAGGGAGTAAAAGTTTGAACCTTATATTGAAGAGAAGGAATTAAGGTAGTGATGAATAATTTAAACAAATTATCATTAGTCATGTTATGCTTGGCTTTATGGGTCAGAGATTTCTATTTTTTGATAAAATCATGAGCTGATTCTATGGGAGATTTCTTAGCATTGATGAAATGACTAAGGCAATATTTGGGAAGATCATTATGTTAAAACTGTTTGACTAAAGGATTGATGAAATCATCAAGTTTGTAAATGAAATATTGGGGAAGTTAGTTGTAACATTCCAATACATTGTCAGTGAAGGTTTTAACTAAAAGTTTAGTTGTGGTGAAAGTATTAGTTTGGATCCACTCTTTGTAAAGATTGTCAAATGCTTTGAGAAAAGATGAATGGTCTTTAGTCCCATCATACTTGATAGTTAGAGATATGTTACCAATACCAATGGACACGATGAAAGGATCTAAAGGTTCATTTTGGATGTTTTGAATTATTTTGTTATTTATTATAGGTTAAGGAATAACATTTATTGATGCATCTCTAAGAGGTGGAGGAATGAAATTTGGATTGGCTTGATGATGGATAGTCAAAGGTTGATTAGCCATATTAATCAAATGACATTTTAATTACATCATTTGAGAGGTATTACAAGTTTACAGTATGTTCATTTATTGTATGACTTGTGCAAGAAGTTGAGTCATATCAATTGGTGGTTTGTGTTTGTTGGAGTACTCCCTGAATTGGTATTAGGGAGAGGGTTATTAGAAGATGGATTATTAGTGGGATTATTAGATAGACTTGTGTCATTTGCTCTCAAATTATATTGAAGGGTTTGAAGATGAGAATTGTCTTGATAAGTATAAAGAGGATCAGATCCACCTATTTCATCTTGAGGTGTGTTGTGTACTATACTAGAAGCCATAGATGAAGGAGGGGAATAGGTGTTCCAAGAGTGAGGGTTCTCTTAGGAGGAAAAAAGAGGGAGAAATGCACATCCCTTATAGTATCTAAATGAATTTAGGTTCTTCAAGAAGATTTTGATATGATATTTCATGATGATTTGACATAAATGAATAAAATGATAAGGAAGAAAAATAGACAACAAAGTCACATGGAAAAGTTAGGTAGTAAGCATACAGAGTCGACTAGGGTGACCTAGTACTGCAAACTAGAGAAAATAGAGTCTGATAAGAGTACAGAGTCGATTGGGTCAACCTAGTATTGTTATCTAATAGGTAAAATAGATACAGGGTTGACTACATTGACTTAGTACTATAGGCAGGGAGAAAAATAGTCTGTAGGAGACTGTGTTGAACATAATGATAGTGTACTAAAAACAAGGAAAGATATTTTACTATAATTATAATCAAAAAATAAAATTAAACATACAATCAATTGGGTGAATGAGAATGATCTAATTGAGGCACATATCATAAAACCTTGCACCAACGCTAACCAATGCAAGTTTTTGCAATACAAGATACAATGAGAAAAGAGTAAGCAATCAACTTGAAAAGTAAATGCTAACTAAGTGGTCATCTAGAATGTTGTTAGATTATTATAAAGTGTTAATTTAAGTTTGAAAAGAGAGTTGGATGAAAGTACGGAACTAAGAAATTATCTTTATATGGTTTCAAGACGTTTAGGCTAAAAGATATTTGTGTTGGCAATAGTATTGGTTTGGTATTGGGGCCTACCCCCTCACTTCATAATTCTATAATGATAAATGTGTTAGGTGTTTTGTCAATATATACCATTAACCACATGTTTATACTTGGACAAAAAACCAATTCAAATTCCTCCTTGGTGATGGAATTCAAGTAGGTAGGCCTTGGATAGATAATTGCTTAAATGTGTTTTAAAATTATGTGATTTGGTAGTGTGCATAAAAAAAAAGTAGTACAACTAAATGGTATATTTAAAAACCACATAATTAGACTATGTGATCTATTCTAATCATGCAATCAATTGAAATTAAAAGTGTGAAGTAATTACTAGCATATAGATGTTAATTTCAATTTGAAACATAGTGCAGTGTCAGTTCAGATGAAACTGTATGCAACTATTACAAAACAAAGTCGATGGCTTCACTACTATACTACTAAAATAAGGGTCTTTAAGAACTATGTCGATAATATCAACCTAGTCTTTTAGATAAAAATATAGTATTAGGTCGATTAGGTCGACCTAGTTTGATGTATGAGGACAATTTTAAAGATGTAAATTGTTCAAAATAGAATTATAAAGAAAAAACTAAAATGAATGTTACTTGTAAATTTTACTATGTCAACTAGGTCGACCTAGTTCTATAGTTCCCTATTTGCTAAAACCTGTTAAGATAAGTATACCGGCCTGGTCGACCTAGTATGTTTTTTGGAAGCCTGTAAGATTACCATGTTGACCTATTCAAACTAGTAACCTACATCTTATGAATGCCTGCACAAATAGAACATAGTCATTTTTTATGTGACTATGTGTTAAACCTAAGCACATAAGTTAGAAACTATACCGACCCTGTTGACCTAGTATTACAAATACAGAAAAATAATAAATAAAATGATAAAAAAATGAAAACCATGAAAGAAAACATGCAAGGATTAGATTCACGTCAGGTTCACCAGAATGTATACAATCAGAAATACATCAAATCTATAAATCAATTCTAACTTAGAGAAGATAGACCCTACTTACACTTCCAATTAGGGATACATTAGATAATCGGGACCGTGAACAATATGTGGATCTATTAGACCCAATTAGAGGATATGTTATTATAACAATAATACTATGGAGGTTCCAAAACCTCCAATTAAACACAATCACACAATAAACCTAACTAAGCCCTATGTTTTTATATTCACTATACTAATAACAAGTAAAGTAAAGAAATCTAATCTTGTTCTCACCAAAGCTTGTGGCACAAAATGGGGGTTAGCAGATAAAATAAAGTAAACATGCATAAGAGAATGTTAATTAAGCTATGTATGAAGAAGACCCTAATGCATGGAGAAGAAGAGCAATATTATCCAAAAGCCAATACTTATGTTACTACTATCTACTAAAGAGAGGAACAAAGTTAAAGAATACTTACTTGAAAGACAGACTTGTTGAGACTCAATCTCTCCCTTGGCCAAAGGGGTTTTACAAGAGGTTGTTTTGGTTTGTAAGGATCACCAAGAAATGCCAAAGTATCCAAGACTTCTCCACAAGACTAGATTCTCTAAGTAGCAACCCTAAGCTAAGACTCCTCAAGTAGAATGGTGGAAGAGCAGATTGTAAATAAGCAAAATAAATAATAAATCTTGATGTCTCTCTAAGAATGGTGAAATGATCTTATATATATAGACGGATTTAACCCTAAGCCCTTCCGTTGGTCGACAAGGTCAACCTAGTCGACCTAGTACTATTATTGACAAAAATTCACTAGGTCATGAGCTAGGTCGGCCAAGAGCTGACCTAGACCTTAAATGAATTTCACCAATAAGAGTACAAGGACAACCCATTTGACCTAGTACTATAAACTATTGAAAGGGGTTTTAGGTTACGAGAAGAGGTACGGGAGATGGTAAAACACTTGAGGAGTGTGCAAAAGAGGAGTAATAGCTAAGGGAATGTTTTAGGAGCTGGTTTGATTTGTAATAAGTGGCAATAAGGGACAACAATCATGTGAAGCACCAATGGTCTGCACACCCCTTTCTCGGTGCACCTCTTAGGGCATGCACTCAAAGAGATTGAGACTCGACGGATGCCTGCAAGATAGAAAACATCAATATTTGTTAAAAGTTGAATATATTATGTGTATATAGATTTTACAAAACCAATTGAATGATGGTTCTTGGGGTGAAGAATTCTGCTTTTCGACCTATGACCGAATTTTGGCTACTCTGGGCTGTGTTATTACACTCACTCTGTAGTGTATTGAAGACACACAAGTCAAGAAATGTTTGGCACCTTCTGGATGAGTAAAAATGGGTAGCATTTTTTCAATAGTTCATAGTTAAGACTGAATAACAAGTTTTAGTTCTTAAGTAATTTTTCTTTTGGTTCGTTCTGATAATAGGTGTTGAATTTATAAAGACACATGCTGGGAGATTGGAAGGTGAAGCGGACAATCACCGCCCAGGTGGATTTGAGATCGTTTTCATTTCAATGCTCAACGAAGCGAAAAGTTTAGTTTTGAATCTTCCTTATGAACTTCCCTTCTTTAAACTCATTAACGAGATGCGTGAAACTAAGCTTAAAAAGTGAGCGACTCCTTCCCTGTTTCTGTAAGTGTCCGTGTTTTTTAGCAAAACGGTTTCTAACTATACTGCGTCGTTGCGTAATCAGGATTCCGCTGAATGTGATCCATGCCATTCCAACGACAATACTATATTCGCTATAGGGATTGCAGGAAATAATAGACTGGGATAAGATAATGAAACATCAGTCCAAGGATGGATCGTTTCTCAGCTCCCCTGCCTCGACCGCTGCCGTGTTTATGCACACGGAACAAAAAGTGTTTGGAATTTTTGAAATTCGTTCTCAACAAGTTTTCAGATCACGGTACTAATCAAAATTGACTTTTAGCGCTTTATTCTAATCTGTATAAGTAAAATGAAGTTCCTTGTAAATTGATCAGTTGAGATTGATTTATTTGAACGTCTATGGGCGGTTGACACTGTCGAACGCTTGGGAATTGATCAAAGAGAAAATGCGGTTGGTGATATTGACGATACAGCCGTGGGCCTTTGATTCCTCAGACTGCAATTCATAAAATAAAATAAAAAACATTGACTTTGGATAATTCTATCGCTGTTTTATTTTTTGGGTAATTCATAAAATCATCTGCTTTGTCAAAGTTCAGTTTCACACCTGAGCGCGTGGTGGAAATATATTTTTCAGTGGCGGCGAGCATGTTTGAACCAGAGCTCGGTACTTGCAGATCCGTTTATACTAAAATTGAACATATTTTACCTATTTTATTTTTTAATTATTATATTTTTATAATATAATCTATTTTTTTCTTTTCACAGACATTAGTACTAGTATATTTATTTTACATAAATTTATATAAAATACGTCCATATATATTATTTTAAATCATTTTAAAAAATGAAAATAATAAATAATAAATTAAAATTAAAATTAATAAATAAATTAAGATGGAAAATCTAATTTTTTCTTTTTAATAAATAAAATTATTTGTATGACAAACTAAAGTAATTAAAACATTCTTTTTTCTTTCCCTCACACAAAAATAATGAAATAAAAAACTAAAAGCATATCTTAAAAACAACAAGAAGAATGGAGTTGTTTGAAAAGCTATCAAAGAAATATTAAAAGAGATTTTTATTTATTGTTTATATATATATATATATATATATATATATATATATATATAACTAATTTCTATATTGTTTGTATATATATTTATAATTTCTAAATATTTTTTCAAATATTGTGCTAGTTTATTGTTTATTTTATATTAATCTTTTTATTTATATTTAAAAGAAATTTAAAAAAATTGTTAGTCGTTTTTCTTAACACGGTCATGATGTCAGATTCTTCTCGACATAACTAGTATACCTATCTTAGATAAATATATGTAAAAGACGGTGAGATATATCATTTTAGAGATTATATTAAATTTGTATTATAAATAGAATAGACACCTCAAAAATGATATCTCTTGACATCTTTTACATAAATTTACCTAATATAAATATCCTAATTATATAATATATAATTATTATAGTTATATAATTTATTTATAATAATATAATTATCTAATTTTAAATATAATAATATTATATAAATTTATAATTCAAAAAAAATTAAATTATTTAAAACTGATTAATAACCAAATAAAATTTGGTTGAAATTAAATTTTATTATCATACACACCTCCTTCTTTGATGATTGAATATCATCTATAATTTTTGTTTATATTTGATGTGTATTACACTATAATATAATTCTAATATATAAATATATTAATCTATGCTAACATTAATCACTAATATAAAAAGAAATATATTTTTTAAAAGTTATTTTTTGTGACATTAAAATTAGATTAAAATTAAAACATTTGTTTAAAAATATATATTTAATTAAGAGAAATTCAAATATTTATATAATATGGAAATTATTTAAAAAATAGGAAATAAAAATAAAAATTAATAAATAAATTAAGACCCAAAATCTATTTTTTTGCTTTTAATTAAAAAAAATTATTTGTGTACAAACAAAAGTTATTAAAACATTATTTTTTCTTTACCTCATATTAAAATAATGAAGTAAAAAACTAACAACAAGAATAGAGTTGTTTGAAAAGTTATCAAAGATATATATATATATATATATATATATATATATATATATATATATATATATATATATATAAAATTTGTATATATATTTTCAAATATTGTGTCAATTCATTTTGTATTTCATATTAATTTTTTTATTTATATTTAAAATAAATTTAAAAAAGTTGTCGGCCTTTTGTCTAACATGGTCACTATATCAGGTTCTTCTTCACCACCTTTTCTCATTGTAGAATGCTTCTCAATATAATTAGTATATTTATATCAGATAAATATATGTAAAAGACATTGAAATATATCATTTTAGAGATTATATTAAATTTATGTTATAAATAGAATAGACATCTTGAAAATGATATTTCTTGACATCTTTTGCATAAATTTATCTAAGATAAATATACTAATTATATAATTAGCATAATTATATGATTTATTTATAATAATATAATTACGTAATTTTAAATATAATAATATTATATAAATTTATAACTCAAAAAAGATAAAATTATTTGAAATTGATTACTAACCAAATAAAATTTGGTTGAAATTAAATTTTATTATGTTATACAACTTTTTTTTTTGAGATTGAACATCATCTATAATTTATGTTTATTTAACATATAAATCTTCTTCTTCTTTTTCGAAAGATCAATTTTAAAAAATAATAGATAAATTTATATTTTATTGATGTGCATTACATTATAATATAATTTTATCATATAAATATATTAAGATATATTAACATTAATCACTAATATAAAAAGAAATATGTTTTTTAAAAATTTATTTTTAGTGACATTAAAATGAGATGAAAATTAACAAACTTATTTAAAATATATATTTAATTAAGAGAAATTTAAATATTCATATAGAATGGTAACTGCTTACATAAATCATTTAAAAAAATGAAAATAAAAAATAGCAAATAAAAATAAAAATTAATAAATAAATTAAGATCAAAAATCTATTTTTTCTTTTTAATAAATAAAATTATTTGCATGGCAAACAATAGTTATTAAAAAAAGATTTTTTCTTCCTCCCACACAAAAGTAATGAAGTAAAAAACTTAAAGTACATGAAAAAAATAACAAGAATAGGGTTGTTTGAAAAACTATCAAAAAAATACTAAAAGAGATTTTTATTTATTGTTTGTATATATATTTATAACTTTTATATTGTTTATATGTATTTATAAATTTTATATATTTTTTCAAATATTATGTCGGTTCTTTTTTATTTCATATTAATTTTTTTATTTATATTTGAAAGAAATTTTAAGAATGTTATTGGTCATTTTTATAACACAGTTACGATATCAAGATCTTCACCACCCCCTCTCATTGTACAACACTTCTCGACATAACTAATATATCTATCAAAAATAAAGCTATATAAAAAATGTCAAGATATATCATTTTAGAGAGTATATTAGATTTATATTATAAATGGAATAGACATCTCAAAAATTATATCTCTTGATATCTTTTACATAAATTTATTTAAGATAAATATACCAATTATATAATATATAATTATCATAATTATATAATTTATTTATAATAATATAATTATCTAATTTTAAATATAATAATATTATATAAACTTATAACTCAAAAAAATAAAATTATTTGAAATTGATTACTGACCAAATAAAAGTTGGTTGAAATTAAATTTTGTTATATCATACACTCTTTTGTTGTGTGTTTTTTTTGTGATTGAATATTATCTATAATTTCTATTTATTTAACATACAAATTTTATTAAAAAAATAATAGACAAAGTTATATTTTATTGATATGCATTACATTATAATATAATTATAATATATAAATATATTAAACTATGTTAACATTGATCACTAGTATAAAAAGAAATACGTTTTTTTTAAAAAAAAAAAAAAAAAAAGATTAGAATTAACAAACTTATTTAAATATATATATTTAATTAAGAGAAATTGAAATATTCATATAGAGTGAGAATTGCTTATATAAATCATTTAAAAAAATGAAAATAAAAAATATCAAATAAAAATAAAAATTAATAAAAAAAATTAAGGGCAAAAATCTATTTTTTGTTTTTGATAAATAAAATTATTTGTGTAATAAATAAAATCTATTAAAACATTTTTTTTCTTCCCAAATAAATAATCAAGAGCACATCGTAAAAACAACAAGAATGTGGTTGTTTGAAAAGCTATCAAAGAAATACTAAAATAAATAATTATTTATTGTTTGTATATATATTTATAACTTTTATATATATTTTTAAATATTTTTTCGATTCATTTTTTATTTTATATTAATTTTTTAATTTATATTTAAAATAAATTTAAAAAAAGTTGTCGATTATTGTTTCTAACACCGTCACAACATCACACTCTTATCCACCGCTTTTTATTATAAAATACCTCTAAACATAATTAAAGGCGTAATTATTTTAGTATCGAAGGGGTATTTTTTAGAGTTTTCTTTCTTTTATATGAAACCTTAGATTTAGTTTTGTTTTAAAGGAGCATGGTTGATGGGGTGTTTAGTTAAGGGAAAAGAGGAAGGATTTCATGGTGTCTTTTATGTATTTTATAGTTGCTTTTAAATTTTAAATTTTTTTGGGTTATATTTTGATGTATGGTAGTTTAGTTGTGTGGAAGTGTTTTTATTGTGTTATAGTTTTGTTAGGATTGGATTGTCATGGGTGGTTGTCTTCACATGTGGAGGTGTTGAGCGGTTTTTTAATTTTACAAAAGATGTTTGAATATTGACGATGGTATTTTTATTGTAGTTGGGATGTTTTAACTTGTATAATAGCAATAACTATAATTTTATACTTTAGGTTTATTGTTATGTTTTCTTGTATTTGATAGCCTTGTTCCTCATGTTTTCATGATGGCAACAACCATGTCTTTGGCTTAGCCATAACTTTTACAATTTCTTTCCTCTTTCTACTGCTCGAATTTGAGGTTTTTTTTGTGTAAATAAAGATTTTTACTTGTTTGATATTTTCAATTGCTTATGCTTGAATTTATATGTAAAATTTTAAATAATTATATGTAGATCACGAAAGTATGTAAACAGTTATTTGTAAACATCTACATTTAGATAATGAGTATGTAGACACTTATTTGTAAATAATTGCATTTAGATCATGAGTATGTAGATAGTTTAAGAAATTATCAATGCTTAACTTGACATTATAAAATATAGTGTTTAGCTAGAATGTTATTGATGTTATTGTATTACACTTATATTCTTTTTTCATATTATTGTTAGTAAAAGAATATAATTAAATGTTTGTAACAAATTGATAGCATAGTTATAGTTCATCATTAGATTTACATAAGATAATGATCCCAACTGTACAAGACATAAGATATCTCATTTAATTATACCTTAAGTTAGATTTTTAATAGCCAATACTTTTGCAAAAAAAAATTTAAATACAACACATCCAAATGATTAAACAATGTAAGACTATTAAATTACAATTTTATTAATTATAAAAATATAGACAAAAAAACAAATCATAGTAAAGAATCATCAATAGTCATTGACGTAACCTATTTTTCGTTTCAAATTTAAAGTTAAATTTTTGTTTCTAACTAATAAGCAAATGGCATGCAAACTTAAAAACTTCCCCTTAAATAAATAAATAGTAAATGCCTTTGGCCGGCACCCCATAGTTTGAATTATCATATATATAAATATATATAGCTCCCCTTTAAAATTCATGAGTAATGGCAAGTGTAAAAGTGGAGAATAGTCGAAGTTAGGAGAGTCCAAGCAAACTATGGCGGTCGCATCCACAACGACCCCATATTTCAATGCATTAGGAAAATGAAAAAAGAAAATTAGGGTATTGTAAGTTATGAGCACAGAGGGCAAGAGCCAAATTTCAAACATTGATAACAGAGATTTGACTCTATGCCAACAGATGTGAGTCACATTTATGTTATTGCCAGTTCATAGGGCCTAAATTTCCAGACTTCTCATAGCTCAAAACAGGAACATAAAATAATTATGTTTAATTATATTTCCTTACAACTTCTATTAGTGCACCAAAAGTTTCCTTTCAAAACTATTTGGTTATGTTGTTGTCCTTTGTTGGTGACACAATCATCTGCGAAAATAGTGTGTGAAGGAAACATGTCATGTTGCTCTCTACGCATCACACTCTCTAGGCCACCTTGTGCCTCCCACTATTCACAACACCATTCGATACATGAAGAGTGTACTACTAGATTTCGATCCCAGATTTTCCATGTAATACACCAATTTTGTATAAGTTGTTATTGGAAAAGTGATCTAGAAATTCAGCGAAACGAACTATGCCGAATATATACAGCGACATTTGTTCATTCTGTTGGGTCTCATTGGGATGAAGTTGGCAGAATCATCAGTTGAACGTCTAGCATGGAATGAGGTTTGTTACCTTGGATTTGACAGTGAGGACGACCTTGTGTTGCCCATATTTCCTGGTGAAGGTTGCGTTAATAGCAACTACAGGGTCATCGATTATAGAAATTTGGACTCTGTCATAGGGTGGATGAAAAATGTTGTGGATGCCATTAGATTTATGGATCACATTGATGGCCTTTGCCAGCCTGCAATTCTGATCCGCATATGTTTAACATGATCTTGAATGCCTCCATGCCATCGAACAGAAGTTTAGCAATAAATCGTTATTTTGACCACTTGAGGGCATTAAATGTACTTGTGAATGTGGACAAAAATGGAAAGGTGAAGAGTTTTAAGCATGGCGGCGCCAACTACGGGGCCGTGTCTTTGGTAACGATACTTGTGGAAACAACATAACGTTCACATTTCAGTTGGATACATGTCCTTCCCGAAAGTTTGTGAATGATGCAATAGTAGGATGGTTAAAATATTAATAATCAATTAATTAAATTGTCTTTATAAATATTTGTTTCTAATAATTGTATAATTTATGAGTTAAGTGCCAATTTTTCCAGAATATAATATACATTTATCTATACTTATTTTTTAGTTATATAAATTCATAAATTTTTAATTATAATATTGATATAAATAAAATATTCTATAAAAAAATATAGTATAATATTCTTTAATATTTAATATTAAATTTTAGAATACATACAATATTATATTATTTCAAAAAAAATTATTAATCAAAATTAAATAATTACTTATTCTATATCAATTCCTATAATACTCTATAACATAAAAACTCATAATATAACCACTCACTCCAATTAATAATAGTCAAAGTGAATTCCAATCAATCTCATTTTTAAATTCTTCGATGGCTGCTATTTTTATAAGATAGGAGAAGTTAGGTGCTCATTGGGTCTTAAACAAGCTGTTGTCAAAACTATTATACCTTGACTTTAAAGTTTGAACGGGCTTTTATTTTTTAAGTACTTTTCACTTTTCTGTAAACAAACCACGTGGGACGATATTCTCGTAATTGTAAATCACATTATAATTGCAATGAAAAATGAGTTGGCTTGATGTGAACGATCCAAAGAATTTTAAAATACAAAAGCCATCATATTTGAATAGGCCACCCATTATTCTATTCTATTCAAAAACTGCAAAAATTAAGAGACATTTAAAGATTTGATTTTTCCACAATTCATATAATAATAATTTTTTTTTTTTCAAAATTGTATTAATTTTGACAATGAAACATTATAGAAATGAATCCAAAACCAGTCTACATTAAAACTTGATACAATTTTTCCTAATAAAACAAAACAAATATTTATTACCTACAAGACAGATTTCAGCATCTCTTATCTGAACAGAAAAACTATGGAATGCGTTGTCAACGCTGTCGTTTTCACCCGCGATTGCTGTTCTTCTGGATAATGCTCTCTTCGCTAACCCATTTCATCACACTGTCGCCAAATCTGGCAATACCAGCGACTGGGTGTAATAAATTAATAAGTACACACCTCGACTTCTGAGCAAATGGCCCAAGCCTTGATTTCATCTACTCTCCCCTTTCACCCCTCTCGACTTTCTCAGAACGGTGGCGCCGCCTTTGTCAAAACACAGTTTAACAATGTTCGACAATCTTGTTCATCTTCCCACACCCTGGGAAGAATCCAATGGAATAAGCTGCAACCTGGCAGGGTCGTGGCTTGTGTTGGAGAAGCCCTACGTTCTTCTAGTCAATCGCCTGTCACTGCAGGTATGCCTATATGCCAATTTAACTCCACAGATTTAAGGTTGAAATGTCCTTTATTTTATGATTATTCTATTTTTTATTTTTTTTTCCGCTAATATCGATTTCAGCTTCTACAACAGTGAAACGAGAGTATCCTCCGGCAATTTGGAAGGATGATTTGATTAATTCGCTAATATCATCTTATCAGGCATGAACGACTCGTCTTGAAAGGTTTTTTTTTTACAAGTATGGAATGGTAGGTAAATCTTAAAATTAATATCTTTTTTTGCACAATTCAGTCTGCAGATGCAGCTGAGTATGAGAAAAGGGCAGAGACTCTGATATCGGAGATCAGAGGCATGTTTAAATCAATGGGAGACGGTGAAACGAATCCTTCTGCCTATGACACTGCCTGGGTTGCAAGGGTCCCTGCTGTCGATGGCTCTAACCGCCCTCAATTTCCTCAGACTTTTCGTTGGATTTTAGAAAACCAATTGAGCGACGGTTCCTGGGGCGAAGAATTGTGCTTCTTGACATATGACCGAATTCTAGCTACTCTGGCCTGTGATATTACCCTCACTCTCTGGGGTACTGGAGATGCACAAGTTAAAAAAGGTTTGGCACCTTCTTAATGAATAAAAATGGGGAGCATTTTTATCATAGTTTCTTTCGTACGTTTCAAGTCCAGTACGGGAAATATGACTCTTTTCTTTTGCTTTGCTCTGGTCAACAGGTATTGAATTTATAAAGACACATGCTGGGAGATTGGAAGGCGAAGCGGACAATCACCGGCCAAGTGGATTTGAGATCGTTTTCATTTCAATGCTCAACGAAGCGAAAAGTTTAGGATTGGATCTTCCTTATGAACTTCCCTTCTTTAAACTCATTAACGAGAAGCGCAAGACTAAGCTTGAAAAGTGAGCGAGTCCCCCTCTGTTTCTCTACCTTTCCATGGATATTTCATATATTGCAAAAATGGTTTCTAACTATAACGCTTCTCTACTTGTCCAGGATCCCGCTGAATGTGATCCATGCCGTTCCAACAGCAATACTATATTCGCTAGAGGGTTTACAGGAAATAATAGACTGGGATAAAATAATGAAACTTCAGTCCAAGGATGGATCCTTTCTCAGCTCCCCTGCCTCCACAGCTGCCGTGTTTATGCGCACAGGAGACAAAAAGTGTCTGGAATTTTTGAGCTTCGTTCTCAACAAATTTGAAGATCACGGTACTGATCAAAATCAACTTTTTGTGCTTTATTTTAGTTTGTATAAGCAAAATTTAACTGTTGGGATTGACGCAATTCACGTAAAATGAAGTTCCTTGTCACTATCCTCTTGATTTATTTGAACGTCTGTGGGCGGTTGATACTGTCGAACGCTTGGGAATTGATCGCCATTTCAAGAACGAGATCAAAGAGACCCTGGATTATGTGTACAGTTATTGGGATGAGAGGGGCATCGGATGGGCCAGAGAAAATTTGGTTGGTGATATTGACGATACAGCCATGGGCCTTCGACTCCTCAGACTGCACGGATACAATGCATCTTCAGGTAATTCATAATTTAAAAGACATTGACTTCGGATAATTCTATCGCTGTTTTTTGTTTTTGACAAATGCTGAGTTGGGTCTATTTTTGTCTGCAGATGCTCTGAAAACATTCAGAGACGAGAATGGCGAGTTCTTTTGCTTCATGGGTCAGACACAGAGGGGAGTAACAGATATGCTAAACGTTCATCGCTGCTCGCAAGTTGCATATCCCGGAGAAAAGATAATGGAAGAAGCGAAACTCTGTACGCATAGATACTTGACCAACGCTCTTGACAACGTGGGCGCATTTGACAAATGGGCTCTGAAGAAGGATCTTCAAGGAGAGGTACATACTCACTGTATTTCTTTTGTATTTAAAAAGCTTGCCAACACAGAGTAGGAAACAAATACTTAATGACTTGTTGTGTTTTGTTGACCTCCAGGTGGAATATGTACTGAGATATCCATGGCATAGAAGTTTGCCAAGGCTGGAGGCAAGAAACTACGTGGACCAATACGGAGCTAATGATGTCTGGCTCGGAAAGTCTATGTACCTGTAAGAATACTCAAATGCACATTTGTTTGTCAGGGTAATTTATTTCTTGTCTTTACCTATTCTAATTTCTATATATATTTGTTTATCAGGATGCCCTACGTAAGCAACGCTAAATATTTAGAACTGGCGAAACTAGACTTCAACAGCGTGCAATCGATACACCAAAAGGAGATTCAAGAGCTTCACAGGTAATTCCACACTACTGCGTAAATTCTTGCCTGTCTACGTTAAATTTCATTATAACAAAATATGCTAAACAATTGTCTTTTTGTTGAAAGGTGGTGGAAATCGTCTGGTTTGTCAAAGCTCGATTTTACACCAGAGCGCGTGGTGGAAATATATTTTGCAGCGGCAGCAAGCATGTTTGAGCCAGAGCTCGCTACATGCAGAGCCGCTTATACAAAAACTTCAATCTTTACCGTCACTCTCAGCGACCTTTACAAAACGCAGGCATCTATGGATGACATGATGCTCTTCTCCGAATCAGTCAAAAGGTCTAAACTGAACATTTTCCCACTTTATCTGTACAAAGCTTTCAAAATATTTTTCTCGCAGCTAAGCCATCCATGGGTATTTCAACAGGTGGGATATGTCTCTGGTGCACCGCATGCCAGAAGAAATGAAAATCTGCTTCAAGGGCTTGTATGAAACAGTCAACGAAATTGCAGATCAGGGGAGGAAGAGACAAGGTCGTGACGTATTGCCCTACCTTCGAAACCTGGTATGTATTCCACACACCAAATTTTAACAACTTTTTCACTTTTAGCCTTTTTCTTAGTGTCTTTTATTAAATTTTGAGCATGCATTTTTCCAGTGGGAGGTTCAGCTGGCATCCTACACCAAGGAAGCAAAATGGATGCAAGATAAATATCTACCTTCCTTCGAAGAATACATGGAGAATGCCAAAGTGTCAATGGGGCTGGCCACTATAGTTTTAACCTCGGGACTTTTTACCGGAGAGCTTCTTTCCGATGAGATGTTTTCGAAAATGGGCTACGAATCCAAATTTCTTCACCTGATGGTTTCAACAGGGCGTTTAGTTAATGATACGAAGACTCATCAGGTATGATTTTGGCACTCTGTATATTCCTAGTACACAGTTTTTCATTCATGTGGGTCACTTGTATAAAGTGGGTGATAATGCTTAATGAATGATAATATTGTTTGATAATTCAGGAGAAAGAAGAGCGAGGAATGCCTTCAGCTATTCAATGCTACATGAAAGATCGTCCTCAAACCTCAGAGAAAGAAGCTTTAGATCACATTTATTCTCTAATGCAAAGTGGCCTGTTGGAATTGAATTGGGAGCTGGTTAATAACAGGGAAATGCCAGAGAGCTGCAGGAAGCTTGTTTTTAACACAGCAAGAGCGATGCAGCTATTTTACATGGAGAGAGATGGTTTCACTCTGTCACACCTAGAAATGCAAGACGTTGTGAAAAAGTGCCTTTTCGAGCCAGTTACGGTATAAACAGCAACGGGTTCCAACTAGGTCAGCATTCCTTGAATTGCTGTTTCCAGGTATATGAGTTTGTCTTATGTAATCCTAGTGAGTCATGACAACAAGCATGACTGCTTTGGTCACGTCCATATGTTATTGTGTGTCTTTATAGGGTTCACAGTATGGGTTTTTTGGTGCCTATGCGCTATGTCTTCCTGATTGAAACTGTACATTTACTTCACAGATGTGCAAGGCAACAGATGTTGTATCGCTGGATCTTCATTTTAACTTAGTTTGCACACTCCAAAACAAAATAGAACTAATATATTTGAGAAACTGCCAAAACAATGTTACAAATTACATATCTTGCATGCTTGGAATCCAACTTCCACATATTTATATGGTGTGTGGATCAAATATCTTGAGTAAGGGTTTCAACGTTCTATTCCATAAAAGTGATCAATATAACTAACGTATTATAATTTTCCTCCATTAGGAAAAGGGAATTTCTAGAATGACTAAAATAGATAAATGTTGCAACTATATAGGATTTAATTTAATGAAGCACCAGTTGAATGAATAATCTTGGATGTAGGCTTGACCCTTGGTATGCCAAAAGTTATCTTAAGTTCCTCCTCCTCTCTTTTTTATTGATTGATTAAATGGCTTGGCAAAACCTTGTATTTATAGGATGATCTAGCGTAACTACTATGTGTTGGTAAACTTTAGAATGAGAAAGGTTAAGGATCATGAACATTGATAATAAATATATGACACAAAAAAAAAAATTAGACAAAAATCCATATGGGTATGGATTTATTCGTGATTGGCCTATACAACCATGGGTTTTTCTAGGAGACAAACCAATATTTATTTTCAAGGTAGGGCTAACTAATGGATAAGATGTTGTTAGTAGGGAGATACAAAGTATAATTCACACATTTTTTGTAAGATAAGTATGTAATAATTGTGCGACATAGTGTATTTTGTACAAAATATGATCTCATATAGGATAATGAAGCACATGGAAGTTGAATGATTCCTTTGAGTATTTCAGTCCATAAAATGAAAGATCACAAAGACAAAGAGTCATAATCTCTTTGCAACACTGTATATAATCTACTTTGTAAAATAAAATGTTAGACATTTGATATAGAGATCAATATATGGTATTAATTGAACCTGTAATCTATTTTTAAATTTATCCTAAAATCATATATATACGACTTGAATTGAACATATCTTTCTTTGGAACAATTATATTCTTGCATATTGTTTAGCTATGATTATTTAAATATCAAAATGATAATAAATGCATATAAGTTAAATATAAACAAGAAAAAAATTCTACATAAGAATCTGCATGATGGTTAGCTTAAACCCTATTTACACTTACCTATCATAATTCAGAGTACCATCTCAACACTCACAAACTATAATGCCTAACATGTCTTGATGAGTGATTCCAAGGACCAAAATTCACAATGGTTCTGTTTTTAGGACTTGAATATATTGAAATGGTTACTTGGTCAAAGGGACAATGGAAATTGGCTAGACGTAAGGATACATAAGTTCACAGAGGAATAAGTTATAATAAATGAGTTCATGTAGAAGAGATCATTTATGAGGACATCTATAGATAAATTTACAAAATGTTTTGGTGTGAGTTTCTTGAGTTGCTAGTAGCATGGCTATCTATACTTTAATACTACTACTTTTGATCCGTGCTGATGCACGACGCGTCTCCGTGCCTTCCGATCACCGGACTACCTACCACGTGTTTCGATCGGGAATCACCTCGGGTGTCCTTAGACTGGCCATATAGTGGTCTGGAAGAGGACCCAGATCACTCCGGAGCTTTTGGCGTGACGACCAGTCCTTCTATTGGTATCAGAGCTAGGTCTCAAGGTCGAGACTTGCGAAAGCTGGCGGGCCTGATTCGTGCCGATGCACGATGCGTCTCCGTGCCTTCCAGTCACCGAACTACCTACCATGTGTTCCGATCAGGAATTGCCTCGGGCATCCTCAGACTGGCCATATAGTTGTCTGGAAGAGGACCCAAATCACTTTGAAGCTTTTGGCGTGACGGCCAGTCCTTCTATTGGAACCAATAGAAGGATTAGCCGTCACACCAAAAGATCTGGAGTGATTTGGGTCCTCTTCCAGACCACTATATGGCTAGTCTAAGGACACCTGAGGTGATTCCCGGTCGGAACACGTGGCAGGTAGTCCCATGACCGAAAGGTGCGAAGACGCATCGTGCATCAGCGCGGATCAGGCCTGCCAGCTTTTGCGAGTCTCAACCTTGAGACCTAGCTCTGATACCAATAGAAGGACTGGCCATCATGCCAAAAGCTCCAGAGTGATCTGGGTCCTCTTCTAGACCACTATATGGCCAGTTTGAGGACACCTGAGGTGATTCCCGATCGAAACACGTGGCAGGTAGCTCAGTGACTGGAAGGCGCAGAGACGCGTCGTGCATCAGCACGGATTAGGCCCACTAGCTTTCATGAGTCTCGACCTCTAGACCTAGCTCTGATACCAATAGAAGGACTGGTCGTCACACCAAAAGCTCCAGAGTGATCTAGGTCCTCTTCTAGACCACTATATGGCTAGTCTGAGGACACCTGAGGTGATTCCTGGTCAGAACACGTGGCAGGTAGTCTGGTGACCGGAAGGCGTAGAGACACGTTATGCATCGGCGTAGATCAGGCCCACCAGCTTTTGTGAGTCTCAACCTCGAGACCTAGCTCTGATACCAATAGAAGGACTGGCCGTCACGCCAAAAGCTCTGGAGTGATCTGGGTCCTCTTCCAAACCACTATATGGCCAGTCTGAGGATACCCAAGTTGATTCCTGATCGGAACACGTGGAAGGTAGTCTGGTGACCGAAAGGCATGGAGACGCGTCGTGTATTGGCGCGGATCAACTTTAGACCACATTAAATAGAATAAATTGTGTAGAGCAAAGAAAATTTGGAAATATTGCACAACTTTGACACTAAATGGACCCATGTGATTAACCTTTGGAATAATGTGTCCCATTTTTTGGCATAAAGAGGCCATATACACTTTTAATCTCTCCTCAATATTGAGTTTTAGTCATTAATATTAATCAAACATATGTGTTTTAGTTTATGCATACAAATATGTAGTGCATATACATTTTTACAAATTAAAAAAAATAAAAAAAATTAAGATTTATTTTTGAATAATTTTTTTTGTCTACCTAGTGGGACATAATACTATTATTTAACCCAATTGATAGGTACATTACAATTTTTTTTGTTCAGGGGTATATTGCATTTTAAAATTCATGTATGGTGTGTTTATCATAGGGAGAGAGGCCAAGTTTTTGAAGCGATTCCCTATGCTATTTAAAGTTTTAGTTGTGTAAAATGCCCTGGTGTTAAATCTAACATAAATAGAGTAGTTGATTAGGGAATTATGGGGATGTGAACTAGAGGGAGATGAATGAAGAAAACTTGAATATAAACTTGAGTAATGGATAAAACATAGAAGAAAGATGACAAAATAATTTTGGGGCTTTAAAGAGAGCTACGCCAACAAAAAATATGGAAAAAGAAAAAAATGTTGAAAAAGAAGCACCACATGTAGCTGCAAATAGGAGTAGAAAGGAATTTGCAAAGAAAATGGGAGGAACTAGACCTATGGAATAAGAAACCCAATTTTAAGGTGAGAGGGCACAAAAAGAGATGAAGGGGAATGTATGATCCATAGATAAAATATAGACTGAATGGGAATTAGAAACTAATCTGAAAAGAGAAGAAAGAACATAATGGATAAATACCAAAGAGTTTGTAAATGGGTAGGCAGAACAACCTAGAAATAACTTTATAGAATTAAATTACAGAGGCAAAAATTGTATATAGAAGAAGAAGGGAAATCTTTCTAAGAAATAATGATGAAACACAGAGTTAGACTAGGTTTAGAATGGGTATAACAAATACTCTAGACGTGGTTCATTCAATCCAAGGGGATGCATCTCCTATGCCTACTTTTATAGTTGTCCTAAATAGTACTCCTAAAGTAGTTAGATAAGTAGTCACAACCAATAAGTCATTTGAAGAAGTTATATTAAAATTAGGTAGGCATAATGAGGAAGTTGGACATAAAATTAGTACAATCATTGACTCCAAGATTATTGGTACTCCAAACCCCTTCACATTTTTTTAGACACCAATGAAATCATCACCAATCAAACTAGTCATATTGATCCTAATCACATGACATATATCGATTCTTATATGATATCTTTAGTTACTTTGAAATGAAATGATGGGTCAAATGACCCATAATAGTACTTGTTGATGTGTGAAATGAAATGGAAGGTTAAGGGTGTGATGGATGATGAATATAAGAAGTGTAAACTTATATGATCTTTGATTAGTTGAGCTCTATATTTCATATCTAAAAATAATAATGTAAATATGACTCTTCAATAGGTTAGTGAGAAATTGATAGGAAAATTCAAGATGCAAAAGTGTGTTAGTAAAATAATTAAAGACTTGAAATAAATTAGGTAGAAGTGGTAGAACGTGTATGGGAATATGATCACTAGTCCTCTAATGTAATTAATAGGGTGAACTTTTAGTTTTAGGATCTAGAAAACACTGCTTGGTGTGTAGAAGCATACAAAGCAAGATTCAATTTTAAATAACATAGGCTTAGTTTACCACAAAAGCTAGTGTAAGATATATTGTGATAAAATTTGAACAAATAGAGGATTGTTGAAAATATTCTCATATCATTACAAAAACTAATGCCAAGTTAGATGTAATATCACACAAGATTTATGAACCTTAAAAAGGGAAGAAACCAAAATTGGTTATATGGTGCATTGAATGTGGATATGAGGGGAACCATCATAATGAATGCCCAAAGATAAAAATAGATTTTTTAAAAGTATTTCACACTATAGGACATGCAACTACCAAGTTCCATTTATTACAACAATATGTGTAATAGTCATACAATGCATTCTACACATTCTGTAAATCCCATAACCATGATAAAAATAATTTCATGGCTCTACAAGGCCTAAAATAAGACATCAATCAACATGTCTTTAGAGTCACTACACATTATTCTCTAGTGACTAAAATAGTTATGCCAGTGTAAGAGGCTGAATTCATAATACAAGGTGGATGGGGTTAATCATTGTCTCAACCTAATCCAAGGTGGACTCCCTAGTCACCAAAATATCAAATAAGGTGACCCCCTTCTTATTCTTAGTATCAACTAGGTTAGACACCTCCTTCTCCACAATACCAATAAACATGAACTCTTATTTCACCATAGCATAAACTAAATTTGGCACCTCCTTCACCTCAAAAATAATAGAGAGGACATTCTAGTCAACCACAAGGGTGGGAATCACCTTAAATATAAGGAGGTTATCAATTTGGAAATAAAAACTAAAAGCAATGGAATAAAATATTACGGTAACCTATTACTTGTTACCTCCATGGAGAAATGAATCATATCACATAAAATTGTCCCTGTAATTTATAGAGGGAAACATTTTGTGCATATTATAGGATCACATGACAACATAATAATGAGGATTTTTATTTTAATGATAAGAACATGAAGTAAAATACAATGCATGATGTGAACATGGTACATTCTCACATAAAATCTAGGACTGTGCTAAGGATGTTACTAGAAATCAAAATAAAGAACAAGGTATTCCACCTCTAGGGATGCCTAAAGAAAATATGACCATAAAAGTGTGAGAAGATAATTATCATGAGCCTGTGAGAGATAAGATTTAGATGAATGATACAATCAAGATATTATAATAAATTCATAATCAAAATTCCACTGAAGCATATCTTACAATATCATATGCTCAAATGTATGGATATATAGTTTGGATCTTGTGACAATGTGAACTTGTCATAATACTAATAGATTTGTTAAAACTAGAAAGCACCCTAAAAATTGAGGATATCTCCCAAAATATGAAAAATATATTACATAATTTAATGGATTTCACACAAAGAGGAAAGTGTAGAAGAGAGAAAGTGGTTTGGTATGTCAAGACTAAGAATCCATGGGGTATGGACACCAAAATGGACATTGAGCTAACAGGATATGAAGTTCCAAATATTTTTTTTGATTTTAGGATCACTGTAAACATGATTCCCATATCAACTTTAGAAGATATCAGTGGTTTAACTTTAAATTATAACCCTGCTACTCTAATATTTTTAGACTATATTCAAGTTGAACCTATTGGGAGACTTGAAGATTTAGAGATAAAGGTGGATGACTTAAGTCTACATGGAGACTTTGAAGTGATTGACATGAAGACACATGAGATTCATTATGCCAAAATAATTGTAAAAGAAAGGGAATATGATGGTTTCATGACCATCAATAAATTGAAAAACCAATTGAATGCACACAAGAAAGGTGTTATTGTTGTCATACAAATTATAATTAAATAAATCTAAGTACAAGCCATACATTATCCCAAAAGAACCATCTTCCCCATATGATTAAAAGGATGATAGTTGGTTCAAATTTAGTATAGAGATAAAATTAGAAGCTCTTAGAAGTGGAGATTTTACTTACCTTTCATAAGTTTTGTAAGAGATACGAGAGTTTCAAAAAATTGAATAAACTTAGACCTAACCAGTCTAGATGCTTAGGTATTATCCACAATTCCAAATGTAATAATGTAATTTCCCTTATGTGCATTCTCATACAAGGTCAGAGAATACTAAAATATATCAAATAACTCCTATTTATAGAGATTATATTAAACCTAGTAATGAAGACAATTTTTTGCGGGAATCATCTTCCTCAATTAGTGGGGATTTAGATGCTCATATGATAAATTGGGCACATGGATATCATGAATTAGGACCCATGAGAATAATATTTTATATATAAATATATTTTCCCCAATATTTTTCTACAGAAGATCTATCACCATTCCTTCACATGATGGAAAATCATGTTCCAAATATAGACATGAGAGTTAGTGCATTGAATTATGCACTGAAAGGGATTATTGTAAGTTGGTGGGATGTTCATAGATAGAAAATAAATTAGTGTGAATAAGTGTGTAAGATGTTCTAGGATATATTTCAAGTTATTACTTTTATCTTAGAAAAGTGACCATTCTTCTAGGAGGGAAAATGTCTAGAAATGCATGTTCATAAATGCATCAATGTATGAAAATCACATCAAATTGAGCTAAGGTTTTATGTGAATATTTTTAAATGTGCCTTAGTTCCTATACTTGAGGCTTGGTACATAAATTAGGAATTTAGAAGGGAGACAAAAAAACTAGCCACAAATTCAATATGAATTCACTCAAATGTTTGTATTTTAAGATGAAAATCTAGAGGTGCATAGAGATCTGTAGAGATTTAAAAAAAATTACTATGTCATGGGCTCGAATAAGATATACCTTATATTAAAAAATAATAATTTTAGGATGATACAAGAATGTAAGTATTTACACATCTATAAATGAGTATAGTGCTAAGAAGGAGAAAGAGGGATTTCTACTAAAATATTATAACAAAATCAAGAATAGTGTTGAGGATTCTAATAATAGTGACAATGAGGAATATTTGGATTTGAAAGGATATTTCAAACTTTAAAATAACACAACCACACCTGAAAGGAAGAGTGCAGATAAAAAAAGAGGATAAGGTGAAAAATCTTAATATCTTAGATCAAGAAGGTCAAATGAAATTAATGGATTTCATTCAAACTAAACCAAGAAAACCTCACTAGGGACCAATGTGATAGAGAGATGAAAACATTGACACATACATAATATCAATATTAAAAAATACCACTGGTGATTATTGGACATAATATTAGATGTCAAAGGTATTTCAGTTTTTGTGAGATTAAGAAGACTTATTTCCCACCAAGTTCTAAGAAGTTAAGGGTGTAGACCCTTCCCTAGGTGAGATACATATTGAACTAAAGGAGTGCACATTTACAATAAAAAAATGACCTTATAAGAAGAAAATTAATATGAAAATGAAGGTAAAACTAGAAATAGATTGAATGGAAGAAGCTATTATCATATATCTTATTGATAAATAAATTTGGGTTAGTCCCATGGTGGTACAACCTAAAACAATAGGGGAGATATGAGTTTGTGGGGATCACTAAGAATTGAATGATGCTTATTCGAATGATCCATTTCCAATTTTTTTCATGGATGAAGTACCTAAATCTATTGTAACTCATGAAGTCTACTCATTTAAAAATGGGTTCATTAGATACCATTAACTCCCTATCACATCTGACGATGAAATAAAAACAATATTCACAACAAAATGGGGATAATTTTATTATAAGGTAATGTTGTTAGGAATAAAAAACTCACTTGATTTTTTCACTATAATAGTTTTTATGACATTTATAGACTTCATTTATGATTTTATGGAAGTCTACTTAGATGATTGGGTAGTTTTATCATTATATAAGGAACATATATCAAAGTTGTGATTGATGTTAGAAATATGTTGAGATTTGAGTCACAATAAATCTAAATGAATAATAATTCTTCACACCATTTGGCATAATTATTGGGCATGTTGTCTATAGTGATCAAATTTTTGTGGACAAATAAAAGAATAAAATCATAGTGGGAATCAAACCTCTTATTAGCTTAATGTGGGTGTGATCATTAATAAGTCACACTAGTTATTATCATAAGCTCATTCATCATTATCTAACCATTTCAACACCTTTGAAAAAAATATTCTCAAAGAAAGAAAATTTGAATGGACTCCTAAATGTTAGACACCCTCAATGATTTAAATCAAAATTTAGTCAATGATCCAATTTTAGTTTTCCTAGATATTAAAAAACCATTTCATGTTCATGTTGATGCATTACGAATAATTAATTGAATTGTGTTGGCATAACTACGAGAGTGACCTCACAAGTCAAAATTTATCACTAGATGATAAAAAGTATATAAAACAATAGAGTGATAAGCTTTGACAATTATTTTTTAACATTATAAGATATGATACTACTTGTTGGCTACCCCATTCAAGATATTCACTAACCACCAAACATGATGATACTTGGTTCATAAACCAAAGTTAGGAGGAAATTTTTTTAGATGGTTAATTTTTTTTTCCTAATTTCAATTCAAAATAAATGTAAAACTAGGTAAGTAAAATATAGGACTAGACCACCTTATTCATATTCAAATAGGGGAGGATCCTAAATAGTTATAAGATGAATCTCTAGATGCACATATTTTCAAAGTGATTATTATAATTGAGTTGGATGAGATCACAAACTTTCTCAAGCATGGTATATTTATTGTACATAATATAGAAGATGATATTAAATATACAGTCACATGAGATTTACCATTTAACATTATAAATAGGTTTCTCTATAAGCTATAACATGATGGTGTTTTACATAGAGTGGCATTAGAACATGAGAGATCACAAGTTTTGGAGGAAACACATCAAGGGGCAGTAGGAGGAAATTTCATAAGAGTATTGACCATGAGAAAAATATTACAAAGTGTGATTTGGTGGCCAATAGTATTTCATGATGCATACAAGGTTACAAAACACTATGATGTATGTTAGAAGATGGGAAAGCCTAACCAAATAGATGATATGTATTTGAATCGAGTTTTGGATATGGAACCATTTGAGCAATGGGGTAGTGAATTCTTGGGGCCTATAAATCTTGCATCTAAGTGATCTAATGCTAGATATATTAACACTGTGACAAATTACTTCATGAAATGGGTTTAAGCTACTATGACTCTGAGTTGTAGTGCAAAGGATGCTAAATTTTTTATATATGAAAACATCATAATAAGGTTTGGATGTCTTCAAAATATGATAAGTGATAGGGGTATACACTTAATTAATAACACTATCAAAACCTTAATAGAGTACTTTATTATATCACATCATAAAAGCACAACATGCCATACTCAGGAAAATGGTCAAGAACAAGAATCTAACAAGGTTTCAGAGAATATGTTGACTAAGATATATAATGTTCAAATATATTTTTTGGAATTTTTCATAGCAATGATCTTATGGGCATATATAACAAACTATAAATGTGTGATGAGATATACACTATTTCAACTGGTGTATTGAATGTAAGCAATAATGCCAATATAATACCTAGTTCCAATCTTGTGAATTACAATCGTAATGTGGTTAAGGGATAAAAAATGTATACAAAAGTTTTTTTTATAACCAACTTATGTTAAAGAGAGAAGGCGATTGAAAAATTAAATCCAAGAGGTATATAAACAAGGTCATAAGGCCTAACATGATTGTAAATTGATATATAAAGTGTTCCAACTAGAAAAATGGTCTTTCTATATGACAAAAAATTAAAAACACACCAAAGGAAGTTGTGCATTAGATGGAAATGTCCTTACATCATTCATCAAGTATCATAACAAGGCACCATATTACTCAAGGATATCCAAGAAACTATATTTTTAGGAAGGATAAATGATTGTAGCATACCATTGATGATCTATAAGTATCATGCACTCAAAAGAATAAGTTCCACATGCATTTTAAAAATAATATAGAGTTATCATTTTAGGTTGAGTGGTTATTAGTTTTCCCTAATTTCATTGAGTGAGGGGTTATGGCTCAATACACAAGCCATTATAAAACATTATGTTCACATTTTTGCTTCCACGTACCTTTAGGTAAATAAGAATACCCATTATTTTTTGAGAGTTTAGTTATAGGAAGCCTTTGGTTGTTTATTTATGTTATACAATGATAATTGGTTAGCCTTAGGAAGTTACTTGCACCATGCCTAGGAGAAGGTATAGTGGGGCATGAAAATCTTATTCACCATTGTTAGTGCTCTAAAATATTGAGTTATTTAGTCCTATAAAATGTGAAAATTGGTAACTTGAGTGTGGCTAAAAACACCCAACCCATAGGTCCCTCCTACTTGTTCTCATGACCCTCATAAGCATCTTTTAACTGATTTACAGTCATATGTAGCCTTCCAAACTTAATCTTAGCTCAACCAAAATACTCTTTCCATGACTAATCTATCCCCCTAGGTCCTGTCAGGTCCTGTTAGCTTAGGGCAATAGTGCCATGCTAGGACTATAATGTTTTTGGCACTCTTGCCCAAATGCATTTTTGGCCTCAATGATCAGTTTCTTTCGATTCCCCATCTTTATCCTTGTTACCCTAATGTGAGCACATTCAACCCATGACCAATAAATCCCTATAAAATCCCATTCAAAGATAATTTGGAAAGGGTTCAAAAATATCACTAAGTAAGAAAGAATACAAGCAAGACTACTCAAGCAATCTTCCCTATTCTCTGCATACAACTAGCCAATACACTTAAAAGCTTATCAAAATCCTTACACTAGTCCTTAGCCACCTCAAGCATATCTAGTTTAGCATTTTCATATTCATACAATCTATTGTACAAAGCACATCAAGTGGGAGAACTACATATGGATTGATCCCTCTTTGGAGTATTGGTATATAGGTAGTATGACCATACAAGGGGTGTGGATACATGTTTAGTGAATCTTACACACACTAATCCACCCTCTTTCTCAAAACTAGTCAAAGCATAATGTAATATAGGGTTTGAAGAGAAAATATACTCTATAGGGAGTTCTAAAAACTTCTAGCTACTAAAACTTCACGGACAGGGTCACATAGACCTAGCAAATAAAGCTTAAAAATCTTAGATCCTCAGGAAAAAAATGGTAGAGGTGGACTACAATACTAGTGCCACTCCCATCCACTTTTGGTGCTCCTATCCAATCATAAATCAAAGGTTGGATCTTAGTTTGTGATAGTGTCTTAGTCTTGCATAGTGAATCTCAGACTTTGTCTCAGCCATATCAATTAGTTTTTAGCTAAGTCTTATTTTCTCCCTCTTATCACTATTTTTAGAAAGGTGAAAATTGCAATATAATTTACACAAATCACTAAATTAATTATTACATATTTATTTACTATGTTTACTACTCAGACCCTTTAACTAAATTAGGAATAATACACCAATATTCCCAAAACTATTAAATCATTTGGTGAACCCGACTTACTTTGTTTACACATAAAAACCCTAGGGTAAATTTCCTACTAAAATTTTCCTATATTTTTCTAATTTTTTACATGCATAATAAAATCATAAATTAGCATTAAATTTTAAAATTTTGTAGTAATTTTAAAATAATTTTTCTTTCAAACCCTAGTTGCCCATACTAGGTCCCATTATTTTTCTAGTAATTTTTTGATTTTTTACTAGGATATTAAAATTAGAAATTCACTTCAAATTTCAAAATTCAATAGTAATTTTCAAAAATATTTGTTTTTCAAAACCCTAGTTACATCTTTTAGGTCTCTTTAAATCACAATTTTTTTAAATAAATTTATGATTTTTTACTTGCATATCTAACTCATAAATTCACTTTAAATTTCAAAATTTCATAGTAAATCTCAAAATAATTATTTTTCAAAACCCTTTGAATATACTAGGTCCCATTGCTTTTTGAGATATCACCTTACATTCTAAAATCATATTTCAAAAATGGATCTCACTTATTTATGATTTTTTCTTACATTTATTGCAAAAAATAAGGAGACCATCATTGGTCCTATGATGTACTGAATGATGAAGTTTACCATATGTTAATACAAAGATTTAATCTTTGCGTTTCATGTTTATTTTTCATAATATGGGATGATGTTAAGAAAGTTACTATTAAACATGTTAATATATCTTTTGTATTACCTCCCTTGGAGCCTCTATCCCATGTCGAGTCATGTTACATGGTCTATTTTGCTCTTCTCTAGGTCATTACCCATTGTCAAAGACCCTAATTGACACCCTTTGTCCCTCCACCACCTCAACCTATCGAGTATCTATGCTCTCCTTCTATAGCTACTACTAGTCCTATACATATAGTAGATAATGCAATTAAAGTTATTACTCAATGTGCCACCATGCCTCCTCCACTTAGTCAGGAGCCATACCACCATCCCATTCCTTCCTGTCTAAAGCCCAACCCACTAGCACATGTAGATTCATATAAGGCATATGATATTTTTTGATCAATTGAGAAACACACCAGCTAAGATTTCCATGTTAGAACTACTTTAGAAAGCCAATGTGTTTAAAATATTCTCTATTAGGCACTCACTTAGACTTCTATGCCCATTGATTTAGATCCTTCTAATTTTAAATCAGTGGTTAACACATTAAAAAATATAAAAGATGTTATTACTTTTGATCATGATGACAAGCCATCTTAGATAGTTATTGATAAAAAATTACCATTATTCATACAAGCTCAAGTTAAAACCAACATAGTTAAGAGAGTTCTAGTTGATAGTGGTTCTAGACTTATAATATGTAATATTACATTCTTACAGACCATGGACATGGACATGGAATCAATTAAAAAATAATATAAGAACATTAGAGGATTTGATGATATACAATGATAGACATTGGGCACCATTGCTTTGGATATCATGGTAGGACCCAAAACCCTCTTTGCATAGTTTTAGGTCATGCCAGGTCCTCTTTATTATAATATTTTACTCAAAAAACCCTATATACATGCTATGGGAAAAGTTCCTTCTACTCTTCACAATGTGTTAAGTTTATCCATGAAGGATACCTATACATATGTATAGTAGATAACTAGCCATTCAGACATTGTCAAACTACAGAGTCATCTTCGACTATTTCACTAGATGGGACACCTCATATCATAGTTCAGCCATTACCTCATTACATTTATTTTGATCAGATATATACATATGAGGTTGGAGAGACTAGCACTTCTTGCACTCCTCTACTTGCAGTTGTGTCCTCAGCTCAATATATTTAGCCAGTCATAGTAACTTTAACCATTTTAGCTACTCTATTAGTCATGATTCCTACACCTATTACAATTATACATTAACTGATAGTAGTTTCAATAGTACCAATTGATTCTATAGATATAATTACTCCATCTATTACAACCACTCTTAAAATACCATTATATTTTAATACTATAGTTGATGAGACTCCCATATCATAGTTACCCCTTGTGGTAAATTCTGAGTTACCATATGTACATGATGTTGATATATATTCTCAGGGTTCTTTAGATGATGATATAACACCCACATTCATAGATGACTATCTATGTGGATTGAGATTTACACCATTAGGCCTAGGAGAGTACCCAGATGACTCTATACCTCTCATTACACATCCTACATAACTCTTAGCATCTCACACTACACTCACAGGATATACTCCACATTTATATCCACACATAGATCACTCATCACATACAATTCACATGGTTATCTCTATGGATATAGATCTAATCATTTAGATTCAAATAGGTAACACACAACATCAACCAAAAACTATGCTACATATGTTACTTGATCATGAATTAATCACATTACCTACAATATGACATATATCTATTAGTATATTATCATATTAGGATGGTCACCCATTTTGTCTTTTTCATAGGATCATAGGCCATGATACAAATTCATGTACAACTTTACAATAGAGACTGGATAAACTATAGGTTTGGGGTATTATTTAGATTAAAACACTACTAACACCATATTCTCCACTTCCACCAAATCAATACACTACCAAAGCTAAACATCCCAGATAAGAATCAACATCTCCACCACCAGAGTAACCTTTAGTTCACCTTCAGTAAGATGACACCATGTAAGTAATTTATATAGCATATGACGATACTTATGATGATGATCTTGATGCATTTGATGATGGTCGTGATCCCTTCATCCATTTTAATCCCTAATAAGCTCCATATTTAGACCCTTTACCCCCTCTAGCCTAGTCTTTCATGTCATTATGTACATATTGCTTTTCTCAAATCCCTGTACATAGTTTATTATTATTTATTGTACATAGTTTCTTCTTCTTGATTGTACATAGTTCCTTTTTCAATTTCTTATACATAATTTTCTTGTGATTGATTGTACATAGCTCAATATAACTCAAATTTTTAAAAATAATATAACATTTCAAAATATAAAAACACTCGAATATATCAAAACACCAAAAAGATTTTGATTGTATGCAATATCCATGCTTTACATTTTTACTGCTATGCTAGACTTACATTTGTTGTTCTATGCTATTATTTTTCAATTTATCTACATTACCATGCTTCACTTTTTCTCCTTCAAGTGTGTGTAGTGGCATCCAACTCCTTGATTGCTTCACTCTACCCATTGAGGGGGCATCTTACTTCTACATTCAAGACACTCATTGATATATTTACCCACTAGGGGCATCTTCTACATGACTACACCATTTAGGTTATTTCATTTCTACACCATGCATTCTAGTTATCATGATGATGTACATTATATACTAGCTTACATAGATTACTCTATCGAAACTCACTAGTATATAGAACTTATATATTTCTTAGCATATACCTAGTCTTATATTATCATGTATTGCATACTTTCACATTCTTGCTTTGATTAGTTAGATGCGATTGTATTTCCAAGTTTTACATTTTTTCCTTTTTTTATAGTGTAGATAAGATGTGGTTGCATTTATTAGTTCCTGATTGTCTCTTTTATGTGCCTTAAGACATTTTCCAATGTCCTTTGCTTCTATTCATGTGTGTGCCTTGGACATTTTCCAATGTCCTTTGCTTATACTCTTCTATGTGATTGTGGCTTCCACGCCAACCTTGCTTATTTTCAAATGTATGTGTATGTGGAATTTAAATATTCCTTTTATGCTTTCTTTCCATTTTGAGTGACATGTTGCCCATGTCCCTTGTTTGCTTGGCCCCTTGGCCACCCTTGTATGCTTCTTCCTTCTTGCCTTGTGTGCCTGTTCCTTACAATGTCATGATCCACATCATACATTATGTTGCTTTCTTGGATGCCATGATGGACATCATGCTCCATCCTTCCTTGCAAAATAACATTTAACAACTCACCATACTTACAATTATAGTTTAGTACATTATACATGTTATTACATTGATATATCTATCTAGGCATACCTCTATTGATCTAAAAATATTTCCATTTCAAACATTGCTATATCTAGAGATATTTTGTTGATTATAATTATTATATCATGAATCTTTACATCATAACACACTTGCAGGGATATTTATTATGAGGCAGTCATTGCAGGGTCTTCATTCCTACCCTCAGAAGAGGGAGGAAAAAACATGGGTTTTATCACAAAGATTAGAGAACTTAATGGTAAAAAAAGTAGCATTCAAAACACCTAGAACAACAACCAAACATCAAAATAGTCAAAATAGACTAGTTAGATAGTGAAAATGTCAGAATAGTGATGAATTTTAGCCCAAGACAACAACATAGAGATTAGACTATAGTGTCGGTGCTACTACTATCCATTTTTGGTGCTCTTATCTACATAAAAAATAGATTATACTTTTAAAAAGTAGATAGAAAAGTAGGTCTAGCTATATTTTTGCATAATCAAACTAGTTCAGAATCAATAGTTTTTAGTACACTTTTTCTTTGAGAATATAGATATAGGAGCATTATGCATGGTATGATGGCTCTCACTTCCAATTTTAGATATGGTAGTTGGTATAAATTATAGATCAAAATCCATTTTTCAGACACCAATGATTAGGGATAATTTACATGGTACATTTGTTTTATTTTCTTTCCAAGTTCAACATTACCTAGGCATTCTTAGCATTTGCATGCCTTATTTCGTCTATAGGTGGTTGGCATCATTTTAGAATGGATTTCATATAAGCCTAACCTCCAAATTTTAGAGTGGCTTTCATATAATCCTAGTGCACTAGTTTCAGAGTGGCTTTCATACAAGCTTAATCTCCATCTTTTGGAATGGCCAAGAGTGGCCTAGTTTTTAGCATATATTCAACTATACATGTCAACATTTTTAGATCACAGTAAATTCATGGGATTCAAGATCCATCTCATATGACACACATTTCATATTGGTATCAGTTTATAACTTCACATCATGGGGTAGTGATGGATCCAAAGGACTAGCTAGCCTTTGTATTCTTGAGCCACCTAATTCAAAGGGATTTGACATATAGTCCAAAAATCGATTAACACATGCATGACCATCTAGCTTCACTTAGTGGGTGATGATGGAGTCAAAGGGCCAACCTTTGCTTTCTAGAGCCACTCTCAGGGAATTGATCACTCAGCTTTGTTCATGATATTACTCTTAGTAAAACATCATCCAACATTACTTAACATCATCCAACATCACTCAGCATCACAATAAGTTTTGTATTGGTTCTCATGCATGGTGAGTTGTATTCATTATTTTCTCTTCCTCTCTCTCTCTTACCCAAATTTATATGTTCTTATTTTAGATATAACATATCTAGTAAGAACTGATCTACTCTTTATTTTACTTGTAGATTCATACTTCATAGTTTTCACTCTCTATACACACCCAACATCACATAGCTTCATGAGCTTCACCCTTGTAGGTAAGTTCAGGTACACTTTCAATTTTTCCTTTATCCTATTATTTTACTTTGCTATAGCACTAGAATAAAGGGGGGGAAATGTAGTCATATAAAATGTGAAAATTGATAACTTGAGTGTGGTTAATAACACCCAACCCATAGGTCCTTCCTACTTGATTTCATGACCCTCATAGACATATTTTCACTGATTCCTAGTCATCCATAGCCTTCCAAACTTAATCCTAGCTCAACTAGACTACTCTTTCAATGACTAATCCATCCCCCCAAGTCTCATCATCTCAAGATAATAGCACCACACTTGGACTATAGTGTCGGTACCACTCCTGTCCACTTTTGGTGCTCTTATCCAAATGCATTTGTGGCCACAACAGTCAGTTTCTTCTAATTCCCCATCCCTATCCTTGTCAGCCTAATGTGAGTACATTCATCTCATGATTAATAGATCCCTATAAAATTCCATTCAAAGATCATTTGGAAAGGGTTGGCAAATATCACTAAGCAATCAACAATACAAGCAATACTACTCAAGTAGTCTTCCCTATTCTCTACATACACCTAGCCAATACACTTACAAGCTTATCCAAATCCTTACACCAGTCCCTAGCCACCTCAAACACATATAGTTTAGCATTTTTCATATTCATACACTCTATTTCACAAAACACATCAATTGGGAGAACTACATATGGCTTGATCCCTCTTTGATGTATTGGTATGTAGGCAGTGTGCCCACATAAGGGGTGTTGATACATGTTTAGTGAATCTTACACACACTAACCCCCCCTCTTTCTCAAAACTGGTCAAATCATAATGGACTATAGGTTTGAATATAAAATATGCTCTACAAGGAGTTCTATAGACTTCCAAATATTGAAATTTCACAGATAGGGTCACATAGACTTGGTAAACAAAACCCAAAAAGTTCAAATCCTCATAACAATAGTGGCAGAGGTGGAATACAGTATGGATGCCACTCCTATCCACTTTTTCTACTCCTATCCAATCATAAAATGAAGGTTGTATCTTAGTTTGTGATAGTGTACTTATCTTGCATAGTGAATCTTAGACCCTATCTCAACCATATCAATCAATTTTCAGCTAAGTATTATTTTCTCCATGTTATTACTATTTTTAGAAAGGTTAAAATTACAATCTAATTTACACAAATCAGTAGCTTAATTATTACATATTTATTTACTAATTTTACTACTCAGACCCATTAACTAAATTAGGAATAATACATCAATATTCCTAAAACTATTAAATCAAGTTGACATTATTTTATGAACAAGATTAATATATTTCAAGCTCACATACTAAACACACTCTTTGGTAACCTTCCTTGTAATCCTTATAGTCAAAAATCCAATTCTGATTTCTATAAAACTATAGTATCAGATACTATTATATCCTTTTAGTTGATAGAAACATAGTAATTGAAGCCATTAGAAGTTTTAGGATGTTTCAAATTAGTTACATGAACTTTTTCCACTAGCTAGTCATCAAAAAAGTAAAAAATTACATATTTTTATGTTTATAGGGTGAATTCACAATTGTGATTTTTTCATTTAGATAATCATTTTAATAGTATTTCTATAAAAAAATATTTTTTCACCTATAGTTATGAAAACATTTTTTCACTCATGATAATTATACCATTTTGATCATCTTTTCAAGCTGATAATTTTAACTTATAACTATAATCAACATTTTTTGTACTCTTGGGCCCCTCTACTCAATGGTTGTCAGCTGTGTCAAAAGCTAATCCATGGCACAAAACATTGAGCAACTCTGATATAAAATAGAATATCATCTTAACTCTCAACTTATATATTTGAGTGAGTGACTACATAACATCAATGTATAAAATACATGCTCTTCAATAGCCTTGATAAATAACATTTTAAAGGTGTATTTTTATCTTGAACCACACTGAGTGGACCCAAATTTGATTTTCCAAATTTTGATGAACCATATATATTTACCATGTCAATTAGTATTTCATCATACACAATACATTAAAGGCAAAAAAGGTTCCCATTGTAACATTTCACTTATAAAATAATTTGTCTAGTGGTACAAATCGTATCGTAAATATCACACAAAACCCATTTGGGATTATTTTTTCAAACTCTTTCTAGTTTTATTTGGTCTTAGTGATTATGATGATGTCATGGGTTCCCTAACTAGACTATGGAAAACTCTAATGACTCAAGATTATCACACTAAATTTGAAAATTTGGCTCACCAATTTGAAGGGTTAAGTGATGACTTTTTCAATATTTGTTTCATTAGTGGGCTTAAAGATATAATTCTCACAAAGGTTAAGATGTTTTAACTAGATAACATGATGAAAATATTATGATTGACCAATCTTGTGAAAGACAAGATCACTTCCCAATGTCGATCTTATAACTTTGGTTCCTTAAATACATCTATAACACCACCACTAGTCCAAAAACCTCCTCCAAAATTCACCCCCATTAAAATCCTTATAGAGCTATAATGTGTGCTCCTACAAAAAAGGTTATGTTATTATGATGAAAAATGGTCCAAAGGTCAAAATCAAATTGAACATAAATTTTATTTTTTAGATATTGAATCACCCCATATGATAAATAATGGGAAGATGCTCAGGATTCCCATGATGAAGAAACTGAATTTGAAAAACCTAGCACCATAGTGTCACACCCTTGAATTTTGGTGCATGCATTGGATATGATAACCATTCCTTAGACTATGAGAGTAAAGGTGTATTTTAAGAAACATCCCCTCACAATTCTCATTGACTATGGTAGTACACATAAATTCAATGATCCTAGTATAATCAAATTGTATAATTTTTATGTTTATCCTTATTCTAGTTTTTTAAGTCATAATCACCAATGGAAGAACATTAGATTATAATATAAAATGTTGTAGTTTATGTATTTCAATGGGGGATTATAAATTGAAAGCAGACATGTTTTTTCTACCTTTAGGAGGTTGTAACATAGTTTTAGAATCATATGGATTCAAACACTAACCCTATCCTATTGGAATTTTTAGAGCTATAGATGAAATTTAATGATAAGGACAAAAAAACACAATAAAAGGCATAGAAATTATTATCACTCATAGTGTTAGCATGAAAATTTGTTAGAGGACAAATGTGATTTTCATTCAATAGTCATAGGACAAACTCCCTATCCTATTAGTGGGTGGAGTGACCTTTATGGAAAAACAAAAAGCCTATTGAAAAATAAATTATACAAAACAAAAATGGTGTTATTCATGGGGTTTTTACTTTTAACCTAGAAGTACAAAAAGGTAATAGAAAGGAAAATGTAAGAAAGATATGAAAAAGGAAATGTATAGAAAGATAACAAGTTGTCAAACTTAGTAGGTTAAACTTATAAACTTACTAATGTTGCCAAAAGAAAAAGTGATTTTACTAAGAGGAAATCTCTTTCATTTAATGGGTAAAAAATACATCATGCATTAATAAGAACACATAAAATATACCAAAATAACCACCTATTTCCTTAAACATGAATATTATAGTTTTTTTGTATTTATTTACAAAAATAAATAAAACTATTATTTTTACTCCATTGAGATTTCACTATTGTAGAAATAACAAATGTAGGTTCAAAGAAGAAAAGAATGCAATGAAATTCATTTGGTTTGAATAAATAAATAGAATTATAGTGATACTTTGAAATCAAAGATTTGAATACCTATATATTATACATACATACATTATCTAATCAAAAATTATGAACACATTTTGCAAAATTACTATTTGTATTGATCTTTGTTGAGTTGTAAGTACAATCTTCTCTTTCAATAGTCTCTGGAAAAGTTAACTCTAAAAAACCCATTATAATGAGCATAGAATTTTTATTTATAGTTTGGAATGGGTGGTTACATTGTGTAACCATGTTTTTTACATCTTTAGGAACTTTCAAAACCATGTGAGCTAATTTGCACAGCTTAAAATTTGTAAAAACACATTAATCAATTTGCATAACTGGTTAGAGTTTTTTTGTGAATTATAAAAGTGCAATGGAAAATTTGCATGACTAAAAACATACAAAAATGACTTAGTACATTTTCATGATATACGTTATGCAAATTAACTATTACAAAAGTGTAATTTGAAAATTGTGAGAGTGACCCAAAACTACAATTATGAAAATTACCGAAATTTGTTACAAAGTTAATTTTCCTCTTCATCATCACCAAGAAAAACTTCAATGTTTTCATTCATTATAAAATGCTTCTTCTACTTGTTTTCCTTATATATATATATATATATATATATATATATATATATATATATATATATATATAAGGTTTCTCTCACGTTTTTTCATCATGACTATCTAGATACATGAATGTTATTTCTACCTCACAATACAGATCGCTCATCATTAAAGTATATTTAACATATAATCAATATTTTACAAGTTTTTATGATATTTTATCAACTTACAAATGGATTTGTAATTGAATGCAAATTTTGGAGTTAATATCACTTCAACATTATTCTTGAATTACTCAATGATGACATCTTCAATGATGAATTTCCTATCATCATCCACCAATGTAAAATTTAACTTTCCAATGAATCTTGAAATTTAAATAATAACATCACTTCCTATTGACTTAGAGTCACCAAGTTTCCTGATGTTCTCTTTGATAATATAGATCCTAAATTGAGCATCTTTCAAGAACTCAGTAAATTCTATAGTTTGTTTGGCTTGAATGATTCCCTCCTAAATGAGTTAATATAGGAAATTATTGGAAAAAATGCTTCAATGTGGGAATTATATCTTTTCATTTATCTACTTATTCTACATAATTATCTTTATCTTTAGTTTATTTATCACATTGCGATTGAATTTTAGAGTATGGAGTCATTGTTATATTGATTGTGATGATACCTCGTTGAATATTTTTCTCAAACCATTCTTTTGTTTCCCTATCCATGTGTCTAATTTATTATAATACATTGAGTGTCTTTATATGGGTGATCTATGGGGAAATAGAGGAGGAATACTGAATTGGCTTGATCAAATTTTGGAGTATTGATTTCAACTAATCAAAAATTTCCTTGAATTGATCTTTGGTCACCTTATCCTAATCCATATTTTTAAACAAGATACCAATTGATAACAAAACATTTTATTTCATTCCTTCCCTAGTTTATTTCCCCAAATTTAATTTTTAGATGTGATACTTTGAATCACTAACATTATCTTTGTCCTTTTATATAGGAGGAGCTGCTACTTATGCATATCTGTCTCCCTTATCATTTATGATTATTCTTGACACATTCTTGGGTTTCTTAATTCTTCATGAAGAGAGAGTTATCAAAATAATAAAATCAATCTCTTTAGGTTCAATATTTTTCTTCCTCTTTTTTAATATTTCATTCAACTAGTTAGGAATATCTGCATTAGAGAGAGATTGTACAAGAGTAAAATCAGATTTAGTTTGAGTCTCAAGAAGAGATGAGGGAATTTTCAAGGTTTACGTCTCTTCTAGAAAAAATTCACCTTATTATTCCTTTGGAGTATCTTCTAAATATTTGGGTGAAATTTAAAAATATAGTTCAATATCTAGTGGAGAAGGTGGAGGTAAATAAGTGCCAGGTTGAAGAGGAATAGAGGATGAAAGTAAAAATGAAGTAATTGATTCAAGGAATTAATAAGTTGTATTTTTAACTAATGTTTGAGATTAAACAAAAATATCAAGGGGAACATCATCTAAAATAGAAATATTAGGATAGAAAGAATATTTTTCTCCTAGCCTCTTTATTTTGAGTTTGAGAGGCATGTGAACTAGAGCAATATCTGTAACAACCTTAGTTTTTTTTTCCTCTTCTATTTCTATAGTCTATTTACTTACATCAACCACCTATGATGTTTTATATTTTGATTGATGTTTTTTGTGGAAACTAACAAGTTTAAATTATTTTTATGGTGATGGAAATTCTTCCTCATCAATGTTTACTCCTTTAATTTTAAACCACACCAATGTCTTGTCAAGTATAGTTTGTGTTATACATATGAGAGAATTAGACTCTTTCCTATTCCAATAAATTTTTAGAAGTGGTTTTGATTTAATTCCCTCTATTTTTTATATTGGATCTAATATATCTACATCATCTACATGATTTTTAGAAAATTCTACAATAGTCAAATGTAAAGACCTGTTTCAAAGATAACTATGAGTATTCTCACATTTTTATTTCCTTCTGATCATGGAAATACATCTAATAATCTTCAAAATGTGACAAGTGTTTATATGTGGAACAAATAATATTATCAATTAGACCTCCAATGTCAAAATAAGTTATAATTTCAAATGGACAAATGGTGATATGTGTCATCTCTAATTTCAAATGGCCAAACAGTGACATGTGTCATCTCTTCTTAAATAGATTTTGATTTTGCTAGTGATGCACAAGTGTACCTTCCTATAGTGATAGGAAATTTCACCCCATCTTTGTGTTTTCTTTCCAATAACTTGTATGTCTTAGTTATTTATCTAAATATATCCATTAAAGTCCACTTATAATCAACATATTTTGGGAGCATGTATGGTGAAATATCACATCCACAAAACCACAAATAAGTGAAAGTTAAAAATTGTATAAACCATGTTCCCCATTTAAGAATTTTTATAGAATATTATACAAATATCCGCATGTTGTCAGGGTCTTGCTTGAACATATGGACACATATTTTAGGAATGCACCATTCACTATATGGAAATAATGAACACTCTTTTTCAAAGTGTGTTGAGGATAGACTCAAGTATCTTTGAATTCTTGATATCTACCACCATAATTAATCCATTATAAAATATCCTCTTATCAATAACATAAAAAAATTAGGAAGTCATGAATAACTTATAGGTTATGTTTTATTTTGTTAACCTTTTGTGAATATAATCACTAATGAGCTATCCCCAATTGATGTATCATTCATTTTTGTGAATGATCTAGATATATATGTATATCCAAGTTTGGAAACTCCATGAAACTAGATATCCTACTAATCTATGCAAGAATGTGATCATATCATTAACCTCATATGTGAATTCAAAACTCAATACTGAATTGGGAAGTCTTATTGCTGAATGCTTTGATTTTGTCAACCATTATTTGTTGACCCATTTGGAACATGAAAGAGTATTATCTTCCCAAAATGGTTGAGAAAAATGTGGAGTTAGATAAATAAAGGATTCCTTGCCTAGAAAATAGATCAAGTTATCAATATGTTTGGTGCTAAACTTAGAACATATTATCCTCTTAGGTTCTTGACTTCTCTCGTCTTAGGATCATAATGATTTCCCATGATTAGAATTAATTATGAACACCACATTGATGTTGGGAAGATAAATACCTGAGATAGTATGTTATCATGAATACTTTGACCATAATTTATCTTGTGGACCCCACTAAATCTATTACATAATTCATTTATATCAATGTGAATTAGATCATTATTTGACCTGTTTTCAACATTGGAGTCCAAGTGTGATGGAGGAATGACTCCTTGAAATTGATACTTCATATATGTACCCTCTTTATCTTGAGAGCCCTTTTTTGAAGGAGTATTTTTTAGAATATTTTAATTTGGGATTATTTTGATCAGAGTCCTAGATGTTGACATCTAATGTAGAATAATTGTTTGTGAGAAGAAAACTAGTTTATGAATTGATACTATGAGGAGGCAGAAAACAAAGTGTGTTCAAGCAAGGGTAGAGTTTGTATTTTTTTACTATCAGGTTGGTCAAGATATATGGGGTGTAGGACATAACTCAAGTTCTAGATGGTGGTGAGTGTAGATATCTAATTCCTAACACCATTGTGTTGAAATTGTCAATCTTATTTGAAATTTGTGAAAATGCTTAATTTGGGCCAAACTCACTTAAACACGCTAAATGGTTCAAAATTATCATATACAAGTATCGATTTAGGATAATATATCCCTAAATGGGGAAATGAATTTCATGTAGTTATTAAATTTGATCAAATCATTTTGATTCAAAATGATGAAAATGCATTTTGGTGCTCTAGATCACTCTTATCTTCTAATTTAGAAGCACATGACATGTGCATGTGTTATTTTGTGTCAACAACATCCTAAATGTGATGATGGCATATACGTAATTAACATCACCTTCTAATTATTCTCCAGTCAGTTTATGACCCAGTAACAAGACTTTCTAACTAGTTTGATTAATAAATTACACCAATTTTTAAATAATTACACTAAAATTGATTAATCTTACTTAGGAAAATTAAACTAAATTATGAACTTAAGTAAGAAATCCATGGAAGTTATTGAATATTTATTTATTGGAAATTGATTCTTATCAACTACATCATTAAGTGAGGTCATTTTTGGGGTGGCATCCATAATCTATAAATGCAACAAATATTAGGATTATGGTTTCCCATGCCTATTTAATACCCCTTCCTCCCAAATCATTATGAGGATATTTATGTATTTTTTTTACATAATTGGATTCCTTCATGGCCACACATCTTGATCTTGAGATGGATGGTCATGGTTGATACTGATCAATTTGAAAAATCTATAAATATGAGGCGTCTCACATTTTTAAGCTTAATTTGTGTAAAATTATAATGCAATATTCTCTCCACAACCTTTCTTTGTGTTCATTATTATGATTTATTTGAAATAGGATAGCTTCATTTATAGGCATATATTTGATTTCATATCATGAACCTATATTATACTTGGTGTTCTTGAGATGGTGAAGGAGCTTGCTTTACACCATTGTTGAAGAATTGAGCATCAAATCAAGGGGGAAAACATCCTTGGAGCTACTTATGGATGATGAGAAGCTCTTAGGAAGGTAATGTATGTTTGCTTTCTTTCATTGAGTTCTTAATTGTCATTTACACACACCATTTAATAGGTTGACCTAGATTGTTATGTTCCTATGCATTTCTTGTGTGTTTCATGAATGATTCTTGATCTAACCATATTTGTAATCCATCTCTACATCTTGGCATGTTCAGTGGGATAACACATCACTCTCAAGCAAGGAAGATAGTTTGAAAATTCTAGATTCCATTAGAAGTCATTAAAAATTCTTTAACATCAATTTTTAGCTTGTTTTGCACATGATTTTAACATTTTTTATTGATACACAAGTCATACAATGACCAATGTTGGTTCTATGTAACTAGCATTGATCAAGGATAACTGGTATAGATTAGGTTATAGGAAAAAATAAGTCTAAAAAATTGCATTTTTGAGCTTTTCTCAACTTTGTAGTTGTCAAATTGAGTTTATAAGTCTTTGGTCTAAACATTATTCTTGATCCAAAAATTTTCTGTTAGATATTTTATCCTAACATTATGATAACAAGCTTTTTTTGTCAAAACCATTTTTTGCCTAAGGTTCATGTTGACAATTTTGACCCTATAGGTAAAAATTACAACCTCTATCATTCAAAACTTTGATTAAACATGCCTTTCAAAGAAGGGGAAGAGGACCAGGATGAGGGGATACTTTGAAAAGGCTTAAGATATAATTCTTTCAGACTTTTTTCTGAAGGAAATACAAGAGGAATGGTCCATTATAGAAAAGTTGAAGGACTATTTCCCAAAGGCCGAATGGCCTTAACATTTTTTCTCGAAGGGTACTTGGTGTAGGGTCTATTTTCTAAAGGGATCATCATGAATCTGAAGGGCTCATCATGATTTTGAAGGGACATTATATAAATCTGAAAGGGTAATTACCATTCAAAGAAGTTCCAAAATAGGAAGTATGAAAGGCACATTTCCTTTAGAATTTGTATTTGAAGGAATTGTCCATGAGAGAGATGTCTGAATCAAGGGTCTTTTGGAAAAGCCCAAAGGGAATTTTTAGGAGGTGAAAGGACATTTGAAATAATTCTAAAGGGTATATGCCCTTCAAGAAGTTTCACTTCACAAAATTCAAAGGGGATGTTGAAGGGTTCATTTAGTATCCAAAAAACCTAAAGGGTATGTGCCCTTCAAGAAAGTTCATTACAAAAATCTTGAAGGGTATGTGCCCTTCAAGAAAGTTCATTACAAAAATATTAAAGGGTATGTGCCCTTCAAGAAAGTTCATTGCAAGAATCCTGAAGGGTATGTGCCCTTTAGGAAATTTCATTATAATAATATTGAAGGGTATGTGTCCTTTGTGAAAGTCACTACAAGGAAATGAAGGACACAACCATTTCCTTCAAAAAATTTGTCCAAAGAAATATAAAGGCCATGGTAAGAAGTCCAAAAGAATTCCTTCAGACAAATTGTTCAAAGGAATTCCTTTAGAAAAGGAAAGGAGAAACCCAAAGAGGAAAGTATCAAACTTTTTGTCCAAAGACATAAGTTTGAAGAGGAATTTTGAAAGTGGACAAAAAATTAAGGAAGTAATTCCTTCAGACTTTTTATCCAAAGGAAAAAACAAAGATCCTTACAAGCATATATAAGAGAGACAATTCCCATAGATAATTTGTCTGCAGGAAAGTGAAGAAACAAAAAACCTAAAGATAGAATTATTTTAGGAGGAAAATCCATAAGATATGGTTCATGACAAAGGCATAGGTAAAATAAAAAGTTGAGAGACAATTCTCATGGACATTTTGTCAGTGGGAAAATGACTTAACAAAAAAGTGAAAAGATAGTAAGTCTAGAAAGATAAAGCCAAAGGAAATTCCACAGGGAAAGGATAAATACATGCAAGGGAAAACTAAGGAAAAATATATAGACAAAAAACTAAAGAACATGCATAAAAATGAAGAGCCAAATAAAGTGAGAGATTTCAAACAACCAATGAACACGTTCTATAGCATACAAAGTAGTCCAAATAGGATTAGACATGTCTAGGTGTAACTATTTCAACACGACACCTTTAGTTCTAAAAATGCTATCTCATTTTCATGAAGGACTCAAGTTATTTAAACATTGGAGAACTCAATGTGAATTTCATGCATGCACTCTTGTTAATCCAAGGTTTTAAAATATTCCAACAGTTCAAATGGAATTTTAAGTTTGGCATTAGCCTTGTTTTCATTCAAGGAGAAGCCTTTCAAATGTTACAGTAGCTCAAAAAGAGTTCCATTTTTGGAGGTGGGCATGGATTTCATTCATATTGAAAGAGAAACCCAAGATGAGCCCACCATCTATTTTCAATTTTAAAGGGTTTTTTATGCAAGACAAAAGACAAGAAAAGACAAATTTAGAAGGCTTTGTTATCTTGGCATAACAAAAATTGGACTTGGGATAATGAAAGAGTCTTCTTCTTCTTCTTCTTCTTCTATTTTTAATGCCAACCTTTTGGTTGTATTGTAATTTTCTATATAAGTCGGCTTTTTAGCCTTGAATTGTATCCCTCTTTTGGCAAGACAAAAAACTATGCCAAAGATTGAGTTGTAACCTTTTTTAGATTAATATAAGGAATGTTGTTCTCATATTTTAACTATTGTTAGAGTGTATTTATGTCATTGATTTGCATAAGTGATAGATTTTTCTTCCTTGTCAAGTCTTTGATTCTTACCTAGTTACTAGCTAGTCAGATTATGCAAGTCATGTTCCATGTTTACTGTCTCTTAGCTAAGTTTATAATGGATGTAAGTGGCTGGTTAGTGACTTGAATTAGGCCTATTCCATCATTTCCCTCAAGCTTTGATCACAAGATATAACCTTTTCATGAAATACTTATGCATATTGGTCAATTAGAGTTGAAAGTTTAGCCCTTTTCTTATCTTAATCAGTGTTTTTAGGAGCTCAAATTGAGTGGATCAATAAAAAAATACAAGTGTATCACCATCATTAGATAGGATTTTTGTTCAATTTTTTCTCTCTTTTCCTAGCAGTTTGTAGCGTAGGGCAAGGATCTTAATTGATACACCAAAGGGAGCTAGCCCTTATAATATAGAGATTCAATCCACTAATTTGGTCACCCACAACCTAGGATTGTTTCCATGTTTTAGTAGACTATGAAGGCCTAAAACTAATTTCATAGGGGTGCAAGTCTGATTGATAATAGTTTTTGGCATGTTTGATGGGACACGTTAGAGCTGGTCTTGATGAAATTGTAGTTACATCAGTGTTCTTCAAGAAGTATTTGGTGATTCCAAACTCAAGCAGTTGCTTCTAATAATCCAGTCATAATTTCCATGGAAGTCTATTTTTATTGCATTATCATGAATGAGTTTTGATGGCTGTGTATGAAGAGAATTCCTATGCTATTTTTTCTTATTATCGCTATGATGAATCATGCCAGCCTTATTATGATAAATATGAGCCTATTTATGAGCCAAATTAGCCTTATCAGGGGTATTATCAAAGCTATGATGAGCCTAATCAAGTTTCTCATGATCCTTATTATCAAGAGCATGCCTCTTATCTTCTTTGTGAGCCATATTAGTCTTAGGACTAGATTTCACCTTTCTCATATGGCTATGATGTTACATATGATTAGCCTTATCTTCAAGAAAGGATGAATGAAATAGAGATCAAAATACTAGCATATGCAAGGAAATTTTGTTTAAATTCTTAGTTTGAAGATGTGAATGGTCTATTTAAAAATGTGTCCAATGATATAGAAGAGATAAATGAGCTATTTATTTTTGTATTAGAGAAGATGGAGGCTTGAGAGAGGTATAAAATCAAGTTAAATCACTTATCTACAAAGGGGTTCTTGTGTTACTTATTCTCATGAAGTTCTTAATCATGCCAAATGTGTGCCAAGTGAGCTTCTTAGTTGTATTCAAGAGCCTATTCATAAGGCTAAGCCTTATTATAGTCCCCTTTCTTCACCACTCATCTCTCAAGCAAAATTTGTCCATGAAGACAAGGAGATTTTAGAATTTGATGAGGTAATGTCCAAGTGGAAGGAACAAAATGTGGATGTCTTTAAGAGTTTCTCTTTGCCTCTTCTCCAAAATTCCCTAAAATATTCCATTGCCCTCAAGATCCCAAAATATGATCATGATCAGCCTATAGTGGTTCCTATTCCCACTCAAATGGATGAATTTCATCACCCTCCCACCATCTCCCTTCTTCAAGAGGAACTTGTTCTTTAGAAGATTGAGAAAGAGGTTGCAGCTATAGGTCAAGTTCTTGAAGAGTGTGAAGAAGATGATTCAAGTGTGTATGAGGAAGAGTTTATCATTCGTACTTCACTTGAGGTTGTATTTGAGCATCCAATTATAGTTGAGAGTGAGAAGGCTAATCTTGATGTAGAGGAACTCTAAGAGGAGCTAGTACAAATTAAAGTCATACCTAAGTTAGAGGTATCTCTTATTGAGAAGGATCCAAATAAATTTCAAGTTGATCTTATTCAAATTGATTAAAATGAGGAACAAAAAGATGATTGGTAGCTATACCTTGAATCTATTCAAGAGATTGAAGAGCTTTGTAGGGATATGTTTCCCATTGAAGAGCAGGTTTATGATAAATTTGATCAAAAAATACCTATTCAAGATGATAATATAGATTGGGTTGCCTATCCAAAAATCCTTGAAGAGGTAGATGAACTTGTAGTGGTTGATAAGAAAGATGAGGTCACTCAAGGATAGTGCATAGATGGCATATCACTTGACAAGGTTGTAGATGACAAGTAGTATGAAAAAGATCTAGAAGTACTAGATGAATTTATCTTTGTTGGTAACTAGTTTGTTATTGATGACTCATTTGAGAAGATGCTAATATAGTTGGTGGACAAGGAAAATGCATCATTAAATGTTATGATTAATAAACATTCTACTTTTGAACTTTTACCATCTCTTAGAAGGAGTATGTTTAAGAATTTACAATTTGTTCCAAGTGGATCATGATTTCTCATGGTTAGCTAGGTTCCTTATTTGTTTATTTTCCTCTAAGTACTTTTCAATCACATTACTGTAGTCTATTTTGTCCCAATAAGTGCTTGTGTGCACATTTGCTTCTTAGTTAGTTTTCCTATTTTCGTGTGTTTCCCTTCTTATTTTGAAGGATAAGGGTTATTTCTTGTCTATTCAAAGGAGATTTCTAGTCATGGACTAGGTTTATAATTGTTTTTTAAGTTTAATATCATGTTTACATTTTGATTTCTCAAGCATATTAGGCATGCTCCCCAACTGAGTCACCAAAATGTTGACAATTTTGATCCTATAGGTCAAAATTGCAATCTCTATCATTCAAAACTTTACTTAAACATGCCTTTCGAAGAAGTGGAAGAGAACTAGGCTGAGGGGATACCTTTAAAAGGCTTAAGACATAATTTATTTAGACTTTTGTCTAAAGGAAATATAAGAAGAATGGTACATTACAAAAAATCCAAAGGACTATTTCCCAAAGGTCAAATGGTTTTAACATTTTTTCCCGAAGGGTACTGGATGTAGGGTCTAGTTTATGAAGGGATCATCATGATTTCAAAGGGAAATGATAGAAACCCCAAAGGGTAATTTCCCTTTGGGGAAGTTTTAAAATAGGAACTCTAAATGGGACATTTCTTTTAGACTTTTTGTCTGAAGGAATTCTCCACGAGAAAGATGTATGAACGAAGGGTCTTTTGGTAAATCCCGTAGGGTAGTTTCAGGAGGTAAAAGGACATTGGAAATAATCTTGAAGGGTATGTGCCCTTTGGGAAGGTTCATTTCAAAAAATTCAAAGGGAATGATGAAGGGTTCATTTAGTTTCCAAAAATCTTGAAGGGTATGTGCCCTTTGGGAAAGTTCATTACAAAAATCTTGAAGGGTATGTGCCCTTCAGGAAGTTCATTGTAGGAATATTGAAGGGTATGTGCCCTTTGGGAAAGTTCATTGTAGGAATTTTCAAGGGTATGTACCCTTGTATAAAGTCACTACAAGGAAAGGAAGGACACAACCATTTCCTTCAAACTTTTTGTTCGAAGGAAAATAAAGGCTATGGCAAGAAGTCTGAAGGAATTCATTTAGACAAATTGTCTGAAGGAATTCCTTCAAAAAAGGAAAGGAGAAACCCAAAGAGGAAAGACTCAAACTTTTTGTCTAAGGACATAAGTCTAAAGATGAATTTTAAAAGTGGACAAAAATTTGAGGAAGTAATTCCTTCAAACGTTTTGTCTGAAGGAAAAGATAAAGATCCTGACAAGCATAGATGGGAGAGACAATTCCCATAGACAATTTATCCATGGGAAAGTGAAGTGATAGAAAACCTAAAGATAGAATTATTTCAAGAGTAAAATCCATAGGAAATTGTCCATGACAAAGGCATAGGTAAAAGAAAAGGCTGAGAGACAATTCCTGTAGACATTTTGTCCATGAGAAAATGACTTAAAAAAAAAGTGAAAAGATAGTAAGTCCAGAAAGATAAAGCCAAAGGAAATTCCATAGGAAAAGGACAAATACATGCAAGGGAAAACCAAGGGAAAGGATATAGACAAACATATAAAGAACATATATAGAATATGAAGATCCAAATAAAGTGAGAGATTTAAAATAGCTAATGAACATGTTATACAACATGCAAAGTGGTCCAAATAAGATTAGACATGTCTAGGTGTAACCGTTTCAACATGGCACCTTTAGTTCTAAAATTGGTGACTCATTTGCATGAAGGAATCAAGTTATTTAAATGTTGGAGAAATTAATGTGAATTTCATGCATGCAATCTTATTAATCCAAAGTTTTCAAATGTTCCAAAAATTCAAGCAGAAATCTAAGTTTAACATTAACATTATTTTAATGCAAAGAGATGCCTTTAAAACGTTCCAACAGCTCAATAAGAGCTCCATTTTTGGAGGTGGGATTGGATTTCATGCATGTTGAAAGAGTAACCCAAGATGAGCCCATCGTCTATTTTCAACACGAAAGGGTTTTTCATGCAAGACAAAAGATAAAAAAAGACAAATTTAGAAGGATTTTTTATCTTGGAATAATAGAAATTAGACTTAGGCTAATGAAAGAGTTGTCTTCTTTTTCTATTTTCAATGCTAACCTTTTGGCTGTATTGTACTTTTCTATATAAATTGACTTTTTAGCCTTGAATTTTATCACTCTTTTGGCAAGATAAAAAATTCTACCAAATATTGAGTTGTAACCTTTTTCAGATTAATAGGACTATGGTTTTCATATTTGACCTACTGGTATAGTGTATTTATGTCATATATTTGTATAAGTGTGAGTTTTATTCCTTGTCAAGTCTTGATTCTTACCTAGTTACTAGCTGGTTAGATAATGGAGGTCATGTTCCATGTTTAATGTCTTTTAGCTAAGTTTACAGTGGATGTAAGTAGCTAGTTAGTGCCTTGAATCAAACCTATTCCATCATTTCCATTAAGCTTTGATCACAAGATAGAACCTTTTCATAAAATATGTAAGCATATTGGTCAATTGGAATTGAAAGTTTAGCCCTTTTATTGTCTTAATTAGTGTTTTTAGGATCTCAAATTGAGTGGATCAATAAAAAAATATATTGATGTATCATCATCATTAGATAGGATTTCCTTTCAAGTTTCTCTCTCTTTTCTTGATAGTTTATAGCATAGGACAAGGATCCTAATTGATACACCAAAGGGAGCTAGCCCTTATAATCTAGAGATTCAATCCATCAATTAGGTCACCCATAGCCTAGGATTGTTTCCATGTTTTAGTAGAATGTGAAGGCCTAAAATTACCTTCACAGGGGTGCAAGTCTAATTGACAATAGTTCATAGGTGACCATTATCAACCATTTTTTATCAGCAATGGTTGTTTATGACTGACATCGGTCTTGTATCAACTAAAATTGGTCACTGCTGACCAATGTTAGTCTCTATGTGTAAAAAATATAGAACCCAAGAGCATGTTTTCTAAACTTGTTTAAACATCAATTTTTCTTCAAATCTAAAAGAGACTCTCTAATTTTTATTGTAGGAACTACAAGGAAAGTGGCTAATTTGAGAATAATTAAGTCTATAACCTTCCCTTTGGTGTTTAAAAGGAGATTAGATGAGCATGTTTAAATATTTAACCTTCCCTTTGGTGTTTAAAAGGAACCTAGATAAGCATGCTTAAATATTGGACCTTACCTTTGCTGTTTAAAAGGAACTTAGATGAGTATGTTTAAATCTTGAACCTTCCCTTTTCTATTTAAAAGGAACATAAATAAGCATGTTTAAATCTTGAACCTTCCCTTTGAGGTTTAAAAGGAAATTAGATGGTTTATTTGATTGTTTTGTCAATGTTTCTCAGAGTTTTTGAAAACTAAGACCAAATTTCAATTAACTAACTAAGACCAAGGGGCCAATAACTTCACTTAAAATTTTAATTTGGTGTATAAAAAAAACATTCACCTAAAGTTCAAATTTATTGAAGTGTTATTTTATGTAAATCATCTATTTTTTGTTAGATTGTTTGAGAAAAAAATATCATGCGTTATTCTCTCCTCCATCCCATATAGGTAACTCGAGTGATGTAAATTGCCTTTTCATTATGATTATGCCTTTGTCTAAGGTGTGAAAAGGAATTTGTCTAGGATGTCATCAAAACCCATATGGTTTGGGTGATCTAAAAACAACCTCTAAAGCGTTTTCACTTAGATGATTTATTTCATGAAATTGGTTTATGGAGGGGAGGTCATTTCCTCTTTGTGAGTTCTTTAGGAAAGATTTGACTTGGGGCTTCATCTCCCAGCATTGAATTCAACCCCTCTCCATGGGGGGGGGGGGTAGAAAATTGAGGGAAATTTTTTGAGATGGTGGTTTGAGTGGTTAAACCATCTCTGTTAGTGGTAATCTAGATCAAAATGTATGATTGATCAGGACATTGCATTACATTGAGCAATTGACGAATGTAGTGGTTGTGAAAAGGACTAGAAATTTTCACAATAATAAGATTGACATGGATCCAATTGATATATTTTTATCTCTAATTTTAGCCACACTTGGGAACATATAGATGGTTTTAAATTGTAAGTTTTAGACAAACCCACTTGTTGTAGAGTATTGTTGATGCACAGTGAATAACCTCAGGGCCCATGTCTCTGTACAGTCTCTTTGGAGAAGGGGGTGTAAAATATCCTACCAAATCATGCACTTTTATTTTTGGATTAACAATTTATTTCCTTCTAAGAGCACATATAAATATTTATTTTAATAATACAAAACAACCTTGTCATCTTAGGGCTTAGGATGATTTACCTAGTTGTATTTTATCTTTGTCTTTACTTGATTGGTAATTGATTTGAGTCAAATTTTTTTATTAAACACATGTCATAACCAAACATATTGTCCACCATTTATTAAACAAGGAGGTGTTACGCTGGTCAAATCTAAATCATCTTTACCTTGTTCAAATTCTCATCTTAAAACATTATGTTTGTATTATCTAATTAGTGCAATTATGTTGCCCATTAGAGTCTAAACCACTTTCCTAAAATTATTTAAGTCCATTGATAATTCAAATTTATAATTACACCTTTTTTAGTTCTAGATTAATGTGTTAATTGGGTTTTGCATTTGCACTTGAATTGAGTTGACTCGAGTTCAATTTCCCATTTAGATTGAAGGCCATTCATAGACTCATCATCATCATTTGATCATTGTGAACTTAGGTCATCAAGTATGTCACTCACACTATAAGTTATAAAACACATTTTATTCTACCTCCTATTACCATGTCATAGCATTGTGCTAAACATTTGGTTCTATTTTTATACTTAGCAATATTACATGTTTTCACATCTTGAGTTTCTTGGTTCATATTGTCACCATCCTAATCTAAATAGATTTCTTATAATTTCCTAATATCAACTCATATAAATTGAACTAGCTTTTATGGTATTAACGTCTCTCTTAATCAATGTTTGGTGTACTAGTTTACACTTAGGTCTTTGAGTTAGCATACCCTCTTCTAATTCATATGATTTTAACCCTACCCAAGGTTGAGTAATTTTATGAACACTTTATTCTAATTGTGTGTTACTACACCACCTACTTCTTATTATAGTCTCTTTGGTACCTTGTCATTTGTTTAAAAATTCAAAACACATACCTTGTTTAAACATTTACAAAACTCCATATCTTGTCAAACATAGAGAACTAACCTTTTTAGACTTGAATTAAAGGTACACTCGTAATGGGGTCTCTTATGTCCCTATCTATGAGGAGGAACATTTTTATCATGTTTAAAACAATTCTATGGTATTTGAAGACATTCCCACAACTATAGGATCCAAATAAGACTTTTTGGAATATCAACCCCAAGAGGACAAGGATCAATGCCTTCTAAGGTTGATTCAATCGATTGATAGGCTACCCTCATATTTTCCTATAAAACAATTACATACCTTAATTATAGAAGAATAGCAATAGCGAGAATAATCCTTAGTGAACATTGCAAAAACAAACATATGCTATTCTAGCAAAGGAAAGGAAATACTTATAGAGTCAAAACCCAATGATCAAGATCTTGTGACCAAGATTAAGAAGATAATTCAATGATATGTAGAACAACTTATCATGGACTTGATAGACTCTTTAATTGGCATGTCGATCCATAATGATTCTTCTAAAGAACAAGGGAGTGTGGTTGAACCAATGCAAAATCTAGTTGAGAACATAATGACAATGGACAAAGATGTCTCAACCAAACAACCTAAGTCCCAAGAGGTTCCACAACATGATTTTCAAGATAGGAGCATACATGTTTTAATCATTAATATACTTTTATTCCTTTATAGAACCAAAGAATAAAACATTCAGTACATATTGAAGAAATCATACAAAACAATTTTGCTAGTTCATCCCAACCAACATGTATTTTGATAAATAGAACATGGACTCCTCAAAATCAATAGAGCACATATAATTCAAGGTAGTAGATTCCAAGGAATCAGTGGCTCACCTACTTCACTCAAGGAGTGAATCAAAACCAAGTCATAGATTGTAGGGTGTATATCTCTAACAAATCTATGCAACAATAGGGGCACATACCACCCCAACAGTAATAGGGTTACATACCACCCCAATAGAACTATGATCCACCCATGAATGCACAAAACTTGCAAGAGTGGAACTGTATGAAAGAGATTGTGTCATGATAAGAACATATAAATAGAATCAAGAAGTACAAACTTAATGAGATATGCCCATATCTGTTTGATTTATCTATTAACCAAGTCCATTTCTATCTCATTTTGAGGAACCTAAATTCAATAAATATAAAGGAATGGGTGACCCTCATGAACACATTCAGGCATTCTTTGTGTTATGTCAAGAAGTTACTTACAATAATGTTTATTTGCTTTATTTGTTTTCATGAAGTTTAGCATGATAAGATTTAGATTGGATACTCAAGCTACCCAAGGGATCAGTTGTAGATTGGAATGACTTATCTAAAAAGTTCATCAACCATTTCTTGTACAACATCGAACATGAAATAACCATTGTTGACTTGTGAAAATCCAAATAGCATGATGGAGAAAGCTTCATAGTATATCTATATAGGTGGAGAGCATTAGCTAGTTACTTTCAACATAATTTTATAAATAAATAGTTGGAAGACATATTTTCATAGAATTTACACCCTAAGGTCATGCAAAATATATGGCTTGTTTGTACTAACTCATTTAAGTAAATTATAGACAAAGGGGTGTTGGTTGAGAAATCACTTATTACTAAGGGCCTGGTCAAGATTTTCATGTAGGGTCAAACATCAAATCAAACCCAATCATAGATTTAAATGGTTTTGTAAGTTAAAATTAATGGTTTCAATAAGAACAAGAACCTGGTAGGGAATAGTGTGACTAAAACAAGACATGTACAAATGATACAGGCCCCATCAGCCCCAAATTTATAATTATATCCCCCTAATCTACCATTCAATTTATAAATTTAATATCAATGGAGGACATTTCATAATCAATTCAAAGTCATCAACAAATTGGGAGAACCTATTGTGATAGTGTTTCAAAAGCTCATAGCAGCTAACCTGATTTTATGGTCAGTACCAAGGCCATTTCCTCAAGATCAACCAAAGCCAGATTGGTAAAAGGAGAGTGAGTGGTGCAAGTTTCATCATGTTTTTAGTCATGGTTCTTATTATTACATATAATTAAGACACCTTATTGAAGATCTAATTGAGATTGGTGAAATTAAAATTAAACTGGTCCACAAGGCACTAATCAAGATATGGGAATCTACCAAAATCTATTTCCTTGACATAATAAAAAATGGCAAGGAATTATCAAAACCAAGGATAGAATAAATGGCATAATCAGAAATAATAGTGACGTCAAAAACATAATTATCATGATCATAATCATGAAAATAATACCCATGTTAATAACTTGGGTTACAAAAACATGCCTTACAATTATAACAACACTGTGGGATGCATTTTTACAAGTCACATTACCACTATTACTATCAAATCCCATGAACCATCTCATACTCCTAATAGTGTGAGATCCAATATTATATGGGCTACACCATCTCCCTCTAGTAATGCCATGCTAAGTTTATGTAATTCTATTGTTAATTTGTTTGCATGAGTTACTATTTATGGAAAACACCCTTCCTATAATTACAATGACTCCTCGATGACTCAAAATTAATCTAATTCAACTAGACACCCATAAGTCACCTTTCAAGGCCTTTTGCCTTTGACTTCTAATTATAATGGCTCCTTGCCACCTCTATGTTGCACATTCATAACTAGATGCTCATGATTTACTCTCCAAGTACCTTCACACTCTTATTCCACTGAACCCAATGTGAATATTTTGCCTTCGGATCCAAAGAATAATAATATTCCAACCAAGGTCAAGCCATCTCATCCTAATGTTGAGAATCCTTATAGTTTATCAGACTAACTAAGTAAAACCCTTACACAAATTTCCATTTTAGATCTCTTACATTCATCTAAAGTCCATAGAACTATTTTGAATAGCCTTTTACAAGAATCAACTATTCTTAAAGAAATAAATCTTAAACAATTCCAAACACTAGTGGGACACTTGTCTTTATTTTGACAGCTCATATTTGATCAAAAAGACATGTCCACCTTAGGTTTAAGCCATAACAACCCAGTGTATATCAAGGTAATGATTGAAAACCATAATATCCCATGCCTTATTATCAAAAATGGTTTAGGGCTAAACATAGTGTCCTTCAAACTAGTATAGATATTGGGTTGCAATATGAAGGACATTCAACTAGAGATGATCACCATAAAATCTTATGACAATACTGAGAGGCAGTATTTTGGAACTATTTGGTTATTGATCATTGTTGGGTCTATTTCCCATCACACTTTATTACATATTTTGGACATTAAGCTACCTTATAACATACTTCTTCACCATCCTTGAATCCATGAAGTACAGGCCATTTCATCCACCTTGTATCAGTACTTTATGTTTTCCCATGATGAGATTAAGGTTATTTTTCCCATCGATCAACAACCTTATCAGTATTGCAAACATCTAGAGGCTAATAATCATAATTGTAACTATTGTTCTGGTTTTGAATTCATTGCAAAGAAGAATAAGGAAATAGTTTCACATCTACCACCATCTAATTATATCAACCCTAGTGACCTTACATCCACTTTAGTTGATCCATTTTCCTCAACTCTTGTAAAGTAGGTTGTTATAGAAGATGTGGGAATTTCCATGTACCGTATTAAATATTCCTTCCATATTGATAAGTTGTTAAAGTGTCCTAAAACATTTGGAAAACCCAAACCTTCCAAAATCCCAAATAGACCCAACTTGATCTGAAAATAAAAGAAAGAATAGTAGAAGCCACCTACGGTATTTGTACCTACTACTTTTCCAAAATAAGATCGAGAGGCTTTCACAAAAGGAGACTAGTTATATTTTGATGGCATTTTTTACTACTTTTAGAATCTAAAATATCCCATCCATAATCAGATTATGGATAACTTTGATTATACAAGAAAAGGCCTTAGACCACAAGCCAAAAGAATCCTGTAATCTTTATCAATTGGAGTACCTAATTTAAATCATGGTCTCTAATTCATACTACCTGGGGGTGACCTCATGACTCTTGATAGTGATTCTTCTAAATCAACTAGCGATGAGACTCTTAGCAGTGACATAACATCCCAATATAGCCTTTTCACCTAGCTTGTTGAACTGGATTTATTTGATCAAAATGCCATTATGACCTCAATACCTTATTGTTCCCTATGCCTTTTCCATCCCAACTTCATTGATTGGGACTGACAAAATTTGGTCATACAATTTGATGAATTTCAAAATGAAGAATCAGTGGTAGAATACATGAGATTAAGAGATGGATTGCTCATTGGCAATCACAAACAAGGCTTTGATTTTTCATTTAATATTTTCACTTACTTTGAAGAGCAGGCAAACTTTTTTGGTAATAAAAAAGATAAATCATCGATATCTTTAGGTGAAAACCTCTTTGAGGTTCTTGTTAATTAGGGGAAAATTATATAAAAAGACAAACCCTTGAGTGAAAACCTATTTCATGTGGTCTTGGATGGGAAAATTTTCTCATCCCCAAAGGAATCTCAAGGTCCATCAAGTCCTCTCTCTATAGCTAGCATAAACATCTCCTTAGAACAATAACAACGGTTTGAGCACCTCACTCTTGATTTTCCAAAGATTTTTGCTACTAGGCCATTACTTGAGATGGTGAATTTAGATTTGTCACATTATCTAGAGATTTTGGAGGATCAAAAAGAAGTTATAGTAGAACAAAATGATCATGACCACATATTACATACTATTCTTGAAGATGGATCTAAACTTCTTGTAGATAATGCAATTAAAGTGAACCTGGGAACACATGTTGATCCCAAAATTATTTATCTTGGATCTTCCCTTACTAAAGAATAATGTGAACACATTATATCCATTTTTATGGATTTCATTGACATTTTTTCATGGGCATATTCAAACATGCCAGGCTTAGACCCTCACTTGGTAGTGCATCACCTTGTTGTTCATCCAAATGCTGAACCAGTTAAGTAAAAATGTGAAAGATTCATCCATCCATTGCTCTCTTGGTAAAAGCTGAATTGGAGAAGTTATTAGTAATAGGATTCATTATAACAAAGGATTATTTTGAATGGATATCAAACATAGTTCTAGTTAGCAAAAATTCACAGGGTATACATCTTTATACAGATTTTAGAGACATGACCAAAGCATGCCTTAAAGATTATTTTCCTCTACCCAACATAAAAATGATCATTTATTCTCATGCTAGGTATGAGATGTTTTCCCTCATGGATGGATTTTTTGGATATAATTAGATCAAGATAGCCTAAGAAGATCAACATAGAACTACATTCACCGCTCCATGGGGAGCATTCTATTACCAAGTCATGCCATTTGGATTGAAGGATGCTAGAGCCACTTATCAATGTGCCATGATTTCCATCTTCCATGACATGATGCATGATATTATTGAGGACTATGTTGATTATATACTAGTAAATCCAAGAACATGTGCTAGACATCCTGACATTCTACAAAGAATCTTTGAGAGGTTTCATGGATATAAAGTTAGTCTAAATCCTAATTGTGTCTTTGGCATCACTTTAGTGAAATTAATAGGGTTCATTATATTGAAAAGAGGGATCAAAGTCAACTATGCTAAGGTCAAGGCTGTTATTAAAATACCTTCACCTTCAAATCTTAAATAGCTCTAAATCTTATAAGGAAAAATTGAGTCTATTTGCATGTTTATTTCTTAACTGGCCGATATGTGCCACCTATTTACTCATTTATTGAATAAAGGTGTCATGTTTCAATGGGATGAAGAATGTCAATTAGCATTTACAAATCTCAAAACATACTTAGCCAACCTACCAGTTTTGAGGCTGCCAATACCTAAATAACCACTACTTCTTTACATATCAACAACTGAGCATGCACTGGGAGCACTGTTGGCCCAACATGATGATCAAGGTAAAGAACATGTAGTATATTATTTAATCTACACACCAGTGGCTTATGGAAATAATTATATGTATATTTATAAGGTGTGTTTAAATATGGTGTTTTCTTCCCAAAATCTGTATCATTATATGTTAAACAATAAAACCATTTTCATCACTAAGGTGGATCCTCTCAAGCTTTTATTATCCAAAGAAGCTCTCACAGGATGTATGGATAAATGGGTCATGATCCTAAGAGAATTTGATGTTGATTATCAAAATTAGAAATCTATCAAGGGGTAGGTTATTGCTTATCAATTTATAGAGGCCCCTATTATAGACACTCAACCACTTAGATTCAACATTCTGAATGACTCTATCATGATAGTGGAAGAAGTGTAGCATGAAACTAAATAGTGAAAACTTTATTTTGATGGCTACTTAACTTCTCATGGATATGGAGCTGGAATATTATTGATTATACTATAAGGGGATTTGATTCTTAAAGAATTTCACATTAATTTTCATTATACCAATAATATGGCCAAGTATGAGGTACTTATTATAAGATTATGTCTTGCCATACAATAGGATATTTTAAATTTAATAGTCTATGATGATTCCCAATGAATCATCAATCAAACCACTGATTAGTATCAAACTAGATATGATAATCTTTTACCTTACAAGCTCATTGTTAATAATCTCAAGGTTCATTTTAAATATCTACAGTTTGAACAAGTAGCAAGGGTCAACAACATATTTTCCTATGTAATGGCAATGATTGGGTCCATGATACAAATTTATAGCAATGCTAAAGAGTATAAATTTATGATTAAGAATATTCTACACCCTTTACATATTATGTTAAATTTAGAAAGGGTATGCACCATTACTAATCCTAATCCCCCACCTGAACTGATTTGGTATCATGACTATTATAATTACTTATATGATCATGTTTTTCCACCTGACTTATCCAATAACCAATAAAAAGTATTCCTTAATTGTCTAGCCTATTATACCCTCCTTAGAAACATTCTTTTTTGTAAAGGCTATGATGGAATGCTACTTTGTTATTTATCTTCGAGAGAATCCAAGCCAGTGCTAAAGGAGGTTTATGAAGGAATGTGTGGGGCCCACACCATTGGTGTAGTCTTAGCTAAAAATCTCCTAAGAACATGTTACTATTAGACCAAAATGGAGAAAATGCTAGAAATTATGTGAGGAGGTGTTTTCTTTGTCAACAATATGTAAATTTGATACATGCACCTTCCTTACCACTATAGTCAATCACAACACCATGGCCATTTTCTACTTGGGACCTTGATCTCATTAGGAAAATAGACCCAACATCTTCATATGGCCATAAACACATTTTAACTAGCATCGAGTATTTTACTAAGTGGATTGAGGTCATTCCTCTCTCTTATGTCACTAATAAACAAATATACAAATTCATGTATTACCATATCATCTGTGGATATGGCATCCTAGCTTGCATTATATTTGATAGTGGTAGATCCTTTATAAATAGAGATGTTAAACACATTTGTAAAAAATTCAAAATTAAGCATAATAAATCCATGCCATATAACCCATAGGGTAATGGAAAATCTCAAGCATTAAATAATACCATTGTAGCCATTTTAAAGAAGATTGTTAATGATGCTAGCCATAATTTTCACTTGCAAAATTTTCCTACCCTTTTGGATTTTTAAACTAGTCATTGAATACCTACAAAAAACACTCCATACTCCCTTGTTTATGGCATAGAAGATATTATCCTGATTGAGATTGAGTTTCCTTCATTGTGAGTTTCTTTGGAGAATATTGAAGATGATGAAGAATATTGAGTCTCAAGGTTATAAAATCTAGAAATTCTTGATGGTAAGCATTTGGATGCCCTAAAAAACTTACAAGCCTATCAAAATAGATTACAGATAATCTAAAACAAACACATTCTCACCCAGGAGTTTGAGATTGGTGATTTGGTCTTGAAGGAGAACCAAAATAACACAAACACTGAATACAAGAACAATGGTAATTTCTAACCTAATTGGTTGGGACCAAATGTTATCATGATGAACTATGGATCAAGGGCATATCAACTAACTACTCAGAATTGTGAAGAACTTCCAAAGCCCATGAACATTTTCCACCTTAAAAGGTTATATTCTTGATAACTTTGAACAATTATCTACAAGACCCCTTACTTGGGGGAAACTTATGCTAAAGTATTTTATTCTACTATTATACCCTAGACCATCCTCTCATGGACCATATTCTTTTGAGCTACCCTAGACCGTTATTTCAAGAACCATATTTATTTTCATGACTCTAGACAATGCAAGATTTAGACCATTGGTACTTTGAACACATTTTATCCCACCTTGGACTATCCTCTTTTGGACCATATTCATCTTATACCATCCTCTCATGGACCATATTCTTTTGACCCACTCTAGACTGCTATCTTTGAGAACCACATTCTTTTCTTGTCTTGGGATTTTGTAACCTGAGCACTTTTATCCCTTGACCAATTATGATATTGATTATGACTCATAAACACGATGGACACAATCAATGTTAGTTCTATAAAGAAAATCAATAGGAATAGTATTTTTTAGCTTCTTCTATAGACAAGTGAACACAAATACCATAACATATTATTTATGCATGTTGCATGGTTCTTCATATTGTATCTTATGCTATGCATTATTTTATTTATTTTTCTATTATTTGGTAAGTATTGTTGCCTTATCAGGATCCTTACTGTTACTAATTTGTAAGCATGTGCCATTACAACCAACTTAGCTATTATTGGAACTTCTACTCTTGAATGAGCATCTCCTTGATTAGTTGATTCCCCTTGTACATATTTTATCCTAAAAATAGTAAACATATTATAAAAAAAGTCCACAAAATTAAAAAAACATAGTCTTACACTTTTATATATTCTGATCTCCATGTTCTTGCCATTTTACAAGATCATCATCATTTTTCCCATCTTCCCTTTTCTTCTACAACATTAATCATATTTTATAGTTCTCACCTTTTTCTTTTATCCTACTTCTTGGGAGAACTAAATTTGGCCTAAAGTTCATGTTGGAACATGCATCCATGGAACTATGTAGGCAACATCTACTTGTCTTGTACATCTAGAGTTAGCTCAGCCACCCCCTTTTTACTTTTGTGCTTTTTCCCTATCATCTGGGAACAACTCTGTATACTTGTTCTTGCTATGATATTGTAGAAATTAATGCATCTACTATACTACACGAACAACTATTTTTAAACTACACTAATTTGGTTTTTTTTTGTGTGTGTTTATTTGATTTTTATTGGTGTTTTATTATGATTTCTTGTCTCTTCATTTTATTTCCTTCCTTTTGTTGTTTCTTATTGGTATTTTATTTTCCTATTTGGTCTTGTTCTTTTGTTTTCTTTTTCCAAGTACATCTTGATGGTCTACATGGATCTTGATTATTCATATCTTGATCTCATGTTATCAAGTTGTTCTTGATTTTTTTTATATACATTCTTATTTCTACTTAAGTCTTGATTTGCCATATCTTAATTTTAAGTTGGGTTCATTTCTATTTTGTTTTTCTTTATTTTTCTTTTTTTGTTTAAATGTAAATAGTTTTAACTTTAGTTTTAGTAATTATTATCATTATCCTTAGTTATAAATATTCATGTTTGAACTAGATCAATGCAATTGAAATCCAATGCCATTATGAGTTACTCATACTTATGATACATAATTTCATTTTTCTATAACAAGCACTTTGTGCTTCAGTTCTAAGTCTCAACATCGATGCAATTATGATGAACAACTCTCAAGAACACTAATGCAATTAGGTACCTATGGCTTATCATGCACCTGACTCTATGCTTAGACATGCATCTCTTGGCATAAATCACGAGTCTAATTGAACACTGGTCATTCTATTCATCCCTCATTTCATTCTCTCCCACTTCTAGGTAAACTACATTAGCTTAAGGTTCTTTTGGACTATATAGGTAGTGCTTGGATACATGACGTATCTTGGGTTAGCTCAACCACCTTCATTCTTATTTTTATCTCTTTCATCACTTTGTGCATCCTTATATGCCTAGTTCTTTATGGCTTACTTAGTCATTAGACAATCACATCTACATTTTCACCTTCTCATCTTTAATCTATGTAATAGGTTATATCCTTGAGATATTGATTGAAAAATTTCCCTAGAGGGTCACAACATTTGGACCAACTATTGAATCAAATCAGCCCTATAGGGTCAAATAATTCTTTATCAATGATCAAAATCAGCCCTACTGGGGCTAAATTAGTTATCATACAATCAAATTTTCTCTAATGGAACATATTATTATTTATTCTATCTTTGGAGACATGGTTCTTTTTTTCTTCTAATTCCAAAATCTATAGACTTTTTCCCTCATTCTAGTAATATTTTAGTGTGCAACTTGTCTTGGGATTGATCATTCTATAAGCACACAACTTACACCCTAACTTTGGGTGTGTTCAAAGTGTGTCACTTATATTTTCAAAGTGTATCCTTCCCATTCCCCCCATCCTTGGGGCCATTTTATTTTAATTATAGTTTGATCACTGATGGAGTCAATGCATGCAATCTTTATCTCACCTAGATTTAATATGTTCCATGGGTTAATCTCACTTTCCTTCTCTTTTTGAGATTTCATCCTTCTCTTTCATCCTTATATGTCCTCTTGAGGGGGCATTGTGGGTCATTTCCAAATTATTATTAACAAATATTTTCTTTGAAAAGATGTTGATTCACCTAAATGTCTTGCTAAACTGTCTCAAATAGGGGTAAAATGTAGACATCCAATTCCTAACAACATTGTGTTAAAATTATCAATCTTACTCAAATTTTGTGAAAACAAATTTTTTTGGCTAAAATTAAACATACATAAGGGTTTGAAATTGTCATATACAAGTGATAATTTAGGCTAATTTACCCCTAAATAGGGTAATGCATTTTATGTGATTATTAACTTTAATTAAATCATTTCGAATCAAAATGACAAAAATGCATTTTGGTGTTTAGAACCACTCTTTTCTTCTAATTCAGAATCACATGACATGTGCATGGCTTATTTTGTGTTGACAACATCCTAAATGGGATGATGTTCCATACATAACTAACATCTCCTTTTAATTCTTCTCCAGTCAAATTATGACCAAGTAATAGGACTTTCTAACTAGTTTGATTAATAAAGTGCACCAATTTTCAAAGAATTTCACTAAAATTGATTAATATTACTTAAGAAAATTAAACCAAATTATGAGATTAAGTAATAATTTCATGGAATTTATGGAATATTATTTATTGAAAATTGATTCCTATTAACTGCATCATCAAGTGAGGTCATTTTTTAGGTGGCATCCATAAACCATAAATGCAACAAATATCAAGATTATGGTTTCCCATGCCTCTTTAATGTCCCTTCCTCCTAAATAATTATGAGGATATTTATGGATTTTATTTACATAATTTAATTAATTCATGGTCACACATCTTGATCTTGAGATGGACAATCATGGTTGATCCTGATCAATTTGAAAAATCTATTATAAATAGGAGGCCTTTCACTCATATTTTAAAGATTAATTTGTGTAAAATTATAATATAGGGTTCTCTCCACAACCTCTATTTTTTTTTATTATTATGCTTTATTTGAAATAGGATAGCTTAATTGATAGGCATAGATTTGATTTCATATCATGAGCCTAGATTATACATGGTGTTCTTGAGATCATGGATGATCTTAATTTGTACCATTTTTTAATACTTGAGCACCAAATCAAATGGGAAAACACACTTAGAGTCTCTTATGGATGATTGGAATCTCTTGGGAAGGTAATGTATTTTTGATTTCTTTCATTGAGTTCTTAATTGTCATTTACACACCATGTTTAATAGGTTGGCCTCGATTATTTTGTTCTTATGAATTTTTTGTATTTTTCATAACTAATGATTGATATAACCATATTTTTAATCTATATCTATAGTTATCACATCATATATTATATGGGTGTAAATCATGGCTTGGGTTCTAGAGTGTGCAAAGCAAGGTTTGGGTTTTAGAGGGTGAAAATGACATTGTGAACCCCACTGATGTGTATTACATTATTAGAGTCTATGGGAGTGTCAAGTAAGGGTTTGAGTATCATTTTAAGTTTGATGAAAAAGTATACTAAGCCCATAATCCATTCTATCAAGTTATTTAACCAATATACGGAAATTTTAAAACTATCATATGATTTGGAAGAAAACCTAAATATAAAAATCTTTGCAAATAATATACCAATTCTAAAAAACTATGAATTAGATAAATGGTGTAAAACATATCCTTTTACTATTGTCAATAACACAATATTAATATCTCGTTATGATAATGATCACACAAATACAAAGATTTAAGGTAAGAATGAGAATGCATGATGAAAGTTGAAAAAGAGAGGAGGATTTAAGGCTAACTATGAAAAACCCACATGTGTGAAGAGCAAAATCATATTAAAGGATAAAATTAGAGTGGTGAAAAGTAAGTTTCAATATATAAAGTGTACAAAACATGTCTTAAAATTTGAATGGTGTAAATCAAGTTTCATGATTTGAGAGGTGTAGAGCATGGTTTGAGGTGTGATAGTATATGCTTATAGGAACATTGGGATCTAAGTGGTTCAAAGTACTTATTAGTTTATGACAAGGTTGTTAACATGTTTCTTAGGATCTATCATATGTTTTCCACCATAAAAACTCTAACAAGGTTTAAAAACATATAATTTTTTTTTCATTTTTCCTAATTTTGACCAAGTTCTAACTTTGTTTGACTAATTATAACCAAAAGACTAAATATTTTTATTTTTGGCACTTTTTTAAAAACTAATAAAATAACTAGATCTAAATATGGATATCAAATTTCAAGGCACAAGATAATAACTATAGACTCTGGTTGCAGAGATAAGTGTATTTATATTGGGATACATAGTCATTTTGACTTTTAATAAAAGGTAAAGTTAGAAACAAAATAAGAGAATACTAAGACAAAGACCAAACCAATAAGGAGAAGACAACAAATAATAAAAAACATAGATCAATCCAAAAAGGATAATATAAAATAAACAAAACCAAAATTGTTATATGCATACTTACATGCAAGGGACTACTTGTTTTTACTTGTAGTGTTTGAGATATTGCTTGATGTTGGGAAATAGTAGATGAGTACCATCATGTTAGGATAGGTAGAAATTTTTGATTTCATATAAGTGCCTAATTTTAAATGGTCCCATCCATAGGAATTCAAAATTTCCATATATTCCCTTTGGTTCTCTACATTTATCCCAAAAGAGGACAAGATATCCTACCTTAAAATCCCTTCTCTTGTTCTTTTGTCAAAAAAGACTTTGATTTGAGCCTGATGATTAGAAATTTAATAAAAAAACTAATATCTATCTTATTTAATATTAATTAAATAGATAATTATTTTATCTATGGGACTCTCAAAATTTTGGTATTCTACATCCCTGGCCAATTGTAATATAATCCATTTGAGTGTTACTAGAATTACCGCATTAATTCCATAGAGCAATTGGAATGGGGACATGACAATGGTTTTATTTAGTGATATATGATATACCAATAGTACATCATGTAAATTATTATGACAATTTATTTTATTCTCATCAGCCAACTTAAGAATGATGGTAACCAAGTTCTTGTTGCTTGATTTCACTTGTCCATTCCCCTGCTGATAATAATATGAAGAGCAACATAATAAGATGTCATAACCACAATATAATATAATCAGTTAAAATTAGGATAAATTTGAAGTATTATCTATCATTATCTTCTATGTAACTCCATATCTCACTAAAATATTCTCTTGATGAAATTACAAACAACCTCTAAAGTTGTCTATTAGATAGGAATGGCATCTACCCATTTGGTGAAGTAGTCTATTGTATTGATAACATGTGTGTGCCCTAAACTTGAATGAGGATTAATATTTCATATAAAAAATATCCCTAATTGTTGAAAAGGATCCACTATGACCACTGAATTGAGAGGAAATGCTTCATGTTTTGGTCTCCCAATAAATTGTTGACAAGCCTCACATTTCCCTACCCATTCATGGGAATCCTTGAATAGTGTAGACTAATAATAGTGATCTCTTAGAATTTTTTAAGTTGTTACTAGAGAATAAAAATGTTTTCCAAAATATTGATCATGAAAGGCTTGTAGGATATTCTTCTATTGTTCATTTTCAACACATATCAAGAAAAATCCATCAATACTCTTTTTGAATAATGTACCCTCCCAGATCACATATTTTCTAGCTTGTAACTTGATAGTCATACATTGTTTTATATTTTGATGAGATGGATTTATTCACATGTTAGAAATAAAACAATATAAATGATCCATTCATTAGTATAATCTTAAATAAAAAACAAAAGGAAGCTTTTCTTTATTTTGATCATTTGAATCTATGGAAGAGATTGACTAGGAATTTTTATATTATGCTATTAATTGACACAACCCTTTTCCTCAAACCAATTTTATAGGTTTGATTTGAATAAATTTTTTGATTTAATTACCTATTCTTGTACATGGATCTTGTTGCATCAAGATAGATTTGACCATTGTGCTAAGTACCATCACAATTGAGTGTGAATGAAGAATATAATATATGAATGGCTTAACAAATTTCACAATGATGTAAGCATGTTTTTATTTTGGATAATATCTAAAATCAAAATATTTCATGTTACAAATCATGAAATAAATTAGATATTTAATACCTTCATTATTATTTTGAATCAATATAGCTGAGATTGTGTGATCTAAAGCATATAAATAGATGATAAACTCTTTTTTTAAATTAGGATAGATCAGAGTTGGTGCACAAGCAATAATAACTTTCATTTTTTCAATTCTTATTTTATTTTGATATTCCAATTTAAATATGGTTTTCCTTTCATCATCTCAAAAATGTTCCTGGTCATTTTATCAAAATCTAGAATAAATATCCTTAGGAAATTCACTTTTCCAAAGAATTAATGCACACCTAGTTTGCTAGTTGGAAAAGACAACTTTTGGATTTCTTTCACTCTTTTAGGATCAATATTGAATCATTATTTAAAAATAATATGCTCAATAATATTACTTGAGTAACCCCAAAAATAGATTTATTAGGTTTGAGAGAAATGGCTTATAGTTGACACTTTTCAAAAACTTTTTCAAGGTGTTCATAGTGATTTTTTAAGGAAACACCATTAGATCATCTAAGCGTACCACAATTATTTTATTTTTTAGATCTCTAAATGCAGGGTCCATGGCTCACTAAAACATAGCTCCTACATTGATCAATACAAATGGCATTCACTGGTATACAAAAGTAACCCGTGGAGTTGTGAAACTTGTTTTGTATAGATATTATTTCTCTACTTCAATTTGATTATAACTAGAGAAGCCATCCAGAATTAAGAGTATTTCAGAACATGTGATTTCTTGGATAAATTTATCCATGATTGGTAATGGATAATTATTTTTGAGAGATCACTAATTCAGATTTCTGAATTCAATGAAAATTCTGATTCTCCACTCTTTTTATGAACCAATACTATGTTGGTAATCCAATTTTAATTATGGATAAGAAAAATAATCTAGGCATCTAACATTTTTTGAATTTATACAAAAATTATCCCTACAATAATTGGATTATATTATCTTTTCTTTTACTTGAATAACTTAACAACAAGTTTTAGATGAATAGTATGTTACATTCCCATTGCACAAAAAGATTTGAGATCTTTAGACAAGCATGTACTAACATCTATATATTTTTTAATCAAGATAACACATTTTCTCTTTTCTTTAGGTGAACAACATTTCCCAATGTTAAATAGCCTAGGTTGTTCTTTGGAGCCTATGTTTACTTTTTTTATAGTTTACTGAGTTGATTGAATATTTTTGAATCTTATTTTTGATTAACCTATCATGATTTTCAAAAATTTATTCCATTAAAACTAGGCTTTTATGAATTTTATTCCCTTTCAATTTAATTTTTATTTCTTCATCTTGTTCTTCAGCTATGCCTTCCTTTTAAATTTTTGATGAATATTCTCTATAATAATATTCACTTCCTTCAAATTATAGGTTCCTAAATATATTTTATTTTTAAATAAAATAAATTATTTGTTTATAATCATTAAATACCTACCAATTTGCTAAATTATTTGGAACACTAGGTCGATATACTAGTTTAATTGTGTACTTATCTATACCAACATATGAATGTATAATTAAAAGTAAAGTTAAAACTATGAGAGAATATACTTTTGTATTATTATCTCTTAGGATATAATTTATATAAAAATCATTAAAAGTTTCTATTTTATCCTAGATTTTGTTATTGTAATACCCTAGACAATCATTTTTCACTTGAAACTAACCTTTGATATATTTTATGACCAATTCAACAACACCATGAACTTTAAAATTATTTTCCCAATTTATTTTAAAACCTATAACCCAAGTAAAAATGTTTCATATTATAAGGTATTATTTGTGCATTAAAACTATAGATTGTGTGAAAAATGAAATTTTTATTATTAGGAGAGATAAGAATCACCCTTGCACTAGCTCTAGTTGAAGAGCAATTGCCATCAAATTCAAATGTCTAAACTTCATTAGATCACTTTATATTATTTAAATCATGTATATGTATTTTTATAACATCATAAAATATTTTAATAAACCTACATCTTCATACAAGATACCTTCTCTAGGTCATCTAATTTTTACACCGTATCTTTTATTTTCAACTGTAGCTCAAGGCAATATTTTATTCCCTTGACTGGAATCATTGCATGTGATAATTCTAACTAAATATTTCCATCAAGTTATCTAAAAAAATTTATTCTTAGAAGATTGCCATAGGTTACTAGAATATCTATTACTAGAATATTTATTTTGATTAATTTTTGAGGGAAATATACTAGGGAAACTTGAGCGTCTTTAATTTGACCAACAAGTGGAACTTACTTTGATTCCATTGAGTAACAATAGCTAAATGTTTTTGTACAAGTTAGGATAAGTACATGGGAAACTTTAGAAGGCATCACATTATCTAAAGGTCCTTTATTAATTATAAAGTTACTAATCTTATATCCATTAAAGAATAAGGAAATGTAAAAAGGATCAACCTTATTAGACTTGGAATTTATTGTAGCCATGGAAATCATTAGATTATAATAAGATGGGAATGCTAATATTAATTTGACATTGGTCTTATTCTAATTGGGATTTTTACCTTTAATGAATTCTACTAGGCTATCTAGTTGATATTAGCTTGTGACATCTAGATTTTAGTTTTATTGACATGTTCAATTATATCAAAGGCAAGTAGGCTAGTAGAAGTAGAGCATTCTATAGGATGGGATACTTTAGTACTATAATTGATGATAAGATTACCTTTTGAATAAACAATGGTGGTAATCAGAGGAGACTCACCTATTTTATCAATTGGTTATTTTTTATTTATCTAACCTGAAGGTATTAATCCTCATGAAAGAATGACTCTTGTATATTCTTCATGTCCATAATTTTGTTACTTTTTATAGTTATTAGATATTTTGAAAGTTATAAATGAATAACTATTCATGTCTCTAATATTGTCTTCATATGAATTATATGCTAGGAATGCATTTATGGAATCACCACCAAGGTATTAAATTTCACACTCTTAAGGATCTATATTTTTTGACTCATTTTGTTTAGTTTCTTCATAACCAAATATTTCTTATATTTATAAAATGACATTTACTAGATGATTTGTATAAGGATGAGGAGGATTTTACAATGAAATATTGTACTAGGGAGCTTGAAATCATGGATGAATGTTCATAATTTATTATAGAAATATCTTAGTAAGGATCAATGATGGTTTTTGAGGCAATTTTTTTTTCAAAGTTATATCACTAGCCATCATTTACAAAATTTATTCATTACAATAATTTCCTAATCTATATGCCTTACCTTTTGATGATTATTTTTTAATTTTACTAACCATTATAATGTCATTTTACACATTTATGGCTAATGTATGGGCTATGTTCAATGAAGCTACTTTGGCTCTTCTCAACTTATGACTCACTTATGGTAATTAAGAATTGATGAAGAAACATTTTTTATTCTCATATATCAGCTTAACAGTTCTTGGTATTGTATGAATTAGATTATTTAATTTAGCTAAGAAATATCTCATGGTTCATAAGCTTATTTCTTCATTTAAGTGATTCGAGCCAATAATACATGCACATCTTCTACTGGTTTGAATTTACTTTCAAATTTAGTTTTCATATCATTCTAATTAGTAATAGCTCATGCAAGAAGATGGTAAAACCAATCTATAGCTTCATTCTAAAGGGTCTCAACGAATATTCTAACTACAATATATTCATACTCAACACCTAAATTTTTTAATTCTATTGATATGAAAACAATATTTTCATCTAGATGTTGCTTACCATCACCCAAAAATTTTGGAAAATTATTTCATGAACCTTTCATAAGTTTATGTAATTATCAAAAAGCCAATGAACCAGTCATGTTACCCCATATTTGAGCCATGGTCATACATATTACTTTTAATGGGATAAAAACACCTAATAAGATAATAGCTTAACTTATTATTGTTCTTCTTTGTGATTACTTACCTATTTTAGGAGTCATGGAAAGACTGATTGCTTCATTGATATTATTCTTCTACTCTAGATATAACTTGAAATCAAAAGCTTCTTGTAATTGATAAAAATGATCGATTTCACCCTTTGAGTTATTGGATCTAGTAAATATATTTTATACCAATTTGGTAAAAATACTACTATTACAGAAGTGTATTTTGAATTTGAAGTTTTCTTTGTGCTGACCTCCTTTATCATGTTCTTCATGCATTTATTGCCTCAACTTTATTTGGTAAGGTAACATGATCTCCTTCTTATTCTAATATTTCAACAACTCTTAAATATTGTGTTGAGATAGTTCTATTTTCCCACACAAATGCTCTCAAATTTGATGAGATATCTTCTTGTGTTTCACTTAACCAATCAAGATTTAGCTAATGTATTAGTACTTGAAATACTTGGATGGTCATTAGAGGAATTTATTATTGTAACTCTTTCTTGAACAAATATATGAACTTATTTATAGATTATATATTTGATTGTCTCCTTGAAACAAATTTTGTACTTATTTGAATAATGGTAGCATGGTCATCTTCTATGTTGATTTCTCTGATAATAATCTAAAAATGGACAAGAATTGTTTTATTCTCCCAAGCAAGTTGATGAAAACATGAGGCCAAATATTCTTATTCAGAGTTTATCCAATTTAATCCAAGTTGAGAAATAGGATTTTTATGAGATACGATGTTCATATGTGGCATTTTATTTATTTCTATCTACATAATGAGATCTATACTCTTGAATCATTTCAACACTTTTTTCATGATTAAACTCTTGGTTTAAGATTACTAGAATAATTTGAAATTGAGATACAGATACTTCATCAGATCCCAATCAATTTTTTTGATACGTTAATTACTATATAACTATGTAGACTATTCCAAATTTTGTTAATAGAGTGGTCCTTGAGTTGATGGTAAATTCATATGGACCATAATTTTAAAATGTGGGCTACATGGGAGTTACAAAAACATGCCCTAGGGTGCATGCCAAAAATTATTGGTATGAAAAATCGTTAGAGGAAAAATGTGAGATTTAAAATCAATAGTCATGGGATAGATTCCTCTCATTATTACGCTGATCTACCTTTATTGAAAAAATAAATTATATACAAAAAAATAGTGTTGTTCATGGTGTTTGTAATTTTTAACAAAAAGTACAAAAAGGTTTTATAAATGAAAATGGAAGAAATATATGAAAAAGGAAATGTTTAGAAAGATATCGAGTTGGAAAACTTAGTTGGTTAAACACAAAAACTTGTTAAAGTTGTCAAAGGAAAAGGTGATTTTAATAAGAGGAAATCTCTTTCATTTGATGGGTAAGAATGACATCATGCATTCATAAACTCATAACATACACCAAAATAACCACATATTGCTTTAAATAGGAATATGACAACTGCTTTATTTTTGTTTGCAAAATAATTAATAAAATTATTATTTTTACCCCTACAATATCTCACTATTGCATAAGTAACAAATGTAGGTTTAAAGAAGAAAATAATACAATGAAATTCTTTTGGATTGACTAATTAACTACAATGATAGTGATAATTTTGAAATGGAAGATTTGAATACATTTAGATTATATATATGTATATTATCTAATCATAAATTATGAACACAAAGTTTTCAAATTTTTTGTTTTTATTGATCTTTTTTGAGTTATAAGTACAATCTCCTTTTTCAATAGTGCATGGAAATGTTAAATGTCAAAAATCTATTAAATGATCCTCAAACTTATATTTTTAGTTCATAATGGGTGGTTATGTTGCATAAACACCTTTTTTACATTTTATAAAACTTCAAAAAACACATTAAGTAATGTTGGAACCCAAATTTCGTAATAACATATTCTAAGTTTTTTAGTAACTCGGTAAAATAATGCAAGGGTGTGATAAAAAAATAAAAGAACTGGGTACAGAAAGATCATGGCACAAAAGAAGATCAAACTAAAGAGTGAATGGCTGAATAACAATGTGAAATACATTGGCACAAAAGGATGAGTCAGGATAGACAAGGAAGCAGAGAATGAGCAAAATCTGCATGACTCAGAGAAGTGCAAGACTAGGACAAGAGTGCAAGAAGAAGATATGATTACAAAGTAGTTTAAGAAATAAATGGGAACTAATGAGAGTGAAAATATAGAACTAGTACATGAAATAATAATAACATCAACATGAAGATCTAATATAGAGAGGGTCTATATGGGTTGTTAGGCTCGATTCAAAAGTGACTTAATTTTAATGACTCACCTTGATTTGTTTCTTTAAAATAGCCATTATCTTATCATATTTAATGTATTAATTTTACAGCCTAAAAAATGGGTTCACTTATGTATAAATATCCCTTTCTCTTTGTTTAGAGGGGTTTTTTGGTCATTATTATTTTTATGTTACAATTATTGAATATAGTTATGTTGTTAGTGTTAAAGTAGAGATATAGAGATCATGTACTAAATTATGCTTCTATGTAATCTTATCAATTTTATTAATGGAATAATATTATATGAACCTTGATATGATGAATCTATTTGGTGTCAAATTTGCTTTATGATACTAGTTATATGTAATGTATAAATTCATTAGATGACTAACTCTAAATGAATGCTAGTAGTAGTAATGATTAAATATAGTGACTCAAGTGCCTAAGTAATATTTTTATAAACACATTCACACAATAGAATCAATGGTGATCAGTCCTTAATATGCACCTTGAGTGAATGTGTGAGGTTACCCCTCATGTGATATGTCAACATGAAATCTCGTTAGCATCTTCCTTTTATTGGACATGCAACTATTACTTGGTTATAATAAGCTAAGGAAAAACACCCAATATTTTGGTTTTGTTTCCATGACCTATTTCACTTGTTATAATGATGGTGGAAAAAAGCCTAAATGACTATCTTTGTAGAATATCAAGGCTAGGTTACTACCATAGAATATAAATTTACACTTTAGTACTTGAACCAGGGGTTTCTACATATGCATGGGTAGAATAGCACCTATATTATTCATTGTATGAAATATTATTTATATAATTACCCATTCACTTACATGCTTGAATTTTGACATATGCATAAGACCATTCAAGGAATTATGAATGGAAGACTTCTTGGTCAGTATAAGATCAGATGACCTTAGCTAAGTCAGAAACTCCTTAGACACAAGTAGTAGGTGTTTGGTGCAAGGGAATGCTTAATATATATACTTTGGAATACATGGTCTCTACATATTATTATTTGGAAGAAGAATAGTTTAATTTTTTAAAGGAACCATGTGGGAGGTACATCAATTAATTTATTTTAGAGATTAAGAAGATTATGGTTTATTCTGAGATTGAGAACTTCCCCATGGATGACTAAACTATATCACACATTAGAAACGTGATTGGGGGGAAATAGAAGAGTATGCATTGATATAGGATTGGTATTTTAGATTGGAATTCAGATAGTGAGAAACATATAAATATAATATGATGAAGATAGGTGTAAGTTTATGAAAGGAAATGAAAATGAAAATGGAGCTTCATAGATATCATTTATCACTTGGTATTTATTTGTATCATATGTGTATGCATCACATAATTTATAATATAGTGACACCTTAGATTGGGTAGCATGTTATAATAAGGGATAGATTCCCATATTCCTTTTAACATCCTTTGTGATAACATTAACTTCTACACTGGTATCCAAAATTATATCTTGTATCATCTAACCATAAATGGATGCATTCAAAATAAACTATTTATCACATTAAACATTCATTTAGACATGAACCTCTTGTCATCATGCATGGTTCAAATTATGATCCACTAAAATTTGGGTCATTTTCTATGATAACCAATTATTAAGTAGAGGAATGATGTTCTCACTAAGAAGAAGCTTGTAGAGCTCTTAAAATTCATTCTACCCTAATTTAATTGAGATAGTCTCTCTTTACCTCTCAACATACATGGTAACATCCTTCTCCTTAAAAAACTCAATCTCACCTTTTAGTTCATGTACCAAATCCATTATGTTTTGTAACACTTATGTTGTTGAGCATCTAGGTATGGATGTGCATGAGGTTATTCACACTAAACCTGATCAATAGGTGGATTTGAAAATAGTTGGGAATGAGTGCCACTTGGTGTAGTAATATTTACCTTAGGTCTAGTTGCTATAGTGGTAAGGCCATACTCTCCACTAAGAAATTGATGTATTTTCAACATGAATCATACCAGTGCCATTCTCAACCTATTATTTGGTAATGGTTGTATACAATCATGACATTATTTAAGGTGATCTTTATTTTTACAAAATCCACAATGGGATAGACTGTGTAATAACACTGGTAATGATCTAGAGATCCACATTTGTAATAGGTTTTAGGTGGAAAATGACCACCTCCACATCCATTTTCATGTCCTTAAACCTTGAAAGATCAACATCTACTAGTATCCTAGTTATTATTAATATAAGTTTGGGAAATGATATCTACCCTATCCAATTTATGTTGATGAGTATGTCAACATAATTTAATAAGATATCCCTTGTGACACCTTAGATTGGATAGCATGTTATAACAAAGGATAGATTTGATAATGACACTCAACACATAGTCACTCTCTAAATACCACCCAAGAAACCCCCTTTATAAATCCAATTTATGTTGATGAGGATGTCAACATAATTTATAATATCATTGCCTAAGGAAATAAAAATATGGACCCTAATCCTAATGGCATCTTGCATTGGGAAGATGTGCAGTTTATTTCTAACACTACTAGTGTTACTTGTGACCAATGGGATTAAGGCACACATGATCTATTAAGACATGTATATGGTGTTTTAGAGATCCACCTAAGTCCTCATTCAAAGCTTACTCAATTTCATAGAAATTTTCTCCTCTTTGGTGGATACTTGATGGCGAAGCCACCCTTATGGTTGGACTAGGCACCTAGATTTCATGGTCAAATGGAGGTCTAAGAATACTTGCAGTAGATGGAGGCCTACTATGTTAATGAGGATGAAAGGTTCCATGTGATTACATTTCTATTTTCAAGGGATTGGTTTACTCAATGATATCAGTTGGATACATGGAAACAAGTACATGCAACCATGTATCACCGCTTCCACCATGACAAGCATGTTTGTACCACCCTTAGTTATAATGGTATTGCCTCCCTAGAAGAACATATAATTTAATGAGAAATCCTTTAGAGTATAAATGAAATGTTCTTACCTAAATTCTTGTGGGTTCATATATTTTATGACACTCTACATGCCTGAGCTAGGGAATGATACATTCATCAAGAGAATCATAGAGATACAGATACCTGAGAGTGAATCAAACACAATCTACTTAGAAAATTTAAATTTTATTCACCATGAATATATTTGAATTTGTCTTTAAAATCCATCCACCATGCAGTGATAGGGGATCAGCCACTTGTTGAAAACCAAATATGGACCATGCATGGGGCAACTAAGGATAATTTGACCATCTTCCAATAATTTGATAATCTTACTAAGGCTCAGTTAGAACCTAAATCCAAATTAGAATATGAGCATTGAAAACACATCCATAATATAAAGTAAAATGTCATATACCAGATTAGTGAGGATATTAGTTCTGATCAACTAGATCCATCATTTGACCACTTGAATCTACATATAAAGTGTGGGGCGTGTGATGTAAAAAATATAATGCATTCTAATACAAAACCATATTTTGTGCCAACAAAAATGATTCATTAGGATAGTAGAACACACAATGCACCTAAACTTGCCATTGTGGGAAATTATGGGTTTGATTTTGAGATAACCAAAAACTTTGAACTATTGCATGAATACCACCACACAACTATACAAATAGGAAAGGAGTGCATTTGAAATTAGGAAAAATGCACATCAAATTGGTTGATAATGCTTGAACAATAAGGAAATGACCATATCATATGAACCCAAATATACATTCTCAATTTAAAGAGTAAATTAATAACATGTTACATGTTCAAGTTATTACTCCCATTGACAAGTTTAATTGGGTTATTCTCATGGTCATCAACATCAAAAAGGATGGGCAAATTCATTTTTATGTGAATTATAGGAAACTCAATGTTGTGTGTGTCACATACCCATTACCAATGCCATTCACAAAAGGGATTTTGGAAATAGTAATTGGATGTGAAATGTATACCTTTAATGATGGAATTTTAGGCTATCATCAAGTCCAAATTGCTAAAGAAGATAAGGCTAATACTACTTTTGCAACTGAATATGGATACTTTACATACAATGTTATGTCATTTAGGTTAAAGAACACACCAATAGTTTTCTCATTCGTCATAGTGGAGGCATTCAAAGATTTTATTCATAATTTCCTTTAAGTATATTTAGATGACTAGACCATGTATGGTCTAGTGTAGGATCACTATGATAACCTATACCTCATGATTGAGAACTATTACTAGCTTCAAATTTCCTTAAATATTAATAAATTCATATTTCCCACATATTTTGGATATTATTAGGACACATCATCTATCTAGATGGACTACTAATGGACTAAGCCAATATTATGATCATTGTCCAACTCCTAGCTCTAAACACTCAACATGAGAGTTGTGCCTTTTTAGATCACATGGGGTACTATTAGAATTTAATTCAAGGTTTTTATAACATCTCAACACCACTATAATAAATAATCAAGTGCAATGTCCTATTCTTATGGATGACTCAACATCAACAAGAATTTGAGGTCCTAAAAGAAAAATTAGTTACTTCACCCATTCTTCAATTCCTGAACTAGAACCAACCATTTCATGTGTATGTTGATGCTTCTGGCATAATATTTGGGTTTATCCTAACATAACCTAGTGAGGTAAACCTTAATCATTCTATTTATTTTACAAGTCAAAACCTCACACTGGATCAAAACTATTCCATAACTGACAGTGAGGCTTTGCTTATGGTTGAAGCACTTTAAAAGTTCCACCAATACTTATTGGTAACTCCATTTGTCTTCTATATGGATCATGAATACTTAATTACTTGGTAAATAATCCATTATTTCACATACACATATTGCATTGGATTGTTCTTTTTAAGGATTTATAGTTATCTATGGTCATCAAACTAGTAAAAGTTAATTTTAAACCCAACCATATTTCATGCATTCAATCCGATAAACCAATATGCACCATAGAGGATGAGTTACCCAATGTCCAAAATTTTCAAGTAACCCACATGACTAGGGAATTAGAATAAATTGAAACATTTCTTACAATTGTCTCATCACCATATCACCTTAACACCCAAGAGAAAAATAAACTAGTTATGCATGCTGACCCTTTCCAACTTATTGGCAGAGACATGCATAAACTTAGCTAAGATAAAATCTTATGAAGGTGTGTAATTTAGAATGAGAATGTGGGTATTCTTTATGAGGTTCATGAGTGTGTCATAATAACATTATGTTGGTGATGTAACATGTAAATTTTTATTAGTAGGATTGTGGTGGCCCACCTTATTCAAATATTCCAAAGCTTATGCATACTAATGTGATATCTATCAGTTCATGGGTAAACCAAACTAATGGGATGTTATGAATATTCATCTTATCCTTTCACATGAACCATTTTATAAATGGGTTATCAATTTTTTTAGACCCATTCATCCTATAGTAAGATGAACTGGTGTGTGTTATATTATTACTACCATAGACTATATCACACACTGGGATCAAGTTATGCCCACACATGATTGGATTATTATGACCATTAATTGATTTTTATGGGAAAATATCATCACTCAGTATGGATGTCTATTGATTTTAATGAGTGATTGTGGAAATAACTTCCACAATGAGACTTTGTGCATCCTCTTGGCCAATTTTATGTTTGTGAACCATAAGACCACACCATATCACCCTCAAAATAATCATATAGATGAAGCCTTAAATAAGATCCTATGTAATAAACTAACCAATATTTTCAATGTTAGTCAAATTGATTTGGATTATTGAGTTTTCATAGTCTTATGGGCATATAAAACCACATACAATAGGTGGAACAAGAGTACTCCTTTTAATCTCATCTTTATCACTAAAGTAATCTTACAAGTGGAGTTACTTGTACCCTCTTTGAGTATTACATGTGTTGGATAATTAGATGATGAATAATATATAAAAAAACATTTAGAAACTCTAATTTATCTAGATGAATCATGTTTTAGCTCACATTAGATTCAAGGAGTTGAGAAGTAGAAACAAAAACTTGATAGGATCGACATATTAGAAACAAGGTTTTTTCTCTAGGTATGCATGTCCTAGTATATAATTCCAAGATAGTGTGCCATTCAGGTTAAATATAGATCTGCTAGAATGGTTTGTTTTTTATTCATTTTATCCATGTAACCAGTGATTGCAAACTAAAGAATTTAGATGGATAATTCTTACTAGGCTATTTCAATGGTAGTCAAGTTCAACCCTACCATTCTATATGATTATTAAATTTAGACAATAAGGTTTTTTTCCACTAGGTTAGTCTAAGATTTTATTTCATTATTAAATAAGCATCACATTGATTTCATGCCTTTTTATAAATGGTTTGACACTTGTTACTCTTTTGGTTTGTCACTCTCTCTTTCTTTCTTGACATGCACTACAATATGATATGACATGGAGGACCACACACATATTTTATT
>JARHVA010006065.1:322500-422500 GCA_037957365.1 Torreya grandis
AAACAATAATTTTCAATGTTTCATTTTAATTTTAACACTTCCATGTAAATAAACACTACTAGACAATGATTTTACAAGGAAATACAAGTATATTAGGACTCATTTGATAAAAAGAAATTAAAAAATAATTAATTTTTATAAATATACATTTTCACATAGTAAAAAAAAAATTAATATTGACAAGATTTCTTACTTTAGTTATACCTAATATTTTTAAAATGTTTTTCTTAACAAATTTTCATGTTTTTACTTCATTTACAATGAATAACATGATTGAAAAAAAAACATCCATGCCCATACAAAGATATAAAATAGTAAAAAACAAAAAATAATTTAATATTAACACAAGGTCATACTCATTCTCATAAATTATTCATCTTTTCACAAACCTTTAAAATGACTATATTACTACTACTAAGAAATGGATAACACCATGAGATCTAGAGGTTATTTGAAAATAAATAAATTCTATTCTTAAAAAATGGATTACATATTTTTTCCTTAAATAATTGCTAAGAGTAAGTTCCAAAATTGAAAAAAAATATATAAAACTCAGTTACTTGTAACTAAAAACATACTAAAAAATTAAATAAACCTTAAACACATTAAATATGTAGTCTCAACAAAATGTATGCATGATTTGTACACAATACTAACACTAATAAATATAAAAAAAAAATGTAGATCACTAAATCAACATTGTATAGACATTAGATTATTGGAATGAGGAATTTTTCTATAGGTTAGTGATGTTCAAAAACTAATGTGTAACATGCCACACTATAAGTAGAATGTAATAAATTAATCCCATAGTGTAAAAATAGTGATAGGATCATGCCCTATGATAAAAAATTGTGTCTATAATGTGAAATAATTAAAATTGATGTAGTAGAATGTCATTCACAATAGTATATGGTATGATCTCTAATAAATTCTCCACATATGTTAAATTCCAAAATTGGAGTCCAAATAATGTGAATAAGTGAGTAAAATTCACCCATGTGTCTTTTCTTACGTAAAATAATATCACTAAATTATGAAGAGGGGTAAGTGCATGGAATTGGGAGGATAAAGGAGTTTTTAAGTGGGCATTTTTTCCTTAAAAATTAGTAACCTCAATTTATACAAATTATTTGAGATGCTTGAAATCAAACTTTGAAGAGGTTATAATAAAATAAATTATATCATTTTGAATCTAGTTTCTGAAAAACTAATATTTTTTTGAAAGTGATAACGTATAACTAGTTCAAGAGCTAAAATTATAATAGGTACTCTTGTTACTTAAAAAAAAAATAGTAGATAGCTAGTCATGCACACCCACTTTTAATTAATGTTGTTTACTATTTTTTAAAACCCTTTAGTGGAAAGTTAGATAAAATCATATACTTTGAAAAATACACACACACACACCCACCCACATCCCCAGACACACACTCACACACCCACCTCGACACACACACACATATTAAAATTAATATATTTTTAAATAATTTTACAAGTAAATAGACCCTAAAAATAATATATATTAGATATCTAACCATGTGCCCTCACCCAACTACCTAAAAAAATTTAAAATTTAATTTTAAAAAAATGTATGTAAATTTAGGCCTAGTTTACAACCCTATATATATATATATATATATATATATATATATATACAACCCTATATATCTACACACACACACATAATTTATATGAATAAAATTAAAGATACCAAAAAATATATATTGATGTATAGTTATGGAATATAAAAACATGAAAATATATGCTTGGAAATCAATATAGGTAAAAACCTTAAAGAAATCAAAATATTAAAATATATATATAAAGGAAAGTGTGATCGACATCGTAATCATATTTTCATGAAATATCTTAATGAAATTCATAGTTTTAATCATTTTTGAAGAAGGATTTTATATTTTAGTCTAAAACATGGATCTAGTTATGTGTATGTAGGTCCAGGTCTTAGGTTCAAATATATAAACCTAAAGTGAGTATATTATATAGTTTATAAACATTATGAAACATACACTCCATAACAAAACATGGTACTATTTATATATAGCTTTCAATAATTCCAAAAAACTTAAGCTAAAGATGTGAAATGCAGAGTGTGTGTTTACTAAAATAAATGTTAAGAATAAATTTCCTTATTATACTTTATATTTATTTTATTAAATATAATAAACTAGAGTCACTCCATATTTTAGAATTCATCTCACTATTCAATTGGCTATGATTTAGATTATAATTTTTTCAAAATTTAATATGATTAGTATTTAGTCATTTTTAGGATTTTATTATTAAATCTAAGGTTTTTACATTATAAATTTTATAACAATTATCATTTTTGAAAAAACATATAGTTTTTTTAATATTTTTTGGAGCCTTCTATATTGGTTGTTAACATTTTTAGGAGTTGTATTTAAATAGAAAAATAAATTTGATAAAGCCCATAATATAGTTGTAGACACAAAAAATTAATCATTAATTTCTTGACAATGTTTGTTATTGACATCCTTGCCCTTACTTTGTTTATTCACCATTTTTCTAACTTGAAATCTATAAGATAACCTTCACTATTTTGTAGGAAATTAAAATATTATAAAAACATATCTATTTCAATTGCATTCATCCCTATTCAACCAAAATTATCTTCTCAAACATGTGCCAACTATCTCTAGTCTTCTAGGATAAGTATGCACTAACCAAATAAGGTTGTACTACATACTTATCACCTAGTACAACCTTATTTCCTGCATTCCAATGGTCACCTTTTTTAATTGAGTTATTTCATAATGTTTCTCTTATGTATCTAGTAAATTTGGTTAGTAAAATTATTTTAAATATTTCCATATAAAATAACATCAATTCCACTCATTATTACCCCATTTGATCTCTTTAAAAATTGCACTACACACTTAGCAAAAGAGCAATACTTCTTCTTATTTTAGGTTTTTAGCATACTGATAGTCTTAATAAAAGTTTTAATATTATTTATTTTATGTTAATGGAATCCATTATCAAACATTTAAATCAATCTTCTATCTATAATAATTCTAATTTCATCACCATGTATCACATAATCAATCTAGGAGGGAGAACCACATTAACTTCAAGACCATTTGGGATATGTAAGTGGCACTCAGTTACAAGGGGTTTATGAGGCTAGCTTGGTCATCCTTATTAACCCATTTCTATCCCTTTTTTATCTAATTACTATCTAGTGCATGTTTAAGATATAGAGTCTTCTATTTTATAATCCTTCCATGTGACAAGACAAAACACATGATTCAACATAACCCTTATAGGGAGTTGCACATAAATTGATAAAAAAATAAGGGATAAATTCAGCTAGGATATGCTTATTTTAGACATTATGTTTTGACCACATTCTATGTCTAAATGGAATTTAGACTAATTTTTACCAAACTATATAACTCAAGCCTAGAAATCAATGAATGTCCTAATTTCATCTGCACATTGGATGTAAGTTCCTAGAATAACATCAAAACATTCCTATTTTGGTTATTAACTTTTACTCAATGATAACCTCTTGAAGATTAATCCCTAGTTAGGTTTCAACCAAGCATACTAACATGTTTAACCAATTAAGTGGGGGCACTTAACCCAATTTTTGAAATGAATAAAAGACTATGAAGAATTAGTTAGCCAAGAAAATCAAATTAAATTCTTAAGTTAAAATTCAATGTTGAAGTAGTCAATATGTAATTTATAAAAAGTATTTTTTCAAAAAAATATGAGGTCATGATGATGTCATAATCCTCAAAATTAATAATTACAAAATATCAACATAAGTGCATAAAAATTATAAATGTTGAGCCATGCCTCCATAAATGCATAATTAAAGCATTCATTAATTTTATTTAGAGTCCCAATCCTAACCCTGGCCTAACTACACTTGGGTTAGAGTTATTTGAAATCCTATAAATACAAGTGCCATGACCATTGCTAAGGGATCTCTTTTGTATAAATGTGTTATGTAAATTTTATAAGAGAAGATTCAAAGACCAATACATGTCAAAGAAAAAACCAAAGTGAATAAGGGGAGGTGTAGCCCATAAAGCATTAGTGTCAAGGAAGACTTCATTGCCCACAAGATGAGCACAAGCCAAATTTCATTCCAACAAATTATTTTGATTTACAAGAAAGGTGGAAGGGATTTGTCTCTTATTCTTCTAGTTGTGTTTGGTTATCTTTATTCCCCAAGTATATAGGCTTGGGAATGCTTTTCTTAATCTTGTTCTTAATGTTTTATTCTACTAACAAGTGATTAATGCATTTTTCATTGGAATCCCATGATACATATTGGTAATTTTAGTGGGACCACACATTCCAAACTCATCATAAGATAATTTTTATACTTCTTAGGATCCAATTAAAACTCATTTTAGACCTTAATTTTATAATTTTCACTCAAATTCCCATGTTTTTATTAACTACCAATTGATGACTTTGACTCGAGAAATTGGTGACTTTGCCACTTTTATACATTTTATAGTTTTATAGTTTTCGAGGAAATCAATGACTTTACTAATATGTATCAATGATTATGACTAAAAATAGTTAGTTTTCATATAAATAATGACTTCGTTCAAAATAATCAGGGACTTCAACTTGAGAAATTGGCGATTTCACTAGATAATAATCTCTTATGAATTCAATGACTTTGCCACTTTCCTAGGGAAAAAATGACTTTGATAGTTATAATTAGTGACTTTTCACCTCATAATTGGTGGCTTTTCCAAGTTTCCTACATTCTATTTATTTTGTCTTTACATGGAAAATGATGACTTCACCCTATCTGGTAAACAATGATTTTGCCTTGAGACAAAAACCTAAGACCTTAAAAGTTTGACATTTTTATTTATTCAGGTAATATAACCAAGCACAATTCAATCCTCTAATGTTTTTTGTAGGTAATTAATCAAAATATAATAAAAATAACTTTTAATTAATCAATCCTATAATTCAATTCATTTCACATTGTCATATGGTGCTTTTAAAACTTGTGCAAAATAACTTTCTTTTTTATCATTTCAAAGTTTCAATAAAGGCCAAACATCAATCATACTTCCAATACGTGTTTAAAAATAAAAATCACATTTAGACTTATAGATCTTAAAGATCACTTTGTTTTTTGTTCTTCATTTTTTTAAACACTTGGTTTCATTTCTTAAAAGAGTTTCATTTTAGTAAAGCCTTACGTGTATGCTCTCCCCTTTTCCTCTTTAGGGAAATTGAGTAACGAAAAATGAGTTTTTTTTTAATTATTTAATTAATTCAAAACCAAATAAATGTTATGTATTCTCTCTCCTTGTTCCTAGGGACTTTGATGACTCAGAAATGACCAAGTTCTTCCTTTACTTTTTTTCCCTTATGAGTGGGAGTTTATCACATCTTCATGGATTTTTTAAGTATGAATTGACTTAGGGTTTCATCTTCCAACATCATTACAACCACACTCTCTAATAGAGGATATAAATTAGGCACAACATTAGACTAGATAGTGGCTAAGTGGTTAGCTTGACAAGTCTCACATATTCCCAAACCATGCAAAATTCTAAACATCAGACTCTACCAAGTAGTACATGACTGGAGTCATTGTGAAATGGAGAAGATATTTTCATAAAAACATAGATAGTTTAGATCCAATTTATGTTAGTTTTGTGTCCAAGTGTTTTAGGCACTTGTGGAACATATAGAAGAGCAAATTCAAAATTTTTGATTAATTAAATCCACTTGCCATGGATTATCCTCCCAATTCCAAGTTGATTTATCTCTCTTATTTCCCTACCACTTATTATTTCTTGAGAGATAGAGGGTGGCTTAAAAAATTATACCCGCATACGCTATTTATTTTTGGATTAACAATTAATTCCTTTCAAGAACTGATATATCGGTATATGTTTGGTAGATACTATGCACACCTTGTGTCAATTTTAGCATAGGAATGTGAGCTTAGGTGTCGTTTATTTTTTTAATTATATTATTTGAGTCTAAAATTAATTTTTTGAATTAAACGAGTCAAACAAACACATGTTACATCACTTTTCACAAATAAGTATTATGCTACCAAAATTATTCTAACCTATTTACCTTGTTCAAACAAGATCAAATCCATTCGTGCCATTGTTTCTAAAATAACATTGTTACACTAGTTGCTTTTGACTAGATTAGTTGAATTTATTCTTGACCAAGTTTCAAACATCCTAAAATTGTGGAGCCAATTTCAAGTCTCTCATGGTTATTTAGTTTACATAGATTTATGATCCATTTTCCAAGAGTTGAGTTTCCTTCCCAAATTAAACACAAAACCCACTTATAAATATAGATATAAGTACAACTAGTTTACATTTGAGTCTTGATTAATATTTAGGATTGAATGGTTTACTTTTTTTACTTAGTTTGTGGTACTTGATTTGGGTTTCTAAATAGTTTAAGAAATTTTTTATAGAATAAGTTTAGACCTTCTTTTTTATATTACAAGTTCATTTTAGACTAAGTTAACTTTTGACCTAGTTTCCAAGTTTACCTTGATCAAGTGAACTCTTTATTTCAAACTAATTTCCTTATATTTAATATTACGTCAAGTTTCATACATAGATTAAATTAATTTTCAAAACTAGCTTTGAGGACTTTTGCCAAAGACCTAGTGTGTTTTCAATTTCAAGACTAGATTTGTGACTTTTTCCAAAGACCTAACAAAATTTCATCTTAAATATAAACCAAGTTTGTTTTGTATTTATATAGTTCAATACCTTTGTCTAATCCAATTTCACATCTCCATTCCAATTTTTCTTAAACATAGATTTAGTATAAAACTTTGACAAAGACCAGGTTTACACTTATACCTCTTTACAAGAGATAAGTTGGACCATAATCGAGTTTTTGAGAGATCCTTTTAGGCCAAGTTATAATTTTTTTGAACGCTAGATCAAATTTTTATGAAACTTTTAACTATTGATTAAATTATTCCTCATTATACACATGGAAAAACTATGTATAATCCTTCATATGAGGATGTTGTGATGAGTGACCCATTTTTTAAACAACCTTATGGAGTAAATGAAATAGCATATAAGATAAATAGATAACCCACATATACTACTCACTATATAGAACATGGGAAAGACCCATTGGCACACTACCTTACCAGTATAGCTTCCTATCTAGGATAAGAATAGGACCAAACTATCCAATACATTGATAACATACTACTTAACACAAAGAAAGTCCAACAATAATATCCTTGTTATGTGACCACACCAAATATTACCAATTATGATCTCTACTTGTTTTATCACCATCTCTTAGAGAATAGGGATGATATTATTATTTGATTAGTATAGGTACCTGCCAAGTTTCCATCATACTTCCTACATGAAAGTCTACCTAGTCTGGTTAGAGCACCTATTAATGTACCTCTCATCAAACCATTCAAGTAGGCTTCATCTAACTAAAAATTAGGCCCTTATACCAGTGCCTAATGAAGACCTTTCCACACTATCAAAAGGAAAATAATCAAATTGCTAATCAATTGACACAAATGTAGTAAGTGTATCAGAGATATCTTAACCTAGATAGAAATCTAAATGCCATGACCATTTTCAATATGCTACTCATAGAGTTATCTCCTTGAACTAGGGTACAAACTGACTCATCAAGTTAGGATAATTCAAAAACATATGCATTTGTTTACACTATCTATGTTGTATACATATTTAATGTCCATGTAAATGAAAAATAATCCATAAATCCATTGGAAAAACCTTCTCAAAACATAAAGGACAATGCATAAATGTGTCCTAATCCAAACCTAGTTTAGTTGAATTTCAAAGAATAAATTCATAACAAGTCTTCCCTACAAACACCATGAGTAGTTCACAACAATAGGGGGAAATAACATCTATTTGAAAAATTTAACATATGGCTGCTTTCCCTCCACTATACACTTCCTCAAACACACATCATGGGGGGAGTAACCAAACACACACCAATACTCCACCCCAAAAAGTGGTGAACACTACTCCACAATGATAAATACATATTAATGTGTCACCACAACAAGTGGTAAACCATTTAGTGTAAATTTTATCTAATCAATAATGTATCCTTATTAGTAAATAATAATTGGCATCTAGTCAACAACTTCTTAACCAATAATAAGTACCTATTCAACAACAAGTACCTATTAACCAACAAGTACCTATTTAATAACAAGTGACCATTCGATAATAAGTGACTAATACAAAACAATTACCCATTAATAATCAATTACCCTATATCCAACATGTACCTCACATACAACAAGGGCTTAACATGTAACACATTCAAAAATAAACCTTTAGCCAATAGTGGGTGACTTTTATATAATAGGGTTCAACTAACCAATGGTAAGGTCCCTAAAAAACACATCATAATAGTTCATTCCCCAACACCAAATACCTATATTAAGGCCATAGTTTCCTCCAAGTCAAAGTCACATCACCAACCCCAACCCAAATATGTATTAATAACAAATACCATACCAAAAATATAACCCTAACTATCAAATGCATATTCTTAGTTAGGAGGTCGACCAAATAAACATACCTTAGTCTTCCATTCCTCCATTATACCATGCTCAAGGTAATTCACCTTGGACTTTCCAACCTTAACCATTTATACCATCCACATTTAAATCCTAAAAATTAAAAATACTAAAGGCTGCAATTATATTTATTCATACTGGAAAGTAGACAAAGAATTTTAAATTGAATGAGATATGTTCATACCCTTTTAACATGGACTATCTTCAGATACCATTTCCTCTGGGTTTTTAACCACCAAAGTTTAATAAGTAAAAAGGAAAAGGAGACCCAAAGGAACATTTGAAGGACTTTTTTGTTACTTGTCAGCCAATGGCATTTATCAATCTCTAGTTATTCTTTTTCCATGTAGTCTAATAGGGCAGGCCTTGGAATGGATACTCCAACTACCAAAGAACTATGTGACATAATTTGATGTTCTCTTAGAAAAATTTTGAAATTTTTTTACAATAATATCGAGCATGATATTACTATGGTATATTTAGGCCAAACACAATATATACCTGGTGAGATATTTTAAGCTATTTACAATGATGGAGGGCACCTACTAGCCACTTCATGCATAATTTACTAGATAAACAATTGGCCATAGAATTCACTCATAATATACAAAGTGATATATCATATCAATTCAAGTTTTAATGTGCCCAAATGTTTTATTAAATCTTTATCAAGGGCCTATAAATTGAAAAAGATATTATCAACAAAGGAGAAATCAAGTTTTATGCACCTAATCAGAGCCAAAACTAGTACCAAGTCTAAAATCAAATCTAAAACTAGAATCAAGGACAAAATTAGAAACAAAGCCTAATTTATATACAACCTCCTATGCCAACCTAGGAAAATACTTTTGAAAATCCCAAAGTCTATAACTACAATAAGAATGTTATGGGTAATAGAGTCACTAAGTCACACCATGTCCAAATTATGAAAACATCATCTACTTAACCCATTCTACATATGCAACTAATTATAAAAGTGTAGGCACTTCCACATACTCCTTTGAAAACACCCCTCCAAGAAGGTGGCTAATTAGAAGAATCTTTAGTGATTTTGGAGAACCAATTGAGTTGGTATTCTAAAAACTAGCCAATGCCAATATGATAAGTTAGGCCATCCAAAAACTATCTCCTAAAGGTATTATTTTCCTTGAATGGTATAAAGAGCATGATTTTTATCATTATCACTAAGTCAAAGGACATTCCATTTTCTGATGTGTGGAACTAAGGCATCTCATTTAGAACATGTTAGAAAATGGAGAATTTGAGTTGGATAATAGGGCCCTTAGTTCTAATCAAAACCTAGGCATTTATCAAAAACCTTTTAAAAATAATAATACTAATCACCAGAATCAACAATATAATCAAAAATAACATAGATGACGACCACCACCACAACAATAATAGTAATAACAATAACAACAACAAGCACAATTGTAGAATGGAAAAAACCAAGGTCATAATGATAACCAAGGGTCCTATCATACCACTACCTATACTTATAAAAAAGTATTAGGACATATCATGGGTGGTCGTATATCCATTTTTACCATCAACCCAAGATAGATAATCAATCACCAATGATAAATACCAATTAATGCCCAACCACTTCTTTATACCAGTAATCCTCTTGTGGTCTTTGTGGGAATCCAAGATCACCAATACCCAAGAGTTACCATCCCAAGACCATATTATAATTATAGAAGTCCATTACCTAATCTAGATTAAGTAATCATAACTTGGTGGATGAAAGTAACCATTCCAAGACAATAACCTTCTTTTGCCACTGAGCCTATGTAAACTCCCATGCTAGTCTAAAATAAGTCAATTAACTATGATAAGGAAAATATGTATGATATTATGGAACAATTTCAAAAGATACCTACTCAAATCTCTATTTTAGATTTATTACATACCTATACAATACATAAAAATATCCTTACTAAACTCCTAAGCTAGTACCAAGTGCAAAATGACATAATGTTAGATAAATTCCAACCTTTGGTTGGGCATCTAGCTCATGGCCAATAACTGACCTTTATCCAAAGTGATAAATCATCACTTATCCCTCTCTAAAATAACCCATTATACATTAAAGTTGTCATAGACTAGCACAAGGTTGAATGTGTCCTCATAGAGAATGGGCCAGGCCTCAATATTATGTCTCTAAGGTTAGTCAATCATCTTGGATACATAATAGATGACCTTCAACAAAATACTATTACCATTAAGACATATGATAATGAGGAAAGGGAATCATAGGGAATAATTTATTTGTTGATTATTTTTGAGTTGGTGACTGACAACATGATTTTCCATGGTATGGATCTTGATTTATCGTACTTGTTATTGGGTCAACCATTAATACATTAAAGTCATGTAATACCTTCCACATTGCACCAGTGCATCAAATTCCCCCATTCAAGGATGGAGGTGACTATTTATATAGACTTTTAGCCATAAAAGTTTTGTAAAAAGTTAGAAGCTGAATATAAAATTTATAATTACCACTTTGACCTAGACCCTATGCTAAAGAAATACAAGGACTTGTCAATTTTTTGAATTTTAATTTTATTAACTTAGAAATCCTTACCTCTACTTACTCCACACCCCCTCCTGAGATATCCAATCATTTCACCATCTCTAAAAAAGGTCTAGGATAATACCTCACACATAATTCTTTCCACATAACCAAACTTCTAAAGGCCTTAAATCCTATGGAAGACCCAAAGCTAAGGTCATTCACATGGAATGGTGATAAAAAAGAAAGACTAAAAAACAAATGCCTATTATTTTCACATTGGCCACTAGACAAGAACAAGATCCAATTGCCAAAGATGAATCCTTGATTTATATTGATGACTTGGTTGATTGTTACCAAAGAAAAAATTATCCCATCCCTAATCGGATAATGGATAATCAAGATTATGAAGGTAGATGACTAGGGGAAAACAATCAAGGCACTCTTGAGCACATCTATATGACTAAACACAAAGGAAATTATGGTATTGGATTTAAACCACTTGGGGGTGACCCTTCATATCTTATCCATGTTATTATGCAAACAACTACTGATGATGTTGCTAGTAGTGACATAGAGTATGATAAAAATGTATATGAGGAATTAGCCAATACCATCCTATTTAACCCTCATGCCATATGTAACATTACATATGTCATTCAAATTTACCCTTATTTCTTCATCATCCTAAAATCATAAATTGGGACCAACAAGAATCCATAGTATCACTTAATGAGTTTGAAAATGATGAGGTGATTTGTGACTTTTTAGGCCTAAGAGACCATATTCTACTTGGAGATCATAATCAAGGTTTTTATATCAGATTAGATCTTTTTGCCTACTTCAGAGAGTAGGGAAATTTATCTTTCCAAAAAAAAATAAAATCAAACATTGAGGTCCCAAGTTTAGAACCTCTTTGATGCACTTTTGGACCAGGAAAAAAGTAAAGAAAAAGGCTAGTCTCTTGGTGAAAACCTGTTTCAGGCACTATTATATGAGGATTTTCAACCTTCTTCAAATGAAGTTCAAGATGACACTAATACCATAATAATATTTGGGTTTGAAATTAGTAAATAATAATAGTGTAACTTTGAAAAAAATATCCAAGAATTTCTTGAAGTATTTGTTACATGGCCCTTACCACCACTGGGTGATTTTGATTCATCTTGTTTAGGAGAATTGGATGAGCTAGTCTAACTAGATGACTTTGATAATGCTAACCAATTTAAGTCTTTTTTGACTCTCCTAAAATATGGTTCTACAATCCTTGTGGAGGATACTTCTAAGGTCAACATCATAACATTGTCCAATCCAAAATGGATCAATCTATTCATCATTTTTATCTTTACATGGTCTTAATCTGATATGTTAGGATTGGATCCTTCATTGGTTATACATAACCATGTAATATAACCTAATTCCAAGCTAATAAATTAGAAGCTAAGGAAAATACATCCTAAAATTTATTTATTTATCAAGAAATAAATAGACAAACTTCTAGAGGTGAGATGCATTTCTCCCATTGACTATTTAGAGTGGATTTTAAATATTGTGCTAGTTAACAAGAAACCAGAAGGTATTAGACTATGTAATAATTTACAATATATCAAAAAATCCTAGCCAAAGGATGATTTTACTCTATTAAATATTGACATGATTATAAACTCTATAGCTAGGTATGAGATGTTTTCTATCATGGGTAGTTTGTTAGGGTATAATTAGATAAAGATCATGCCACAAGACCAATATGTGATAATGTTCACAAATACTTTGAGAATGTTTTGTTATTAGGTAATGAATTTTATCCTCAATAATTTCAATGACACATTCATCATGAAATTATTTTCATTTTTCATGATACTATGAATGATATTATCTAGGTTTATGTTGAAGACATTTTGATTAAATATATGACTAGAGCAATCCATCTAGAGGTGTTGTGCAAAATATTTAATTTCCTTCACGAAAAAAAGTAAGGCTTAACCCTAAAAATCACATCTTTGGAATCACTTAAAGTAAATTTATAGATTCATTTTCTCTCATAGGGACATTAAATTAGATCAAGCCTAGGCTAAGGATATTACCAAGATGTTGTCATCGTCTACTTTAAAGTAGTTATGTAGTTTTGAGGGTAAGATAGATTCCATCAAGCACTTCATTACTCAAATGGATAATAAATGACATCCATTTAATCACTTGATGAAAAATGGAACCAAATTTTCATGGAATTCTTATTACTAGGAATCCTTTGAACATATGAAATAATACTTGGCCAATCCACCTATTCTATTACCACCTATGCTAGGAAAGTTGTTACTACTCTACCTTTTGCAATTGAAAATGCATTGGGGTAACTTTTAGCCCAATATGATGAGTAGGGAAAGAAAATTTTGTGTACTAACTAAGCCACATGTTGATCATGTATGAAAATAATTAAACACCAACATATAAAGCTTGTTTAGCTATGGTCTTTGCAGCTTAGAAATTATGGCACTATATGCTTAACACTAAGACCATTGTCATTACCAAAGTAAATCCACTAAAGTATATAATTTCAAAAATAGATTTACAAGGTTGCATGGATAAATGGATCATGATTATAAGTGAGTTCAAGATTGAATGCATCAACTAAAATCCCATCAAAGGACAAGTAATTACAAGCCAACTTGCTAATGCTCTCATTATTAACACTCAACCTCTCATCTTTGGATTTTTAGATGAGTCTATCATGACTATAGAAAAATTAAATCCATAAGAGAAGTCATGGAAAATTTATTTTAATGGTTCCTTCACATCTCATAGATTATTGGTAGGTTTTTTGTTTATCACACCTTAAGGGGTTCTCATTCCCAAATCCTTTTGTATCATCTTTCCTTGTACCAACAATATGGCTGAATATGAAGCACCCATTTTAGGGCTTCATCTATTATTAGAATGGAATATTCAACATATTATAGTTTATGGGGATTATCATCTTATCATTAATTAGGTTATAGACCAATTTCAGCCTAAATATGAGAAACTTGTGCTTTATAAATCCATGGTGGACACCCTCAAACAAAAAATTGCTCATCTTCAGATTGAGAACATACCTTAGGCTAGTAATAGAATAATAGATTCCATAGACACAATTAGTTATTTGATCTAAATTATATACAAGGACAAATATTATTAGTTCCTCATTGAATATCTTCTCATACTATCTCATGAACCTTCGACCATTGAGATGATATGCGATATTGTTGGACCTAGTTCTACTTAGTATAATAAATTATATAATAACCTTAATTACCAAGTCATTACATCTAACCTATCTAAAAAAAGACAAAAATATTTCATTCACAAAACCTCTCTTTATACCTTACTTGGACCTACCCTCTATCGTAGATGCTTTGATAGAACTTTGCTTCACTATTTAACCTTGGTAGAATCTAGACTAGCATTGAGGGAAGTTCATGAAGGGGTTTGTGGGGCCCATAATAGTGTGTTTATCCTTGAAAAAATGTTACTACATACAATTTATTATTGGCCAACCATATAAGTTGATATAAATGATTATGTAAAAATGTGTAAATAATGTCAGAAGCATGCCAATTTGATACATGCTCTAGCTCAAACACTCAAACCACTAACCATACCATGGTGGTTTTCAATGTGGGGACTTGAAATCATAGGAAAGATTGAGCCTACCTCTTCAAATGGCCATGAACATATTATTACTACTATAGAGTATTTCACTAAGTTGGTGGAAGCCATTCCCTTAACTTACATGACATAAAAACAAATATCTAGATTATTTTCAATCACCTCATATGCTGATATGGTATCCACTCTAACATTATATTTGATAATAAAATATCATTCAAGAACACAAATTTGAAATCCCTTAATGATTAATATAACATTATCCAACATTTTTCCACTCCATATTATCACAAGACAATGACCAAGTAGAAGAACATAATAAAACCATTATCTAGATCCTCAAGAATATTGTCAATGATGTTAGCTATGATAGACACTTGAAAATCTTCTACACCCTTTCAAATTACTAAACCAATTTTCAAACTCCAACATGAACCACACTGTATTCCCTAGTTTATGGTACTGAGGCCTTTTTTCCTATCGAGGTCAAGTTTCTTTATCTATGTATCTTATTGAAACATATCCTTGATGATGAGTATTACATAGTAGCTCATTTTTAAGAGTTGTAACTACTAAACAAAAAATGCATGGATTCCTTGAATATCCTTCAAGCATACCAAAACCGAATGCATGGTCAATATAATAGGTGTATCCAGTGTAGATAATTCAAGCTAGGTGATTGTGTATTTAAAGAAAACCTAAAAAACACTAGTGTTAAACATAAGAAAAAGGCAAGTTTAATCATAACTATGTAGGACCCTATGTAATTATTTTAGACATCCAATTTTTAACACCATTTGTGTTGAAATTGTCAATCTTACTTGAATTGTAATCAAATGTACATTTTAGGTCAAAATCTATAAAACATCCTAAATGGTTTGAAATTGTCACTTATAATTGTCAGTTTAGGTCAAAGTATCCATAAATAGGGCAATGCATTTTATGGGCCCACTAACTTTGATTAGATCATTTCGAGTCAAAATGACCATTTCACCATTTAGTGCTCTAGATCATTCTTTTCTTCTAAATTCATTGGTACAAATCATGTAACTTTGTTATTTGGTGTTGGCAACATCCTAAATGGGAATACAGCTCCAATGCATCTAGCATTGCCTTCTAGTTCCCCTCTAGTCAAATTACAACCTAGTAATATGACTTTTTGACCATTTTGATTGATTGAGGGCCAATTTTCAAATAATTACATGAATGTTAATTAACCTTGTTTAAGGCTAATTAACCCAAATCAAGAGCTTAAGTGGATTTTTCATAAGAGTTGTTGAATATTTATTTTTGGAAACTGATTCCTATAACAACATCATCAGGTGACATCATTTCTTGGGAAGACATCCCTAGGCCATAAATGTCATAAAAATCAAGATTATGGGTCACCCATGCCTAGTTAATGACTCCCATGCCTCTTCAATGCCCCTTCTTCCAAGGTCACGATGAATATAATTATGGATTTAATTCTAAATATTAGGATTATCCATGACCACACATCTCAATCTTGAGATGGACAGTCATGATTGATCCTAACCAATCTCAAAAATCTATAAATAGAGAGGCCATGGATGTGAATTTTAAGCTATTTTTTGTGCAAAGTTATTATGCTTATAAACCTTGAAGAAGCTTGAATATTACAAAGTTATAATGTTAAATTTTTTTCATAATGTTTTGCATTTAATCATAGATTTTTATTGCAAGCTTCATTGATAGGTTAGTTTAGTGATTCATAATCATGAGTCTAGGTTTTATGGAGTTTTCTTGATGCATTGGAGGAGCTTACCACCATTGTTGACAAAGACAAGGATTCTTGATCAAGGGAGAACATTTTTTTGAGCCATATGGGTATGGTGAATCCATTTGGGAAGGTAATATGGTGTTGCTTTCTTTCATTTGTTTCTTGTTATCCATTATAATTTCCATAGGAATAGATAGGCTTGGTTAGTTAGTTATTTATGCATGTTTCATTACTTATGAACTAATGCTTGACTAACTTGCTTTATAATCCTCTCTATATCTTGGCACGCCCTGTGGGACAAGATGCATCTCATACCTAAAGATCACTTTTCAACTCTAAAATATCCATTTGGACCCTTAAAACTCATGCAAATTGATTTTCAAACTTTATTTTGCCATTTTTGTTTGCCATAGTTTTACACAATAACCGATGTTGCCAAGAATACTGACATTAGTTACCTACTTAATCAATGTCAGTTAAAAAAATTGACATTGGTTAGATCTCAGTTAGCCAAATTTACTATCATCGATGGTAATAACTGACGTCAATCACTATGTTTTTCTTAAAACACAAACCTGAGAGCTAATTTTTTGAAGTTCATTATTTCAAGCTAAAAAGAGATTCAAAGATAAAGGACATGCTAAAAAATTTTCTATAGGAACAAGCTTGATATTTGTTAAAAACATGTTGAAATCACCTTTGCATGATTAAAAATGAATTAGGAACCTTGTTTTGGATGTTTAGCAAAGAATTAGATGTTTTGATGAATATTTTCAAATTTTGCAACTAAGTCCAATGAGTCAAATGAACACCACAAAATATTTTGTTTGGGTTTAAAATTGAGCACACTTGTAAATTCTTGTTTGTAATAGTTATTTACTTAGGTTTTGTTTGGAAAAAAGAGGAATGTTACATGTATGCTCTTCCATTTGTCCCCTATAGGGAACCCTTGGAATCAAAAGTGCCATTCCTATTACAAATAGCCTAGTCCAAGGCTTAGAAAGAATGTCACCTAAAGCACTCCCCAAAAACTCACCAAATTTTGGGTGATCTTTAAAATGACCCTAAAGTCTTTATATAGTATGCTTTCTTTATTTTCATGCAAACTTGGCTTATGAGGGGGAAGTCATTACCTCCTGTGAGTTCTTTAGGAAATCTTTGACCTGGGGTTTCACTTCCTAGCATTGACTTCATTTGACTCCTTTGGAGTTACACATGGGACATATCTGTATTTGGACATCACACTACATTAAATGAATTAAAAGATGTAGTGGTTGTAAAAAAAACTAGACCTTTTTAGAACTATCTAATGCCATGGTCACCCAATTTTTATGCTTGTTTTTTGTATCATTTGATGTAAAAGTCATTATGTAATTGATTCCCCTAGAATAATCAAAACCTTGCTAGTTTAGTATAGCCCCACTTTTTCATACCTTTTCATTTTAGAATTAAGACATTTGTTTCTTGTCATTAGCTTTCTTGTCTTGATTTATGTCTAGAACTACTTGTTAACTCAAAGAACTTAACCAAAACACATTATCCTTAATTTACTTAAGCAAGGGAGGTGTTATGTTGTCCAAATGGAAAATTCATCCTTTCCTTGTTCAAATTGTTATCAAAAGCTTTGTGTCATGTCATCCACTTTGGTACAATCATGCTACCCAATTGAGTCTAGATCTTTTACTTAATTTGTTTTAAAATGTTCATTTACAATACACATTTGAAATTGAATCTTTCTGAGTTATAAGGGTTGGTGTGTCAAAGCAGGTTCACCATTTTTGCACTAAGATTGTTTTAACTTGGGTTCAATTTTCCATTTAGATTGAAGGTTATTTATTAAGACTCAAAATCACATTATCATCTTGGTGGTCTCAAGTCATCTTGCGTATTGCTCATGCTTTGAGTTCTATAACATATTTTATCCTACTAGAAACATGTGGTGATGTTATGCTACCTATTTGGTCCTAGATTTATGCTTAGTGATTCATGTATGTTTTTACATCTTGAGTTTTTTTGTCCATTTTGTCTTCTTCATCATTTGAAGAGCTTTATTATAAACTTCTAGGGTCAACTTGTCAAAGTTGAAGCTAGTTTTTATGGTGTGGGTGTATCACAAATATCTAGGGTTTGGTGTACTAGTTTTCAACATGGGTCTTTGAGTTACCTTACTCTCTTTTGATCTATACGATTTCAAATTTACTAAAAGCTGAGTAAACTCACGAACCAAAATTAATAAATTATGCATGGTTGCAAACCACCCTCCTTTATAGTCTCATTGGTACCTTGGTTATTTGGTTAAAAGAGAGCCATAAAATACTTTGATTGGTTGCCAAACATTAGTCAAAAGTTAGTCAAATACATAGAGTGGCTCTCTTTTTAGACATGACTCAAAGGTTCACTCATAGTGGGGCCTTTTATTGTCTTGGTTATGAGGGTGAGCAATTTTATGATGGTCAAGATAACCCCATTGTTTTTGATAATATCCCCATAATAGTAGGATCTAAAGATGAATATAATGTATATCAACCCCAAGAAGATCAAGATGAAGCCCTTCTTAGATTGATAGAATTTGGGGCTAGACTACGTTCTGATTTTCTTACAAAACAATTACATACATTAATTAGAGAAGGAGAAAAATGATGGAAAGAGAAAGATTTTGTATAAATGAACATACCTTCTTCCTCTAACAAAGGAAAGGACATACAACTGAGTCAAAACCCACAAAGATCAAGATAATAAGTCAATGATATGTAGATCAACTTGTCACAAACTTAACTGACTCCCTAGTTGCCACTTCAATTCATAATAATGTTTTAAAATAATAAGGAAACATGGTTGAAAGTATGCAATAAATATTGAATGAGGACATTACCATAGTAGATTAAGGTAATCTAAATGAATAGTTAAAGTCACAAGAGATCTTACAAAGTGTTCCATTTAATATGGAACATGCATTATTAAATCATCAAGAACCTTTTATTACTTTACAAACTTAGAAACCCAAACATTCAATTCAAATTGAGGAAATCACTCAAGATAATTTGGCTAGTTCTTTTTAACCAACCCAAAGATTGGTAAATAAACATAGAAATTTCCAAAATCAACAAAGTGTGAAACAACTAGATTCAAGGAATGTTTTACAATCCAAGAATCAACAATCTATGTTCTCAACTCAAGTAACAAATTAGAACCAAATCATGGATCAAAAGGTATACACTCCCTATAGATCCACACAAAACTAGGGGCACATTCCACCCTAACAATAATAAAACTAGGGGCACATTCTACCCCAACAACAAAAAAACTAGGGGCACATTCCACCCCAAAAACAACAAAACCTAAGGCACATTCTACCCTGAAAACAACAAAATCAAGGGCACATTACACCCCAACAACAACAAAACCAAGGGCACATTCCACCCCAATAACATCTTATCCAATCTATAAATGCACAAAAAATGCAAGAATGGAATTCTATGAAGGAATATTTCTAAAGATTAGAGACAAATAATAAAGTCAAAAAGTACAAATTCGATGAGATATGCCCATATCTAATTGAATTATCTATTATAGAAAACCCCTTTCCACCTCATTTTGAGTTACCCAAATTTGACAAATACAAAGGGAAAGGAGATCCATGAGAACACATATAGGCATTCTTCATCCTATATCAAGAGGTTGCTTATAATAGTGAATACTTACTATGACTATTTCTATGAAGTTTAGCAGGACAAGCTCTTGATTGGCTACTTAAACTACCCAAGGGATCAGTTGTGGATTGGAATGAATTATAAGAAAAGTTAACCATTTCTCATATAACATAGAACATAAATTAACCATTGTTGACTTATGCAAATCCAAAAAACATGATGGTGAAAGTTTTGCTATATATCTACAAAGGTGGAGAGCATTGGCAGGCCGCTTTCAACATAATTTATTAGAAAAATAGTTAGTTGATAGCTTTGCACATAATTTGCATCCTAAAGTTGATCATAATATATGGTTAGCTTGTGCTAACTCATTTGAATAAATTATTGACAAAGGAGTGCAGATTGAGAAGGATATTATTGTTAGGGGCCTTTTTAAGATCTTTATGCAAGGTCAAGTTTCTAATCAGAATAAATCACTAGCTCCTCAAATAGTTACAAAGGATAAGTCTAAAGGATTTAAAAAAAATAAGAACATGGTTGGAAATGGGGTGATAGAAAAAAGACATGTAGAAATGGTACATGTTATGCCTCCTCCAAATGTACAATCAACTCCCTCAAATCCACTACCTACTTTGTAGAGATAACTTCCATGAAGGACATTTCATAACGATTTTAGAGTCTATAGCAAGTTATGAGAATTGGTTGAAAAATTGTTACAAAAGCTCATTACAGCTAATTTAATTATATGGCAAGTATCAAGGCCATTTCCTCAAGGTCAACCAAAACCATAATGGTATACAGAGAATGAATGCTATAACTTTCATCAAATTGTTGGTCATGGTGTATATCATTGTGTCAAACTACAACATATTATTGAGGACTTTATTGAAAGTGGTGAACTAGAAATTAATTTGGCCTCTAATTAAGACACAAATTATGATATAGGAATCTATAAACACCCCTTTCCTCAACATGATCCACCACCACCAATAAATAATCAAAATGTTCACAATTAAGGATAGAGGTAGAATCAGAACTAAAAACAAGGTCAGAATTGTAATGAGCATAATCAAGATCATAATACCAACACTAATAATGTGGCTTATAACAATGTACCTTACAACTATAATAACACTATGGGATGTATTTCTATGACCCACATTACCACTATTACTATGAATTTGCATGGCCAATCTCATGTTCCTCACAACATGAGACCCATAATTATAGGCTCAATACCCTCTTCCCCTAATAATACCATCTCGAGTTTGCATCATCATGTTACTACTCCATTTGCATAGGTTATTAATACTAAACAACAATACCTTTCTTATAAAGGCTCCTCACTGGCCCAAAGTTATAGAAATATAGTTAATCACTTGTGAATCACCATCTAAGGCCCTTTGCTTCCCTCTTCTAATTATAATAACTCCTTGACACCTATAGGTTATGTAGTCATAACTAGATGCCTGTGATCACCATTCAAGGCCCTTCACCCACTTCTTTCCATAAACCCAATGAGAACATTATGCCAATGGTTCCAAAGTTGAATACTATCCCAATAAAGACTAAACTAGTTCCATCCATAGTTTAAAGGCCTTATAGTCTAACAGATCAATTAGAAAAAACCCCTACACAAATTTCCATATTATAACTCTTACATATATTTGATGTTTATAGAACCATTTTCAACAAAATTTTACAAGAGTCTATTATGCCTAATGATATAAACATTGATTAGTTCCAGAACCTAGTTGGACATTTGTCTTCATTTTAGCAAATCACATTTGATCAAAAGGACATGTCCACCCTCAGCCCAAACCACAATAACCCATTGTACATTGAGATAATCATTATGGATCACAAGATCAAGCAGGTTCTTATAGATAATGGTTTGGGGCTGAACATTATATCTCTTAAATTGGTGTGATGATTGGGTTACATGGATAAATACATTTAGCCATAAACTATTATAATCAAGGCTTATGACAACACTGAGAGGGAGTCATTTGATACAATCTGGTTGCCAGTCATGATTGGGTATATTTCTCATCACACATTACTTAATATTATGGATATTGAGTTTCCTTATAACATACTTCTTGGTCATCCTTGGATCCATAAAGTATAGGTAGTTCCATCTACTCTTCACAAATGCCTTAAGTTTCCCCATGATGGTATTAAAGTTACTATTCCCACTGATCAACAGCCATACCAATACTACAAACATCTTGAAGTAGTGTTTCATAATTATAACTATTACCTAGGTTATGAATTCATTGTAAAGAAGAATAAAACCATCATTTCACATCCATATCCATAAAATTATATAGACCCTAGTGATCTAGCCTCCACTTTGGCTGATCCATTTCCTACAACGCTAGCTAAGTAGTTTATTATTAAAGATACAAAAATTTACACAGTAACATCTAAAGGATGTTCTCAATATTGAAAAATTTTAAAAATCCCCTAAAATATTTGGTAAGCCTAAAACTTCCTAGACTCCTAATAGACTCGATCAGATTTGGCAACCAAAGAAGAAGCAACCAAAACTTCTTATTCTTTTTGTACCTACAATTGCACCAAAGAAAGAATAAGAGGCTTTTATTGAGGGAGATTTTTTATATTTTGAAGGCCTCATTAATTTTTTTTAAGAATCAAAAGTATCTTATCCCTAACAGGATAATGGATCATCTTGACTATACAGGGGAATTCTAGAATCCTTATCAATTGGAGTTTTTAATTGGAATCATTGTCTTAGATTTAAACCACTAGAGGATCACCTCATAAAATTTGGTAGTGAATCTTCTAAAGTGACTAGTAATGAGCCTCCTAGAAGTGACACAATGTCTTATTATAGCCTTTTTGATGAGCTTATTGACTCATATTTGTTTGATTCAAATGCCATATTTACCATAAAACCTATTGGAGCATCCCATCCTGAATCAAAAATCCATCCTAGTGGTTTTTCCCTTCCTAAAATAGGACATTATATCCATCTTATTAGAGCTTTTCATCTTAAAGCAAAAATCCATCCTATTGGAGCTTCCCATCTTGAAGAAAAAACCCATCCTAGTGCTGCTTCCCTTCTTGAAGCAAGACATTATATCTTTACCATTGGATATTCTTATACTAAATCAAACCCTCACTATAACCTATTCCTTTGCCATCCTGAACTCATATATTGGGATCAACAAAATCTAGTCATATTCCTCAATGAGTTTCAAAATAAATAATCAATTATAGAATACATGGGCCTACGAGATGCATTCCCCATTGGTGATCATAAATGGGATTTTGATTTTTCATTTAATTATTCTACCTAATTTGGAGAGCATGAAAACTTTCTTGGTCATCATAAGAAACAAACATCAAGATCTTTAGGTTAAAACTTCTTTGAGGAACTTATTGATCAAGGAAAAAGTAAAGAAAAAGACAAGCCTTTGAGTGAAAAACCTATTTTAGGTGCTCCCAAGTGGAAAAGTTTTCTCATCCCCTAAGGACGTATAAAGTCCATCTATCCCATGTTTGATAGCTAGTACAAGCATCTCTTCAAAACAACATCAAATATATGAGCATCTTGCCTTGAATTTCCAAAGGTTTTTGCCAATTGGCCTTTACCTAAGAAGGCAAATTTTGATTCTTCATATTATCCAAATATTTGGGAGGAACAACATAAATATATAGAAGAATAAGATGATCATGACCATACATTGCCTATAATTCTAGAGGATGGATCCATAGTCCTTATGGAGAGCACAACAAAAGTGGATATAGGAACCCATGAGGATCCCAAAATTATTTATCTTAGAGATTTCGTTATTGAAGCAGAATGTGAACATCTTATATCCATTATTAAGGATTATATAGAAATCTTTGCATGGGCATACTCCGACATGCCAGGCTTGGACCTAGATTTAGTTGTGCATCATCTTGTTGTCCACCTTGATGCTAAACCAATCAATTAAAAGTTGAGAAAGATGCATCCACACATCACCCTTTTGGTTTAGGTTGAGTTAGAAAAGTTTTAGGGGCCAATTTTATTAGACCACTAGACTACTCTGAATGTATCTCTAACATAGTGACAATAAGTAAAAAGACCCCAAGCATACATGTTTGTACTAATTTTCATGATATCAGCAAAGCATGACCTGAAGATGAATTTCCTCTGCCCAACATTGAAATGATTGTTGACTTAACTACTAGGTATGAAATATTATCCTTAATTGATGGATTTTTTGGTTATAATCAAATCAATATAGCTCCTAAAGATCAACATAAGACTTCATTCACCACTCTGTGGGGGACATTCTTTACCAAGTCATGCCATTTGGTTTGAAGAATGTTAGAGCCACATATCACCATGTAATGACTATCATTTTACATGACATGATGCATGACATTGTTGAGGACTATGTTGATGATATACTATCAAAATCAAAAACAAGAGCTAGACACCATGACATTCTATGAAGAATATTTAAGAGGCTTTGTGCATATAAAATCTACTTGAATCCTAAGATATGTGTCTTTTGAATCACATCAATAAAATTTCTAGGCTTCATTGTATCAAAGTGAGCGATTAAAGTTGACCCTACAAAGGTCAACTCTATAATGGAAATGCCTCCACCAAACTATCTTAAATAGTTACGAGGTCTACAAGGAAAGGTCCAATCTATACGTAGGTTCATTTCTCAATTGGTAGATAAGTGCCACTCATTTAACCACCTCTTAAAGAAATGGGTAACATTTTAATGGGATGAATATTTTCAGATAGCATTTGCAAAGCTTAAAACATACTTGGCTAATCCACTAGTCTTATTACCTCTAACACAAGGAAAGTCACTACTTCTTTATATATTAGCCATGGAGCATGCACTAAGGGAGCTTTTAGCTCAGCATGATGATCATGGTAAGGAACACATGGTTTATTATTTAAGTTGCACATTGGTATACTATGAACATAATTATATGCCTATTGAGAAGGCATGTTTAGCTATGGTGTTCACCACCTAGAAATTGTGACATTATATACTAAATAACAAAACTATTATTATTGCAAAGGTAGATCCTCTAAAGTTCCTCTTACCTAAAGTATCTCTTCAAGGATGCATGGATAAATGAATTATGCTCCTCAGTGAGTTTGATATTGAATACCAAAATCAAAAGGCAATCAAAGGATAGGTTCTTGTAGACCAACTTGTAGAAGATCCTATTATAACCACTCAACCTCTCAACTTTGATCTTCCAAATGATTCTATCATGATGATAGAACAAGCATCACAAGAACTTGAATAATGGATGCTCTATTTTGATGGATCCTTCACATCCTAAGGATCTAGAGCTGGCATATTATTGATCATGCCATAGGGGGATTTGATCCCCAAAGCATTCCATATACAATTTTAGTGTACAAATAATATGGTTGAATATGAGGCATTGGTTTCAGGGATCCATCTCTCCATACAATGGGACATTAAAAGATTAAAGGTCTATGGATATTTATAGCTAATCATAAATCAGGCAATTGATCAGTATCAAACAAGAGATGATAATCTTGTTCCTTACAAGCAAATTGCTTATGACCTTAAAACACATTTTAAATATCTACAGTTTGATCAAGTTCCATGAGTCAACAATAGATCTACTGATAACATGAAAATAATTGGTTCCATGATTCAAATGCATGATAGTGATAAAGAGTATCAATTCTTGATTGAAAATCTTTTTTATCTAGCACATATTCTATTAGATTTAGAGAGGATATGCACCATTTTTGATCCTAATCTCTCACCTAAGCTACTATGGTACCAATTTTTTTATAACTATTTACATAATCATGTATTTCCCACCAACCTTTCCAATAACCAACAAAAACTTTTCCTTCATCTCTTAGCATGTTATATCCTCCTTGGACACACATAAAGGCTATGATGGAATGCTTCTTCATTATTTATCTTTAGGAGAATCTAAGATGGCACTAAAGGAGGTTTATGAAGGAATGTGTGGGGTCCATACCAATGGTGTAGTCCTAGCAAAGAAACATCTCAGAATAGTCTATTATTGGCCCAAAATGGAGATAGATTCTTGTAATTATGTAAAGAAGTGTGTTCCTTATTAGTAGCATGGAAACTTGATACATACACCTTCCTTGCCATTATATTCGATTACAACACCATGGTCATTCTCAACATGGGGTCTCAATCTCATTAAGAAAATTAACCCAACATCTTCAAATGGCCATAAGCACATTTTGACTACAATCGAGTACTTTACCAAGTGGATCGAGGCCATTCCTCTCACTTATATTAATAGGAAAAAAATATTCAAATTCATTCATTACCATATCATCTGTACATATGGCATCCCATCCCATATTATATCTGATAATGGTAGATCTGTTGTGAACCAAAATGTGAAAAATCTTTGTGCAAAATTCAAGATCAAGCACAAGAAATCCACTCTATATAACTCATAAGGCAATGGACAAGCTAAGGCATCAAATAAAACCATTCTAGCCATCTTAAAAAAGATTGTCAATGATGTTGGCCATAATTGGCACTTGCCACTCTTTCCTACCCTCTAGGTTTATAAAACCAATCATCACACCCCAATTAGAGCTACTCCATACTCCCTTATTTTTGGCACTGAAGCTATCATCCCAGTCAAGATTGAGATATCATCATTAATAATATCACTAGAGTACATCAAAGATGATGAAGACTATAAATCCTCATGGCTACAAGAACTAGAACTTTTGGATGTTAAGCATTTGGTTGCCCTAGAAAAATTCCAAGCTTATCAGAATAGATTGTGAAAAAGCTACAACAAATGCATCCTCCCTTAAAAATTTGAGATTGGTGACTTAGTTTTGAAAGAGAACTAGAAGAATATGAATGTTGAACCCAAAAATAAAAGCAAGTTTTAGCCTAATTGGTTAAGACCATATATTGTCATAACAAACTATGGATCAGAAGCATATCAATTGGATAAAACAAATGGTGAAGAACTTTCAGAGCCTATGAACATCATAAACCTTAAGATATTATATGCATGAATAAATTTAAACCATTGTCTATAATACCATTGACTTAGAGTCAACTTGTGCTATCATCATTTTATCCCACCTTTTTTTATCTTACCTTGAACACATTTTATATTACCCTAGTCTACCTTTCATGACTTAACAATAAAGGATTTGAACCCTTGGCACTCTAAACACATTATTCATCCCATTCTAGATTGATATCTCTAAGAGGCACACATTTTGTATGTCTACGGCATATAGATCAAACATTTTTTTATCCCTTGACTAATTATGATCTTGATTATGTCTCATGAAAATTATGAACATCTTCAACAATAGTTTAACAAGGACAGTCTTGTATAGTTTTTAGACAAGTGAACAACTACATCTTCTCAGTTCAAGTGTTTTTTTCTCTTTCTTATTTTATCAAGAACCTCTCTCTCACCTATTTGTGAGCATGGGTTGTTGTAGCTGATTTAGCTATCTTATTGGAACCTCTACTCTCAGGATGTACATCTCCTCGACTAGATGGTCCCACCTTGTGTATATTTTATCCCAAAAACACCAAAAACATTAGAAACACTTTAAAAATACAAAAAACATTAGAACATGATCCACACAATAATAAAAACATTGTCTCATGCTTCTATACATTTGTACACTCCCATTCCACCATCCCATGCTCTCATCATTTTATGAGCAACTATTATGTTTGAATGATCTTTCCATTTTGAAAGCATAAAAACACTAGTTTATTTCATCTTATCCCATGCATTTAAAATTTTATAAGACTATCATTTCTCATCTCATTAGCTTCTTGTTTACCAGACCATTCTCATTTTTTTGATCTTTTATTTCTTTTATAACATTAATCATGCTGGTTTAATCATCATTTTTCTTCTATCCCATTTCTTCAGAGAACTACATTTGGCCTGAAGTTCATGTTGGAATATGCATTCATGGAACTATGTAGGTAGCGTCCACTTGTCTTATACATTTGGAGCCATCTTGACCAACCCCTTCCTTTTCTTGTCTTTCCCCATTTTCTTCTCTCATTTTTCCTCTTTAATAAGGGAAAAATTGTCGTGCCATTGTTCTTTGTTATGATGTGGTGGAAAGTAATGCCTCTACTGCACATGCATGAACATTTGTCTTTAAACTTACTAACTTGGTTTTTGTTTGTGTCTATTTATTTGATTTTTATTGATGTTTTGTTGTGATTTTATACCTCTCCTTTTATTTCGTCTCTTTATCTCTTTATATTACTTATTATCTCATCTTGGTCTTGTGTTTCCTTCTTTGTTTTTTACTTCTCTCTTTTGACATCTTGATGATTTACATGGATCTCAATTATTTATATCTTGATCTTATGTTATTACATTGTTCTTGGACCATTTTATTTATTTGATTATTTTTGGTGTCTTATTTTTTCTATTTGATTTTTCTTTTCTCTTTTATGTTCAAGAATGCCTTGATGGTCCACATGGATCTTGATTATTCATATCTTTGTCTCATGTCATTAAGATATTCTTTCCTTTTGTTTTTAAACATTTTATTTCTACTTAAGAGCATATCTTGATTTAAAGTTAGGTTCATTTATGTTTATCCTTTTCTTTGTTTTTTCTTTTTTGTTTAAATGTAAATCATTATAACTCTGGTTTTGGTCATTATTTTACCATTATCCTTAGTTATAGATATTAACATTTATACTAGCTCAGTGAAATTGGAATCTTAGCCATTATAAGTTATTCATACTTATGATGCCTAATTTATTTTTCTATAGCAAACACTTTGTGTTTAGGTCTCAATGTCTTAACATCAACATCAGCGTTGATGAACCATTCTCAAGAACACTCCATAAAACCTAGGCTCATGATATGGAATTAGGCTTCTAAGTAGCATGCATTTTAGGCTTATCTCTCTATGCTTAGACATGCATCTCTTTTCATAAATTGTGAGTCTAATAAATTCTTGGTCATTTTTCATCATTCCTCATTCCATTCTCTCCCAAACTTGGGTGAACTACATTGGCCTCAAGTTCAAGTTGGAACATGAGTCCATGGAACTATGTAGGTATTGTTCAATTTATATTGAGGTCAACTCAGCTATCTCCATTCTTCTTTTCATCTCTCTCATCACTTTGTGCATTCTCATATGCTTGGTTTTATATGGATTTCTAATCCATTACACCATCACATGTAATTTTGTGCCCACTCACTTTAACCTCTCTTTTCAGTTATATCCTTGAGCTATTTTGCTTGCCAATATGCCATCTTGGGGCACAACATCTTAACCACATCTAATCAAATCAGATTTATAAGGGAAAAATAATTAATTATTCTTTATCAATAATCAAAATTTTCCCTACTGGGGCAAAACTATTTTTTCATGATCAAATCTGCTCTATTAGAGTACTTCTTATTATATTCTCTTTGGAGACCCTATTAAATTGGTGCTTCCCTTCCTGAAGCAAAACATTCTCACTTTTCCTCTAATTCCAAGATCTCCACATTAAATCCCACGATGGCAATATTTTAGTGTGCAACTTGTCCTGAGATTGATCAATGTTGTAAGTGCATAACTTATACTCTCAAATTGGGTACATTTATAGTGTGTACCTTATATTTATGGATTATATCTTTCCCATTCCCACCATCTTTGGGTCCTATTATACCTATAATTATATTTTGATCATTTATGGTAATCACATGTGCAAGCATTAACTCAACTATATGTGATCTATTCCATGGGTTAATCTCTCGCTTTCTCTCTCTTCTTGAGAGTCTATCCTTTTCCTTCATCCTAGTATGTCCTCTTGAGGGGGCATCATGGGTCTATTCTAATTTATGCTTGACAATTCTTTTCTTTGAAAAGATGTTGGTCTACTTGAATGTCTCATTTTTCCTTCTCAAATAGGGGCAAAATGTAGAAATCCAATTCCTAACACCATTTGTATTGAAATTATCAATCTTACTCGAATTACACTCAAATGCACATTTTAGGTCAAAGTCTATAAAACTTCCTAAATGGTTTAAACTTTTCACCTAAAAGTTCTATTTTAGGTTAAGTATCCCTAAATAGGGCAATGAATTTTATGGGCTAGCTAACTTTGATCATATCATTTCAATTCAAAATGACTATTCTGCCATTTAGTGCTCTGGATCACTCTTTTCTTCTAAATTCATTGGTACACATCATGTACCTTTGTTATTTGGTTTTGGCAACATCCTAAATGGGAATATAACTCCAATGCATCTAACATCACATTCCAATTCCTCTTCAATCAAATTACAACCCAATAATATGACTTTCTAACCATTTTGATTAATTGAGGACCAATTTTCAAATAATTACACAAATGTTGATTAACCTTGTTTAAGGCTAATTAACAAAAATCAAGATCTTAAGTGGATTTTCTATGAGAGTTGTTGAATATTTATTTTTGGAAATTGATTCTTATTAACTACATCATTAGGTGACATTATTTCTTGAGAAGACATCCCTAGGCCATAAATGCCATAAATATAAAGATTATGGGTCACCCATGCCTAGTTAATGCCTCCCATACCTCTTTAATTCCCATTTTTCCAAGGTCATGATGAATATAATTATGGATTTAATTCCAAATATTGTGATTATCCATGGCTACACATCTCAATCTTGAAATGGGCAGTCATGATTGATCCTGACCAATCTCAAAAATATATAAATAGAGAGGCCATGGATGTGAATTTTAAGATATTTTTGTTGCAAATTTATTATGCTTAAATAACTTCAATAATCTTGAATATTTCAAAGTTATAATGTTAAATTTTTTCCATAAGGTTTTTAATTTAATCATAGATTTTGTTTGCAAGCTTCATTGATAGGCTAGTTTAGTGATTTGGAATCATGAGCCTAGGTTTTATGGAGTGTTCTTGAGGCATTGGAGGAGCTTGCCACCATTTTTGATAAAGGAAAGGATGCTTGATCAAGGGAGAACATATTTTTGAGCCACCTGGGTATGGTGAATCCATTTAGGAAGGTAATATGGTGTTGCTTTCTTTCATTTATTTCTTGTTATCATTTGTAATTCCCATAGGAATAGATAGGCTTGGTTAGTTAGCTCTTTATGCATGTTTCATTATTTATGGACTAATGCTTGAGTAACTTGCTTTGTAATCCTCTCAACAATTTTTACTATGGTTCTAGGGCATACTAGTTAGTTATGCCAAATGATATGAACTTGATGAACCAATGAACATAATACATCTCAAGCACTATTTAACTCAAATGACCTAGGGCATTGTCTATGAGGATCATTTACTTCATGTTGGATTATATCCTTATTTATATTATACTATGTGACTTTCCTATTATACCTTTCCCTTCCCATTTTTTGACCTTGGTTTTGGTTAATTGATACTTTGAACACCTTTAGTGGTTAGATTTAGATGCAATTATAGTAGTTGATTCAGGTTTGATACTTTTTAAGGTCTTCCTTCAAAAGGTAGTATATTGAGATAGTGTGACAATGGTCCTAAAAATTACATCCTTCATATTATATCATGTTCTTGATCATTATTGATGTGTCATTATTCCCTATATCATAGGGGAAACCTTCTTATGTCATTGTTTCCTATATCCTAAGAATAAACTCTTTACAATGTCTTGTCATACCATTATGTCATACACTACCATTTGACTTTTCATGAACTTTATACTACTCAATTAGATCAATCATTGTATAGGTGAACTAGAGTGGCTTGATTTCCATTTGGACTATGTAAGTAATGCTCAACATTTTCAAAGGTTAGATCAACCACCCTTATTCCCATTCTCTCACCATTTTGTGAGTCATTTATGATTTCACCATTTTATGAATCAGTTACGCTCTCATAATTTTATTATTAATTTATGCTATCACCATTTTGTGAGATTATTATTGTTCTCAGCCTTAGGCCTAGTGAACACTATGAATTATCATCCAAGTTCATTTTTTAAACCTTACCTTTTGTCTTTAAGTGTGGTTTAAACCAAACCACTCTCTCATAGTTTCATGAGTTCTTATTCCTAAGTGATTCCTACATAACCAATTCATAGTGTTCACTAGGCCTAAGGCTGAGAACAATAATAATCTCACCCAATCTTACACACTCCTTCCCCAAATTTTTATCACAGTCATACACACAAATTTCATGCCAACTTATTGGCTTCCACACACTTGTAGCTCACATCCCCATGTGCCTCATAGTCCCATGCCACAACTCATAATCCCATGCACCTAGATTACTCTTGGACTCTAGATCACATTTGAGTGTTGTCTTGCCTTGGCAATGTGCTTTAGGGGTTTCATCAATCATCATCCATCCTAGAAGATTAGCCAATGCAACCATCTTTTTGGTAATTAAAAATGATTGTAACCTTTCTTGTATTTTAATTATATAAGTATGTAACATACACATCTATCCTAAGTTAGATGCTCTATATAGTCATAACATCGATATCATGCTTTACATATCTACTCTATAAAATTTACACTATAGAAAATTGTACCAATTTTTCCATTTTTTATTATGAATAGAAGTTACATTTCCTAAAAGTAAGAATTTTGATCCATTAAATATGTTTAGTTCTTTTTTTCTAAATTACCTTTGTCCATTCACTCTATAAAACCAAAACATGGTTTTTTCCTGCATGCTTGGTCCTTGGCCTTGTGGTGTGAATCATTGGTATCAAAGCTAAAAGTATATATTCCTTTCTATTCCTATAAAAACATGAATTCAAATCAAGAAGGAAGGTTTGTAAATTAAATCTATTTTAGAATATTCAAAATAAAATTATAGTAAAAGTAAGATGGGTGATACCCAAAAGTAACCTGAGGTATCCCCTAAGGTACAAAAGATCATTTATAATGCACTAGAATAACAATGTTCTAAATTTTTTATCCATTTTTGTTATTGATGGTACAACTTAATCTGATGCCTTCTACCACACTCCATAGTTCATTCAATAATAAACCCCCTTCAACATTTAATTTAATCTCAAAATCCCTTTATTTAAAGACAAGATCGATATCAAAGTATTATAAGTATAGATTTAATAATTTGAGGCTTACTTCTCAATAAATTATTTCATTGATATTAAGAATATCACTTCCATAATATTGAAGATGTCTATATTAGTAGTTCACTAGTGGGAAAGATTTAACACATAGCATGGACAATAGTGTGTTTGAATTAAATCATGGAAGAATTTTATTGACATGTTTAAGGAGGAATACCACCCTCTATGACACTTTGAATATGAATACATCAAGTTATAAAAACCATGCTAGTGAAAATATCAGTTTACAGAAGACTGCATGACCATTTTTCATGACTACTCCATGTGCCTACATGAGAACTTAAGTGAAAAACATAAGGTGTTAAAGTACATCAATAGACTTTCATCTTATATCCATGTGAATATGGAGCTCTTGACTTTTGACACTTTTAATAAAACATATCATAATTATAATTAGATCAAAGCTAAGGAAATTATGAATTAGTTTGTCACCTATTCATCTAACATAATGCATAAGACCAAACCTTCACACAAATCCACATCAAAACTCTCCACATAAAAGCAAAAAGACACTTATTATAAAGGAGAACACCATCAAAATACTACTCAACCCTTGAAGTCTCCAATTCTTTTGGATTCAAATAAATTCAAGAAGAATTTAGGTGATAATTGGTATCATTATCATCACTCATGCACTCATGATGATTCTAAATATCATGTGTATCAATCCCTGCTCACATAATCTATATCAAAACCCATATTAATGGATGACATTGATCTAAATGCCTCTTATCTAAGCACTAACATCACTATGATTGATATCTCTAAATATTGTTAATGTCTCTTCCACATTAAGCTATGGGTGAAGGGTCAACCTCTCCACATCATCATGTAATTCAAAGCTTTGCACCTTGGTATTACCACTCTTATGTATCCAAATTCATACTCTTTATGGTGGATATAATAGTGGAAAGATATATAGGTTTGGTGGTAATGTATTTTTAGTACAAAGTAAAGCCTATAGAGGATAACATCACTTGTGACATCTCACCTCTATAGGTATAGGACATCCTACTAGGGATATTTTACTTGTATGACCATGAAGCTACATATCAAGCTAAGCCAAATAACTAGACTACTCACATGCAATATCACTTCTAAAACCTCTTTAAGTCAATTCACATGACCAAATTCAAATTGGTCTCTACTAATAAATGTTTAAAGATCATTTTCTATGCACATAAGTTTATGTTACTCATGTATCACCTTGAGACACCTATGCTATTGAAACCAAAGAAAATCCTAGGAGTGTGTAGCACTCACACATAATAATAATAATAATAATAATAATAATAATAATAATAATAATAATAATAATAAGCTAATGGATCAGAGTAGCAAATTCTTCAAAAAATATAAAGGCCTTCTAACCCCCTACACAATAAATCACTACATCAATTTAGTTTATGGATCCCCTCTTCATAATAGCCCTCTCTATCATAGATTAGTTTCAAATGATAATGAAGTTTAACACCAAATTCAAGATATTCTTCTTAAAAATGAGATTAGGTATATATATTCCCCTTACGAGAGTCCAATAGTCATCATACCCAAGAAGGATGGGCCCTAGCTAATCTACATAGACTATTGCACATTCAAAAAAATCATGGTGAAGAATTAGTATCCATTGTCATGCATTAACAACCTTCTAAAATAGCTCTAAGGTGCATAATACTTCACCAAGATCAACTTGAAGTTAGGTTACCATTAGGTTCTAATCCATCCTAAATACATATATAAGATAACCTTTAAGACTCAAGAAGGATTATACAAATAGTTGATCATGCCTTTTAGCCTCACTAATGCACCAACCACTTTCATGCACTTAATAGATGATCTACTTAGGCAATTCATGAAATAATTCATCATCATATACTTAGATGTCATTCTCATCTTCAGAAATACTTGGGAGAAGCATATAGAGAAAATCTCATGCATCTTAGACACTTTATTCTAACACAAGTTACAAGTGAACTTAGTGAAGTATACATTTAGAACTATGCAAATCTAATACTTTGGCTACATCATGGATTTCATATGCATTGGAATAAATCTAAATAAGATGAAAGTGATCCAATATTGGCCTACTCTATGTAATCTCATAGAATTGAGGAGTTTTCTTGGACTTGTTAAATTCTACTATAGGTTTATCCTTGGTTTCTCACACATCTCATAGGCTCTCAAACAACTCACATGTGCCAAATATAAGTTTGATTGAACACATGTAAAATAAAATTATTTTTAGGCACTAAAATAATTCCTATTATTATAATGCCTAACATCATGTAAACATTTGAAATACACACTGATCATCTGACTATGTAGTCGGCACAGTGTTCATGTAACATGGACATCAAGTCACATACCACACTAAGATGTTTAGTGACATGGTGCAAAGGTACTCCACCTGTGAGAAGGAATTAAATGATATTTTATAATAAATTAAGCAATAACAACATTACATTCTTGGGAAGGATACATTTTTTCATTCATACCATAAACCACTTCAGTTCCTACATTCACAAAATAAAATGGAAAATGAGTGCCACATGAAATGGAAGACTTACCTATAATAATTCCATCTTGTTATCAATAACAAGAGAGGGAATTAAAACAAGTCTATATATTACCTCAATTTACCATCGATTAATGTGATAATCATAGTGTTAGCCACACATGGACATAATTTCATAGACTAGGTTTCTCTCTAATTGATTAGGACTTCATAGTAACTTACACCATCCTTGCATAAGGTAACCAAATTAAGGAGTTTTATTTGTTTGATTAAAGTATCTATAAGATTGAATATCTCTATATTCCCTTTAGTTCACATCACCAATGACTCATCTAGGAAGTGCATATGCTAAGACCTTATGACACTTTGGCATGACAAAAAGACTCTAGCCATGTTACAGTCACACTTATACTAGTTGTACATGCACAAAGACTTGAAGCACTACGACAATTATTGCATTCCTTGTTACATCACCAAGCCCACAAATAGGAAGCTAGGAATTTACATACCTTTGCCATTTTCATCCAAACCATGGGAATATATTATCATGGATTTCATGACTATATTTTCTATAATGAGATTACAACATGACACTGTGTTTTTTATAATGGATCAATTTTCCAAGATGGCCATCATGGTCACATGTATAAAATGCATTGATGCAGATGGTACTGTGAAGGCATTTTGAATTCATATTTGGGTTAATTTTGGGTTACCCACATTCATTGTCTTTGACCATAATCCATGTTTTGTGAGTTTATTTTGGCAAGTATTATGGGAATTGATGGGTATGAAGTTGGATTGGTTGACAACTTTTCATCCTTCAATAGATGGGAAAAAGGAAGTGGTCAATTACACATATATTCATATTCTATAAATGTACAACCATGTAAATGATTTCACCCAAGTTGATAATCTCTTATACATTTAACATGCCTACAATAGGGCTCTTTCATAGCTCTACTAGCCCATTCCATTCTAGATAAGTCATTTTTTTTAACCTTCAACACCTCTAGACATATCCTACTACGCACTATTAGTAAATGAGTCATGCACATAGGAATGGGAATAAAACAAAGTGAGAATTTGTTACACCAAATTCAATCTATTCACTAGCATGTTTAGTATATTCTCTCTCACACTCAAGATAAGTACAAAGAACACCATGAATCACATTGCACACCTCATGAATTTTGAGTTGGTGATAAATTCTATTTGAGACTTCAAAGGCCCATAAGAGAAGATAATGCTTATGTACTATGGTACTTAAACCATTTTGTGTGTTGCTAGTGAGAATGACTTTATTCTTGATCTACCTTAGTACTTGGTCATGCACCTAGTCTTCAACATAGAACTTCTCAAGCCTTACACTCTATTTCTTCTTGAGCTAATAGTGACACACCATCCTTCTAATTTAGATCCTGAACACTTACAACAAATAGAGAAGGACCAGATCATCAAAGTGATAGACACACACACCCACTATGACATGCATCAAATTTTATGAGTGCTCAAGGTTGGGCTATATGATGATCAAGCCAAGTGGTACATTTCATAATAACTTTAGGTGCGGTTTATACAACTATGCATTGATGAAATGGAGACCATTACTCTTTAAAAAAGGAAAAATGATCCTCATTCTCTCTACTGCATAGGGCATGCACTTCTCACCAAATATTTTTCACTCCTTGCCCAAATTTTTCTCATAGTCATATGCACAAATTTCATGTTAGTTTACTAACTTCCACACTCTTTGTAGCTTGTAACCCTATGCACCTAAAAATTACACACCATAGCTTAGATCCTTGTGTGTATAGCTAATTCTTGGACTCCACAACACATCCACATGTTTCATTTCCTTGGCCATGTTCTTTAATGGGTTCATCAACCATCATCTAGCCTAGAAGATGAACCAATGTAACTACCTTCTTGGTAACTGACATTGGTTGTAACCATTTTTATTTTATAATTGTATAAGTATGTAACATACACATCTAACCTAAGGTTGATGTTCTATATAATCATAAAACATATATCATGCTTTGCATATATATTTTATAAAACATGCATTGTAGCACATTATAACACTTTTCCCTATTATTTGATATTTAATAGAAGTTACATTTCCTAAAATTAAGACTTCTAATCCATTAAATGTGTTTACTTGTTTATTTATGAATTAGATTTTCCCATTCACTCTACGCAACAAAAACTTAGTTATTCCCTACACACTTGGTCCTGGGCCTCATGGTGTGGATCACTGACATTATCACAACATGAGCACTAACCCCCTTTTTGTTTCACACTCTTGCTATTTTGTGAGCCTGTTCCTATTTTCCTATGCAAGTCAATCATGTTTCTTTATCATTAATTTTTATTCTTTCTGAAATCTTTGAATAACTAAATTTGGGTTGATTTTCATATTAGACCTTGTGTCCATGGGACTATGTAGGCAACATCTGCTTGATTATTTCATATGGAGTTATCTCAGTCACCCCTTCCTTATTCTTATATTTTCCCTTTCCATTTCTATGCCATTTTTCCCTATGGTATAAAATAAACTTTTTTTGTGTCATTATCTACTATATCCTATCAAAAAACTTTCCAAACCATCATAGCTATGTCATTATTTATGGTATTCTAGGGGTAACCATTTGACAAACATAACACTTATACTACACATGCATGAATAGTTTCATTAAGTAGCTATATTTTATTACTTTTATATATTCTATTATATATTGAATTCATATTAAATTATTTTATTAACATTATTTGCCTCTTTGCCTTAGAATAGTTGGCTTATTACTCTTTACCTTGTCTATTTCTCTAGATTTAACTTAATTGGTTCTTGCACTTTACCTTTTTTGTTTATTCATTTTTATTAACTTAGGTTATCTATGGATATTTATTTAAGTTTAATTATTATGTGTTTTCACTTTAGATTGGTTATTTATTAACATTGCCTTATTTTAGTTATTAACTTCATTTCTTTTAATTGGTTGATGACTAATATTATTTATTTCATTTGTGTTTCATTTCTTTCCTAAGGTTGTTTGCTTGCTTTTTATTTGTTTATTTGATTGGTTTGTTTATTTTAATTGGTTTTTTACTAAATTATTTTATTTTTTCTACCTTTTTCCCTAGTTATTTTAAGATTATTACATTTTATTTACAATCGAGTCTTTATTAACCATATGTTGTACTTCAGTTGTGAGTATTTGTATTCATTCCTACCCTTAGTGTATTACATTATATTTCATGCTTGTAATTTGATTGTTCATATCTTACATGTAATTTTTTTTTATTTTAATTTAAATTAAGTTTTTAATTCTTAATATACACATTATTATTATAGTTGTATATAAATATGATTCATAATATCACAAGATACAACAAAAAATCAGGCCAAAGGATTTATTAGAAAATGTTTCCAATAAAGTATCTCTTATTGTTCACAACATGCATATCCAAAATAAATCCAAAATGATAATAAATATATCAAAATTAATATGTTATGTGCTAATCAATATGTACATCTTTGAATAAGCATATATCATATGTCATAACCATGAGTAGATAAATACATTCCAACATGACATAACATGCAATAATTAAAAATAAAAGAACATGCATATGTACAAAATGGAAATGAACATGGAACCATAGACAAACATGATTAAGAAAATAACATCACACACACACACACACACACACACACACACACACACACACACACACACACACACACACACACACACACACACACACACACACACACACACACACACACACACACACACACACACACACACACACACACATCAAAATAATAAAAATATATGTATAATTTAGTATACCAAACATGAATGCCATATATATTGTACAAAATGTCATATACATCATGAATATATACATGTCATAGTATCAAAATACAAAAACACCATAGAGATATACAACATCAACTCTCACTCTATGAATCCATGGGTCATGTACACAGTGGTCCTGGTGGTGGAGGTGGATATGAATGTTATACTAAATAACTTGATGCTACTATCCCATGTGTCCTAGACCTATAATGAGTTGACCTACTACTAATCCTATGAGCATCCCAAACCTTGAAATTAGGATTATGTTGATCCCTAGGAACCAAAGTCTTATAGGTTTGTTAATAATATGAGGCATTGTCATTAGTTTGAAGGATATCCAATGCCATCCTAGATAGCCCTACCTATGTGTTGGATCCCTAGGCCTCATCTTGCTCATGTCAAATCCTCTAAACATATTCCCTAGCTTGATCCCTCTCTACTTATAGTTGTGCCTATGCCTATGTCATCTAGGCCACCTCGACCTTTAGCCAGTCAATATTTGACCATAGTGTAGTAGTTTAACCTTCACTGAGGGTCATTTGAGCTTGTAACTATCCTAATATCCTATCCAAGCCCTGAATCTCGCATGATATGGTTGCAATCTCCTACTCAATTATTTTTTTATCTCTACCTACTATAGTTATACCAAATGGTCTAACCTAACCTAGATCGACATATGTACCTATTATACATACCAAGTTAGGGAACACCATCGTAACCTATGTATCAACCTCCTCATCACCCTCATCATTCCCATAATCATTACCCATTGGAATCATAATGATTAAATGGGGTGGGTGAAATAGTCTTCAAAATATTTTCTTTAAGTTCACTTAAGTAATCATGAATCATTCAATCAAATATATATATATATATATATATATATATATATATATGGTTTTTCTTCCCCTTAAGGGTTTCCCACATATATTATGTGTTCTTATTTTTCATGCTTATGTGGATTTAGTGTTTATGTTTGCTAGATATATATGGTTTTCCTTCCCCTTAAGGGTTTCCCATATACATTATGTGTTCTTATTTTTCATGCTTATGTGGATTTAGTGTTTATGCTTGCTATTATATATATATATATATATATATATATTGCAATACAAGTAAAAAACCAAGTTTATTAAAGCACCAACTTCACATAGAGCACCAACCCTAACTAACCAAACACCCATTTGACTTGGCTATAACAAACACCCACTTGCAAAGAGGCACGAACCTCCTAGATAACTCAACACCAACTCAACCACCTAATTGATTTGATCATAGTTAGACCACCTTATTTCTCAGCCAACTAATGATGACCACCTTTGATCTTTTCATGCTTTTATCCCTCTCAAACTACATTCTAGGCCTCTTTGCTCAATTGGGTCTCTTGAAGACTGATTAGGTCATATGACCTTGATATTCATATGTAGGCATAGTTTTATCTCTTCATTACAAATCCTTTACACTATTTTTATGGTCTACAATACCTCCTTCTAAACAATATTCTATATCATTCACATACTCTCTTCTTATTTTTATAGGCATAGAACTTCCTTGTATATACACCATTCCTTGTTAATATGCCAATTATTAAGCTACTCACCCTAAACCTCTTAGTTAATCCATGAAATATGTATTTAATACAAACTAAACATGAATCAAATTATATTTGATTCCTTTTACTTCTGACATCATTTCACTATTAGGTCTCAAGGAGACCTATTAGGCCTTCTTAGACACACGTTACACTTTGCCTTACTTGGAACACTTTAAAAATCCACACACAATATGAAAATATAATATAAAAATAAAATAGACCTCCAATGATGTATTCTAGGATCAATAATAAATTTTACAATAAATCACTACTTGAAACCCATCATTAGTACTCAGTCCTATTAGGCTTGTGTACAAAAAAAAATATACCTTTCAATATTGAAGTTTAAAATCACTTAAGCCATTCAAATAAGATCAACCAAGTGCATAGATAGAGTATTTTTAACCTTAGGTTCATCACCATATTATTTAAACACTTCAACACAGGGTAAAAAGGCTTAAACTCATCTCTTCAATATGCTCACTCAGAACTTCAAGGACTGTCAAAAACATATTATGAAAGTACTTGACACCCAACACTTTAAAGGATACTTTCAATGATTTCCAATGCATGAACATGATGTTGTGACATATCTAGACCTTTTTTAAATACAAAAATCATATGGTATAATGGTAACTACTGGCCTTACAAACTAATTTGTTGACCTCACTACATACAGTTCTCACTCAACTAGATAATTTGGCTTCATCAGTTTTATCACTGTACCTAAATTCCAAGATATACCAATCAAGAATAAGACATACCATGCAAAACAAAAATATATCCATGAACTTGGTTTTATTACTCTATCATGATAACATATTCCTACTCATCTTCTCATTATTGCCTAGGTTTCTCACTATTTGCACCATTTGGCCTATTTGTGACTAGCTAACTTGGATGCCTAGTTTAACACACTTGAGGGATATAAAATATCCATAAACCACCAATTAAATCAACTATGATTCTCAAGATTCAAAATTTATCAATTTGTAAACATTTTCCATTATAAATTTTTATAACTACAACTTCTTCATAAACAAACCTATATCTTCACATTTTCTCTCTCCTCTCTCTAAATACCACCACTTAGAGGTACCTAGGAGAGTTCACTACAAGATCCAAACACTTACCTAGGCATTCCAAACCATCCCAAGAACTTTTGAATAATATCTTTAACATCAGGTCACTATTTGGGTTCTAAGAGGGTTTAAACACACTTCTACTGTTAATGATTGTTCATAAAGCTTAACCCCTCAATACAAAAACTAATGCCTATAATTTTTATCTAGGACCCTTACCTATCTACCATGAATATCTTAGGTTCCCATGACATTTTTTGACAAGCTAATGAGCACAAGAAAATCCTTCTCGAGTTGAGAATCCTTCATTATGAGCACTCGAGATACCTAGAAACCACTTTTCATGCCTTATCCTTCAAAATATGACCTCAAAATACATGAACAAAATTTAAACAAAATACCTTACCTATGTAAATTCTTATATGATCTCATAAAAATTAAAATCTTATCATGAACCCTCATTAGGCCACAATATCTCTCTCTTTGCTTTTTAGATCTTGACCTACAAACCTTATTTGGTCTTAAAATTGACCTTCATGCCTATTTAAATGTGTTCTTTTCCACTCTAACATATTCAAAAAACCTCATACATGCTTAAACACTATCATAGATCATGATACCTCATTAGGCTAGGTATGATCTAAAAGTGGCCTAGATGTAGACTTGGTCTGAAGGTTTTACCCTTGTAGGCTCACCTTGATACTCTAATGAATAATCCAATGCCTCTCATGAATACTCAAGAAACCTCATATAACCACTCATACCTTCTCATAAGGACTAGACTAGGCTTATAAAGACACCTTGTACTCAAGAACTAATACTCAAACATGTCAAACAATACTCTCACACTATTAAAATAATCTCTTTATGATCAACATTATATCATGTCCTCAATCAGACTTGAACCTTGACATTAACTTTAACATCAAGAAATAAAATAAAGATTAGGTTGCCTTCAAATTCTCTCTTGCTTCCAAATTACCTCTTGCCTACAAATTATCTCTTGTCACATGGATTCCTTGTCACATTAATCACACAAGATCATACCTCAAAAAAAGCTCACCATGTAGCTTCACCAAATGCATGTAAACATCAATGACATAAACCTTGACATCAATGACAACACTTCTAAACAAACTCCCCCTTTATCATTGATGGCAAATATAATAGAACATGATCATTCTCATCTCCCCCAATCTAGTCAATCTTCATTATTGAACTTTCTCCCCCATTGACATTAATGACAAAAGGTCATATATATATTTCAACTTATATAACCACTCATTCTCCTTCTTTGGAAACTACTCTAAAAACCTCTTATATTCTTATCAATAACTACACTTGGAGCTTATGAATAACCTGAATAGCTCCCCCTCAAACCAAGTATCCATCATGCTTATGCTAACTGAAGAGTGTTTCCATGAAGCCTAATGGAGTCACCCCTTTCCATATGGCATTAAATTAACAAAAACTTAGGGGAATCCTAGTTCTCCATGCTCACATAAGACTAAATATCCTTCAAGATCATTTTAGGCTTGATTAGTCTTTGGCTTGACCTTTTCATCATCCGTGTGGTCAATAATTTGAGCTGATAATGAACATTCCTAACTTGATTTCTCATCTAAAGTATGCTCTACCATATAAAATAGTCCACTTGAGATTGTGGAAAGATCATGGCTCACCTTTACTATCTTTGGTTTTCAAACATTCATTTTCCTTCTATCTTTCACTCTAAGGGCTTCAAACCTCTTGTTTTCACTTGATGGCCTTCTAAATCTATTAGGACATAATCTTTCAATGTGTCCCACATTATGAAAACTATATAAAATAACTTCTTTCATACCTATTGACTAATGATTCCTTTCACAATCCCATGCATATTTATTTTTAGAGGGTCTTTTACACTCTCTTACTCTATAACCAAACTGATTACATGATTATCTTTATTGGCCTTCTTCTTCACTTGAGCTACCTCCTTTTGGTCTTGTTTGAAACTAAGATTTATCTTATCACTTACAAAATTTTGACTACCCAAGATGTTATCTAGAGCATTATTACTCTTTTCAAACTTCATAAAGGTCTTCAACTTGATAGTTATTCATCCAAATCAGCTTTCAAGAATTTTATTTTATTTCCACACCTAGTGCATTCTTAATCTTTAGCTTTTAAGTTAGCAGTGACTATCTCCATTTATGCTTCAATATGATTGATGATCTCATCATACTCCTTGGATGTGTTACCTAGTCTCTATTCAAAAAAAACAATCTACTCTTCATAGTCCTCAACTAATGGCTTCAATTTATTATTCTCACTTCTTTGGAACTTCAAATCCTCTAGATCACTTACCAATTATACCTCAAGTTCACTTTAGCCTCTTCTTCATTTGATTCTTCATCACCCATAAGGCCTTTCCCTTTTGAGGAAAACTCATTATCTATTTATATATCCATGAATAAGGTTTCATTTTTGTCATGTTCATGATCATTACTTTCATCATCACTAACATATGCTCTTGTGTCACTTATATTAGATGAGTTATTATCTTCTTTGGTATAGAAACTTATCTTACTCTTGAATGAACCTTTACTACCTTCATACTTCCTAAAATCTTTCTTTTTTTTGTTAGGCTTATAGACCTTATTATCATATCCATGATGTTCATAATATTATTCATCATGCTTAGTATTATCCTTGTCAGGACACTTAGATGCAAAGTGACTAATCTTACCATAGTTGAAACATTTGAAAGACAACTTACCCTTGTAATTACCAGATCCAAACCTTAATTTCCTATCAAATATGGCCATTAGTTCATCATCACCAACATCTTAACATATCTCATCATTGAAATTATTATCTTTAGACTTATTCTTAGATTTGAATTTTGCTTCCTTCTTGGGAGTCTTCCTTCATTTTTTCTAATCTCATAGGCAATCAAGATGCCATGAAACTCATCCATCTCTAGCTTGTCCAAATATTGCATATCTTCTACTATAGACACCTTAGAATCAAACTTAGGAGTTAGTGATATCAAAAACCTTTTGAAAAACTATATACTCTTTCACTTCTTTTCCTAATCCTATAATGACATTGACCACTTCATCAACACTTAACATGCAAGATGTAATGCTCTCATCTTCCTTCATACTCAAACTTTCAAACTACCTTCTATGATTCTATAATTTATCCACCTTTACCTTGGTGTCTCTTTCATATATATTATTCAACTTGTCCCATATCACCTTCAATAACTCAAAATTCATCACCTTCACAAACTCTACCTCTAATATACCACATAGAATGGCATTCATTAATTTGGAATTGCTCTCACTTTCTTTCTTACCTATTGCATTAATTGGTGGTGTAGGTTGTGGAGTATCCATCCAAAACTGACTACCATATGTCATGTACCATTAGCATTAGATATGTCATCATTATGATTCTCCAAAATTCATAATTAGTCCCATTGAAGAACATAGCCTTACTAATAGAGAAACCTCCTTGAACTTGACTACTAGCCATCTTTGCTTCTAGGATCTCCATCAGGCTATTAGGCATGACTCAAGGGAATAGGATATAATAAAATTAGTGGAAGAATAATGACTAAAAGGGTGGGGTGAATTAGTCTTCAAAACCTTTCCTTTAAGTACACTTAAGCAATCATGAATCATTCAAGCAAACATATAGATCTAGAAAGCATAAACACTTATCCACGTAAGCATGAAACATAAGAACACATAATATATTTGGGAAACCTTAAAGGGGAATAAAAAAAATATATATGAAAATGTACTATAGTAATATAAGACAAATTTTTTTTTAGTGAAGCACCAACTTCACTTGGAGAATCAACCCCAACTAGCCAAGCACCCACTTGACTAGGCTTTACCAAACACCCACTTATAAAGAGGCACCAACCTTCTAGATGACTCAATAAAAAATCATCCACATTATTTATTTATCACATTTATACCAAATTATTTCTCAACCAGATAATTATTATCGCCTCTTCATCTCTTCACATTTTTATCCCTCTCTAAAGGCCCTCTAAGCCTCTTCACTCAATTACATCTCTTCAAGATTAATTAGGTTTTATGACCTTGATATTCATATGAAGACACACTTTTATATCTTCATTATAGATCCTATAAACTCATATTATTATCCAAAAGACCCCCTTATTATCAATAACATTATATATCGTTTACATACTCTCTTATTACTCTTATAGGCCAAAAACCACCTTGTATATATACCATTCCTTGTTCATATGCCACTTAGTTTATAACTCTCCCTTAAAATACTTGGTCAGACATGGAATAGGTCTTATGAATACTCATAAAAATTAATCAAATTATGTTTTAGTCTATTTAGGTCTGACATAACTCAATTAGTCCTCATTTCACTATTAGGTCTCATGGAGACCTATTAGGCCTTCTTAGACACATGTTACACTTTGCCTTCCTTTGAACACTTTAAAACTCCAAACACAACATGAAAATATCATATAAAATTAAAATAGACCCCAAATAATGTATTATAGTTTAAAAAATACATTTGATAATAAATTATTACTTGAAACCGCTCATTAGTACTCAATCTTATTAAGCCTATATACACTAAAAAAAATGCCTTTCAATATCAAAGCTTAAACTCACTTAATACAATTGAACAAGATTAAAAAATTAAATAGATAGATTATTTATGTATTTAGGGTTACCACCATATGATTTAAACACTTCAAATTAGGGTAAAAAGGATTAAACTCATCTCTTTAGTATGCTCACTCAGAACTATTAGGTCTGTCAAAAAATAGTTATGAAACTACATGACATCCAACACTCAAAAAAACACTTTCAATGATTTTAAATGCATTAAAATGATTATATAACATTTAAAAACAATTTTTAAATAAAAACATCAAATGGTATATTCAAAACTATTGGTCTTATAGACCAATTTATTGACCTCACGACACATAGTCCTCACTAAGCCAGACAAGCCATTTTGGATTCATCATTTTCATAATTGTACCTAACTTAAAATATTTATATAAAGAATGAATAGGAAATAAAATTCCAAAAAAACATCTCCATTCACTTTATTTTATCACTCTATCATGATAACATATTCATATTCATCTTCTCACTGCTACCTAGGTTTCTCACTATTTGCACCATTTGGCCTCTTAAAAATTGGATAAATTGGATGATTGGATTAACACACTTTAGGGATATAACCTATATATAAAAAACCAAGTAAATAAATTTAGTCTCAAGATTCAACCTTCATCAATTTGCAAAATTTGTCAAATATAACTTTTTATAGCTATAATAACTTCTGTAGAAACTAGCCTACATCTTCACATTTTCTCTCTCCTCTTCTCTAACCACCACCACCTAGAGTTAAATGGAAGATTTAAATAAAATATACAAAAAATTAATTGATAATTCTAAACCATTTTAATCATATCTTCAACATTAGGTCACTATTCAGGTTCTAAGAGGGTTTAAACATACTTTTATTATTAACAATTGTTCATAAAGCATAGCCCCTCAATCTAAAAACGAATGTCTATAATTTTGAGCTAGGACCCTTAAAAATATACCATGAATATATTATGTTTCCATGAAAATGTTTTATGAGGTAATTATCACAATAAAATCCTTCTTAGGTTGAGAACCCTTCATTTTGAGCACTCAAAAGACCTAGAAACTACTTTTCATGCCTTATCCTTCAAACTATGACCTCAAACTACATGAAAAAACTTAAAACAACATAAATTAACTCTATAAATGTTTATATGACCTAAAACACCTTTAAATATTATCATGACCCCTTATTAGGCCACACACTCTCTCTCTCTTTGCTTTCTAGATCTTGACCTACAAACCATATTAGGTCTTAAAATTGACCTTCATGCCTCTTTCAATGTGTTATCCACCACTCTCAAATAATAAATCAACCTAATACATGATTAAAAACTATCATACATACTTCATATGCCTTGAAAATTGATCATCATACCTCATTAGGCTATTTAGGGTTTGGAAGTGGTCGAGATGCAGACTTGGTTTGAAGGTCCTACCCCTATAGGCTCACCTTGAGATTCTCATGATTGATTCAATGGATCTCATACATGTTAAAACAACCTCATATAACCATTCATTCTTTAATGCATCCATATTACCAAGTAACCATACTCATACCTTCTCATAAGGATTAGACTAGGATTTTTAAGACATCTTGTACTCAAACATGCTAGACAACACTTTCACACCATTGCAACAATCTCTTTTTGATAAAAAATCTTTCATGTCCTCAATAAAACCTAAACCTTTATATAAAACTTGACATCAATCAATAAAATAGGCATTAGGTTGACTTTAAATTCTCTCTTGCATTCAAATTCTCTCTTGTCACATTCCTTCTTTGCCACATTAACCACACAATTTCACACCTCAAAGACCACTCACCATGCATCTTTACTAAATACACCTTGATATCAATGACATCAACCTTGACATTAATGATAACACTTCTCAACATCACCACTCCCACTACTATGGCAATTAATACCAATACTACTAGCACTAATGCTCATCTCAACATTAGCCTCACTCTCCTAATCTATATCTATCTGATGCCTAGCCTGCCCTACCTATCCATCATGTGCCCATCTAGCCTATGCCTATCCTATGGATATCAATCTCAATGGAAAAACTTTAACCTACCATGTGACATAATATTGTGTAACACCTATATATATAGGGCCTCTTACATAGGCCCATGGAATCCATGGAAATCACCCATAAGAACCCATAACTATGTTCCTTGGAATCACTAGAGTTTCCTGGCTAATATCTCAAGTGACATGTACAAAAAATATTAGATCATCTAGAACATCCTATACCATACATAAATATCATAACACCTAATGAGGCCTATAATTATCAATGATATGAGTCTATCTCCCTATCAAGAAGCACTTAGTCATTATAAAGCTAGTATACCACCTATCTTGTAGCCACTTAAGCTAATATGGTAAATAGTGGTGCCAAATGATGAACTCGATCATAAAAAATCCAACATGCACTGCTAGAATTATACCTTACTATGATGTAATTTGTAGCATGTACCTATTTGAACCTACCCATATGACATTGTATCCTTTAGGTTTCATACTCATCTTTGACTAATTTGTTGCTTTATAGTTATGTGCTCCCATTCCAAAACCTAAGAAAAGTAGAAGTTCCAATACTCTAGCCTCATGGGTAGGCCATCATCGTATGTACATATTTATATGGTTTGGCTAATACTAATGCCCCCCATGTAAATTAGGTCATCTCATCCATCATACACAAGATCGCCCCACCCAAACCCATATGAAAAAAGAGCCTCTCTTGTCAAGCATTAGTATTACATAAACAATGGATATTAAAATTATGACCTCTCTATCAATGATTGTTGGTAGTGATAGGTCCTCAAGTGTTAAATCATTAGGTCAAATATCTATGTATGTCTCTAATAATTCAATGTTAACCTTCCTATGTGCCATGTCTCTAAAGTAGACTAAATCATCTATCACAACATATTGATGTGTTAGGTTTGTCTAAAATAGTCTACATCCTCTCATAGGTAGATTGAGTATACATAAGGTATCCTTAAGCATCACTATGGATTCCCCTATCAGTAGGTGGATGGTGGAAGTCTCTGAGTACCACTGCTCACACTCAAATAGGCCTGATCTAATTTGATCATGCTACATCTAGTAAGCCTAGTCCAAAAAATAATGCAACCATGTCTTTGATTCATATTTGTTGGTGTCTATAAACAATGAGACTATCACTCATATATTGTCAATACCTTGAACCAATCTTACAATGAAAGATAGATTTGTTTTATCCTACGCTACAATCTAGTAATTACCTACTCTTTTACTCATCTCTTTTCAAGGTTTGACCATTGGTTGTGCTTTACCAAATGCCTATTTACCATAAATTTTCCTTAACTAGTGTTTTTTATGAAGTCACTGATTTCCTAGGAAATTAGGTGAAGTCATGTATTTCATTTGCACAAAAATGGTGACTTCACCTGTTTTAGGCAAAATCATTGATTTAGTGATTTTTAAGAAAATTTATTGAAGTTTTCATTTTCATTTTCCATGAAAATAATGAATTCACCTATTTCGGTGAAATCACCAAATTAGTGATTCCATCATTTTTTATGATATCACCATTAAAAAATTAATGAAGTCATTATTTGCCCTACCATGTGAATGATAACTTCACCACTTTTAAACCTAAACTTAGAATTAAATACACCATAAATTCCAAAAAAATTCAAGTGGGAGGGATTACCTATGATCCATCATGTCATGGTCACTTTTTCTCCCTCACTCGATCATTTATGTTCCTTTGTCCTTGTCCATGCACCTTTCATCATTTCTAGCTTATTAGGTCAGATCTTAATTTTGCAAATGGTTTGGGTGAAAATGATAAATTTTCACCCCATGGGGTGAATATATATCTTAAAATTTTAAATTTTTACCCCTTAGTTCCTAAAATTCCTTTCATTCATTATATGAAGTCTTATTTTTACCTTTGTGGTCCATTTTTCACATTGTTCACTTCTAGATTCATTATTTTTATACCTAAACCATGTTAGTGGGCCTTTTTTAGACTCATTTGACAACACTATTTTTTGGGCCATACCATATGTTAGTTTGAATGTGTATCTTTGTATTAACATGTCTTTTTAATCCATGTTATTATTCTCTATTGGCTCATTTTTCATATTTATTATGAATTTATTGTATGAACACCCTTTAACAATTTATCTAGAAGTAATAAATTATTTTGACCAATTTATGATCTAATTTGACTTACTAGGGTAGATTTTTTTATTCCACGAGTGATATAACCTGATGGGTCAAATCACTATGCTAATTATTAGAACCACCTTTGGGAAAATCATTATTTTGACCCATCCACCATATAAGGGAAAATCATTATGCCATTAATTATAAATGCCATTGGTAAAATCATTATTTCAACCCCCATCACCACTAGACCATTTTTTATTATTATTTAGTTCATGTGTGATGAAACTATTTACTTCTTAATCCCTCAAGGGGTCATCTAGGTTTAATTTACTACCATCTAGGGAATGAATCTATACATGCTAGCTCATAACAATTTATAGTTATCAAAACATCACTTGTCTAATATTAATTTTTTTGGCATAATGATTTTAATTATTTGAGAATACATTATTATGCCTATGTATCAAAATGCCTACTAAAATAGGGATACAATATAGACACTCCTTTTTGAGCACATTCCCTATTTAAATAGACTTAAGACTGATTTTTTCTAAACTATGTAAATTAATCATAGAAATCATTAAATGTACTAATTTCATCATAACATTGGATGTAATTTCTCAAAATTACATCAAAGCATTAATATTTTGGGTATTACCCTACACATAATGATAACCTCTCATGGATTCATCCCTAGTCAAGTTACGACTAAGATAACTAACATTTTTGACCAATTAAGCAGAGCACTTAACCCAATTCTTGAAATGATTAAAAGAATAAGTAGAATTAGTTAGCCAAGAAAATAAAATTAAATGGTTAAGTGAAAATTTTATGTTTAATTAGTAAATATTTAATTTATAAAAAGGATTTTTCAACAAAATATGAGGTCATGATGATGTCATCATTTAAAAGTCAAGAATTGAAAAATATCAACATAAATACCATAAAAATCATAAATGTTGAGCCATGCCTTGATAAATACATAATTAAATCCTTCCTTAATTTCATTTGGATTCCCAATCCTAACCATATCCTAACTACACTTGGGTTAGAGTTAGTTAAAAACATATAAATACAAGTGCCATAACCATTCTTAAGAGAGCTCTTTTGTCTAAAGTTATTATGCAGACTTTATAAGAGAAGATTCATATACCAAAAAATTATAAAGGAAAAACCAAAGTGAACAATGGGATGTGTTTCCCATAAATCATTTGTATCAAAAAATACTCCATTGTCCACAAGCTAAGCACAAGCCAAATTTCATTGCAACAAAGAATTTAGATTTATAAGGAAGGTGGAAGGGATTTGTCTCTTCTTTTTCTAGTTTTGTTTTATTTAGTTTTGTTATTTTTCTCCCCCAAGTATATAGGATTGGTAATGATTTTATTAATCTTGTTCTTGATGTTTTATTATACTAAAATGTGATTAATGCATTTTCCCTTAGATTCCTTGCATACACTTAAACTAGCTAGATAAGGATGCAACATGCCTCTACCTACATTCCATAGACATTCCCTAACAAACTACAAGTTATTTTTCTTACATGATTGTGTTTTTATGTCATCTCAAGTCTTTTTCACTTATAATCACTTCACATATTCAAAATTTCATCTATTTGAAGAAGATTTACACATTCTTAGGACCTTTTACTATTTTTAGCAAATTCTAGATTATGTATTTTACTAAATCATACTATTTTAACTATATTTAATTATCAAATCAATACATATGAAAGAATTTTTATTTCAATAGTTTAATACCATTAGTTTAAGTTAAATAAAAAAGGGTTAGACATTCTAATGAACCCACTTTTTTTAAAACATTGTCTATTGCTTTTTCTTGATTTTTGGGATATGATTTCTTCAAAAATTTTGAAAAGTCTTAACACTAAAATGAAAAACCTTTAACCTTGGAAATATCCAACATAAAAGGATTCAATTTATTATATGTTGGATTAAATATGACACTGAATAAATTGTATTGTGACCTTGGATGATTCTTACATTTAAGCTCTTTCTTTCGACCTTGACTGGAAGTTTGCTTGATTTATAAAAAAAACAAAAATCTTTTGATTTATATTTTTCATTTTCTATTTCTTATTTTGGAAATTATGTTTTGATAGTTTTAAAAGGTATTAGTGATTGTCATGAATGGATACATGATGTTCTATTTACAAAGATCATGGTGTGAAGGGTTTATCCCAATACTCATAGAATTGTAAAATAGTAAACACATATTTTACTTTCCAGGTGCCTCAAAGTATATATAGAACACATAGGGTATCTTGTTTATACCATAAGAATTAAATTTTATCTATTTTATTTATGGTTCACCTAAGAGGATAATATCACCAAAGTTACTCTCATTGTATCCTCAAAACTAGGGTTAGTGGGCTACATGCATGGTTTTACCTCTATAATTACTACTTTAAAACATTATGCTAACACTAATCAATGAATGGACAACTATATTTCCAACCCTATAAATCATTCAAACATTTCCTGGATCATGCTCATACCTTATGTTTGCTTGTACTATATTCATAATCATTAGCATTTATTGATTCACATTATATTGTATTCATAATTTTTAGAATTATTTCATTCATATTACATTTATTTTATAATGGGTTCAATGAAAGAAATTCTCTAAAATGTTACATATAATTATTTTTTTATTTTAAAATCTTATCTTACTTTTCAATACGCTATTGATTTCATTTCTATATCTTTAAATTTTGATAATGTTCTGAAACTTACTTTTGAACACTATATAATATATTGTACTTAATTTTATCATATTTTTCAATCCAACTTTATATCTATTACAACTATATGACAAAGAGAATGTGTGCAACATCTTGTTCCTCCCCCTTCATGCCCTTAATATACATATATTTATCAACCTATTCTCATTTTGTCCAAGTCTCACACTAGATTATCATGTCCATGATGTCCAAAATAGAAGGGGTAAGCCATCTTTACCTACCCAACCCACTCCTTATAATCATATTTCTCCTCCTTCTCCACCTCATTCAAGAGAAGTTTATAAATCCAAAAAATATGACATAATTGACTAATTGTGAAATACTCTTGTTAAAATTTCTATGCTAGATCTATTATAAAAGGCATAAACTTACAAATATATATTATATGCATGTTTCATGCTAAAACTCCTCCTATGGATACACAACCTACTTCATTTGAATTTGATATGATCACATTTAAATATATTTATCACACAATTATATTTTAAAAGTAATATGCACCACCTAGGAATATCATTAAGAAGAATCTTCAATTGTTTATTCAAGTTCAAATACATGCAAATTTAGTTAAACATGCATTGGTTGACAATGGTTCTAGAATAGATATTTGAAATTATGAATTAATACATAAATGGGGCTTCAATATAGATAATATTCCCATCAAATTATATAATGCACTGATATTATTCCTAAGAATATATTTATAACTATCATATCTGATTTATTATTGGGCCCAAAAATAGCCTCTACTACTTTCAAGTTGTCTCTAAGTAGTTATAATATAATATACTCTTAGGACAACCTTAGATTTATGAAATAAAATTTATACCTTATACATCTCACAAAAGTGTCAAATTTTTATATGATACACATGAATATAAAATTTTAGTTGATGATACACCTTTTTATTATTACAAAAAACACACTCAGATTCAAGTAAATTATCTATAATACCACTCCAAAAAGCATTTCCAATGGAGAAAATGCATACTTATTAAGTGTGTGATTCAATAAATAAAAATGATATCCCACCAATTTCTCAAATTCCTTAGTAGATAGAAAGGGTTATCAATGAACCTATGCAAAATCAAAAAAAATGAAATAGCCTATTGAGGAAATAAGGCCACAAGTAATAGTTCGTATGCAAATAAAAAAAATCTATCCAAGAAAAGGCACATAAAGAACCAATTAAAATATAGTATATTCAAGAGCTACCATTATTGTTCAATTCATAAAATACATTCATACTTAAATAATAATATATTAGTGATGATGAGGATACAAAATAGCTTATATATGAGCAATTGGGAAAGGCAATTTTCAATCCAATTATTGAAGATGAACACTTATCTCATTATTTATTTATATCTATTATAAGTGGTGAATATTGATATGTATCTTATATAAAAATTAAGGGAAAATCACCCATTCATTTAAAAATAATTTACACGATACTTGAAACACTTGTAATACTATCTTACTTACTTGGGACATCAATACTTCTTATCCACTAATCACATCTCCTAAGGAGAACACACAAAAGACACACTCAAATAAGACCTAAAAGTCACTTGTATAAATATAATAACCAAATAAAAATAAAATTATATTAATAAATGATTTATCAATAAATTAAATTGAAATCAAGAGCCAATACCTAAATTTTCTCATACAAATTTGGTTCCAAAGACTGCACCCAAGAAACATTCATTTCAATTACAACCTCTCATCATCATACCACTTATGGATGGAAAGAAATGTACTATTTTCAGAGCATGAATAATAAAACATTCAACTAATGTAAAAAAACACAAGGGATATTATATATCCAAGAAGATGGCTTGAAAAACCTCCTAAAATATAGGGATGAAGAATAACAAATAACCTAGAATAGAGTTCATGGGTGCAATAATTTAACAAAATAATAATATTTTGTTATGGTGAATTAATCACCATTTAATATAATCTAACATTATCCCCCTTAATTCAGCATAACTTGAAGTGAATAGGAGAGAACTTATCTAAATATCTCAAATTTTTCATGTGCAAGTGACTTGATGAAGACATCTACATGTTATTCTTCTATTAGGTAATATTGGAGCTAGATGTTGGGTTGTTATACATGTTCACATATGAAATAGACTTGCATATCAATGTTATTTTTGAATTCATGAAAGATTAGATTACAAAAAGGTTTAAGATCACCCTTATTATCATAGTAGAGGATGGTAAGTGTCTTCTCTGATACTCCCAATCCTTCTAGTATGTGACATAACCATATCACTACATAGATAACTCCAACAACATGATATTATGCTTCAATGGAAGATCAAAAAACAAATTTATATTTCATACTGCCCCAAGATATAGGACTAGATCTAAAAAATAAAACATATCCATAAGTAAATTTTATATCATCAATATTTCCAACATGATATGAGTATGAATATCCTTTCAAGATGAAATTATCATTTTTATTATACTCTAGGCTGAAATACATTATTTCCTTGATATATCTTAGTGTTCCCTTTGCTAATTTCTAATGAGACATATCTAGCTCCTACATGAAATGTGAAAGATAGATAACTGGATAGTCGATGTCTGGCCTAGTATATGTTAATTAAATAATACTCCCAATCAAATATCAATAGAGAGTAATATTTACATGTGGTGATAGATCTGTATGAAATAAATGAATCCTTGTCTCCATAGGTGTAACAATTGGATTATTGTCCATCATCTAAAATTTCTTAATCAATGTATTAGAATATTTCTCTAGGACACAATTATGTGGTGTTCCTTTTTCCATAATTATAATCTAAGACAAAGCATAGAAGCCCATGATTTGTCATGTCAATTGATTGGTTAAGATATTTATAAGTTACATCAATCATCTTCTTGAAACTAATAGTGATGACTATATCATTGAAATATACTATAATAATCACAATCTCTCCTCTTTATTTTAGGTATAGATTTGGATCATAAGGCCTCCTTTGGAATCTGTGTTGAATGAGATGATCATCAAATTTTTATGTACCAGGCTTAGGGAGTCTGTTTGAGACCATATAGAGATTTTATGAGTTTACATACTTTTAATTCATTACTAGGAGTGATAAAACCTTTTGGTTGTGTCATGTAAACTTTTTATTTCATATCTTCATTGATAAATACACTTGTTACATCCATTTGGTGTATCCTCCATCTAAATTATGTAGCCAAAGCAAATACCATTCTGATTGTCTTGATCTTGGCCATAGAAGTAAATGCCTCCTCATAATCTATGCATTTATTTTGTGCATATCCTTTTGATACAAGTTGAGTCTTGTGCTTTTCAATACTTCTATCAGCTTTGTATTTAGTTTTGAAGTCTCATTTATAGCCAATTGGCTTCTTCCCTGGTGGAAGATCTTCAAGTTTCCATGTTTTATGTTTCATCAATGGCTAAAATTTTACATCCATGGAATCCTTCCAAGGGTTAGACTCTAGGGTTCCTAAAATATATATGGCTTAATATTCAAAAACTATACTCATTAACTCCAAATTGACCTCTTCTTGATTCATGTTGTGAGTCTTTAGTCCATTACTCAATGTGTCTAGAATTCTATCTAGTTTACCATCCCTCAATGTAATTATATGCCATTTAGGCATATTTTAAGTGGTTCCTATGGGTGGTGGAGCTTCACCATTTTTCCTATCATCATCATTATATTCATTTGGTTGACTTATATCTTTTGTAATGTCTATGGAACTGATTGGTGTATCAAGTGAGCTTGTAAAAGGATCTTCTACTTACGTCTTCTAAAAAAACTCAACATCCTTGCTTGTGTGGATTTTCTTGGTCTTTGGATTCACTTATCTATAAGCAAGTGCTTATTCATTTTACCCTAAGAAGACATAGATTTTTTATTTCATGTCAAGTTTATTCCTTTCCACTTTGGGAATATACATACTTTATTTGCATCCAAAAATCAAATATGTTCTATAGATGGCTTATGCTCTAACCATGATTCCTATGGTGTTACCCCATCAAGATCTAAAGTGGGAACTCTATTGAGTAGATAGACTATGGTTTTGACTACTACTACCCAAAATGGCTTTGTAAAACCTAAATCATGTAACATACATTGCACCATTTATGCGATAGTAGGATTCCTCAATTTAGAAACAACATTTTTTCATGGTGTATGTGGAGGTGTAATTTGATGACAAATTGCATTTTATTGAAAAAATGCATTGAATTTGTAACTTATGAATTCCCCCCCATAATTTAAGTGGATGTTTTTATATTTTGGTTAGTCTTATTTTCAACAACTTTGAACTTTTTGAAGTATCAAAGGCTTGACTATTTCTAGTTAGATAGTAAACCCATCATTTTATGGAAAATAAATAAATAAAGAGAATGAAGTAATTAAACCCAACATGACTAGGTGACATCAGTCTACACTTATTAGTATACACCAGATCAAGTTCTCCATGGGCCTGATATGTACTTTTCTAAAAGGTAGATCTATTTTATTTTCCTACTAAGTAATGTTGACACTTGTTTGTACCCTTTTTGAGAGGTGGAAATAATATTACCATGTTATAATGGTGGAGTGTATGAAGATATCTAAAATTGATGTGACCAAATCTTTTATGCCATAATTATGCTAAGTGTGTGTCTTTTTCCATAAATGCTTGATTGTGTTACTACATAAAGTCAAATTGGAACAATTTTCTAACTCTTGAGGCTCTTGAAATAATTTTTGATCATTTCAAATTATCTTTGATCAAAAAAATCTTTTTTACACCTTTACATTCAAATTAAACCTTGTGATTTTGTTTAATTAACTAACTAACTAATATAAGATTATTTTCGAGTCTTAGAAAATATAAGGCATCTGAGATTTTATAAACATTATGTCCAAGTGGTAAAGATATGTTCCCAATACCTTAAACATGGTAGGATGAATCATCACCCACAGAGACATAATTGTTAGGAGAATTCTCATTCATGCTTTAGAACTAATATTATTTTCTAGTCATGTGTTGAGTGGCACCTAAGTTGACATACCAGATATAAATTTGTGATGTTGATTCTTTATGAGACTTTTTAGTACATAGGAAGTCCACATCTAAATGGGTTTCTTATTATTTGATAATGTTGCCTTGAAGATTGTATTTATTCTTTCAATGACCTTTATCTTTTCCTTATTCCTTTGTGTAGAGAGAGGATTGTTGGTTACTGGGATTTTTATTTCTTGAAGAGCCTGGTGTAAATGAGTTATATCAACAATCCTTAATATCATGGCCTTTTCTTATATATAAAAGATAAAAAAATTGTTGTTTATCCCCTTGTATATTGTGTTGATGACCTTGATTTGGTTTAGAAGACTTGATTTGCTTTTTCTCTTTTTGTTGATGAGAGGAAAGAGCATGTTATTTTGATTTATCTTCTTCTATTTGCATAAACTCTTCCTATTGTAATATGTTTACCAACTTGTCAAAAGACAGTTTCTATTATATGACAATCAAAGTAGTCATGAATATATTTTAGGAAGGTGGTAGTGCTCTTAGTAAAATAGGTACAAGCAATGTATCTATCACTTGCTCACCCAATGCTTGAAGTGAAGTTATTAGGGTTGTAACATGTCATAAAAAAAATTACTTTCTCATTAGACTTCAATTTTAGTGAATTAATGATACCTTAATTTATGGCCACATAGAATATTTGGATCTTATACAAAACATATTTAGCTATTATGGCCTCATGGATATGAGGATGTACCTCATCTGATACCTTGAACATAATCAATAGTTTTTCTTTCTAGTTTGATTTATCAAACTTACACTATTGATTAGTATTAATGGAATTTTGGGTGAATGTGACATTAACAATAGGCCAAATATATTAACATTCAAAATGTGTTATAATTTTTGTTTTCCAAGTAATGTAGTTGTCAGTTCGTAGAAGCTATGAGTTTAGAAGAAAGATTTTTGGGCCATTTTTGGTCATTATGTAGAATCTTACCATAGGTGATGGATTGGTTCTTTATCAATCCAAGTATCATGGTCTTCATTTATTTATTAGTTTAGTCTAATATACCAAACCTTTATTTATATGTGCCCTTCCTTTATACACATCAGTACATGGAAGAAGCTCACCCTTTATTTATACCTAATGGTATGTGAAAGAAGTGTAAACGCACATGAAAGAGATTGATATGTGGTACTTAGATATTACTGAAAGATGTTCAACCAATCATTGGTACCTACTTAGATAGAAATATGCATATGAGTGTGTAACTTCCTTATTATACTTGAAATTTCTACCTATCAGGATTTACACCTTTTGATTGAATCAAATGGATAAAATGGAAGGATGGCTCAGTGAATGTGTAACCTTAATTCTCCATGATAGTTTATTGGGAAAATGTCTAGACATCATTTTTTCAACTATGTTAGGATATGTATGGTGTAACTCAAGCATGATGGCTTTACTTTTAAATGTGATTTAGAGGCATAACTTTGACCAAACACTACGATCATGCATAAATACACCATTTTGTTTTTTTAGCTTGTATTTGCTTAAAAAAATGAAATATTACAATGATGGAAAATAAATTATTAAAAAATAATATCCCTCCCTTAATTTTTTAAAATGTTCTTTGGTATCTTTTGTATTTTTTTAATGACTTTCCTATCTAATTTTAGCTAGTTATAGCTAAAGTCGGTAGAATTACCAAATTTAATGGAAATGCTAAAGTTTCTTTTTCTTCCAACCTTTTGGGGGATTTGAACCTCCCACCTCTTCTATAGTAAAATATTTTCTTACCAATCCACCTAAGAATCATATCGAGTAGATGAAAAACAAAACTTAAATTTAAAGTCTTAAAAATCTAATTTTTAAATGAAAACCACCACCTAAATAAAACATATTTTAGATAAATAGGCAGTTTTAATAAAATTTACAGTAAAGGATGTTATTATTTAGGTGATTTTAAGGATTTAATAAGTTTTTTTGATGATTTTTGAAACACATAAATAATTATATGGGTGGTTTTAGGAATTAAAGAGAGGATTTGATGAAATAAGGGGCAACTTTTAACATAGAAATGTTGTTTTTGTGCCATTTCCAAATGTTAAGGTTTAAATTTGTTTCTTTTAAATATGAAACTTTAGTCTAAAAAAATAAATAATCCACCAAAATTTATCAAATTTGTGAAGGAGATTTAATTTATAAACATCATAATTTGTTGTGCTACATCCCACTATGATTTTTTCCAAGTCCACACTTTTGAGGAGAAGTTTTTATATATCCAAACTACCTATATTTCAAAATAGATGGTGTCAAAATAGACTATGGATTTGAGTGGGCTTAGAAATAATTTCTTTTTAACCTTTGGATTTCCTTTAGACACTTCTATGTATGTTTTCTATTTGTATAGGCTAAAATCTATGATATCACAGTTTTAGATTAATTTATATTTTGGGTGGATTGGGGATGGACTAGGGGGTGGTAGGAGGATCTCTAGCTTAATTTGTTCTTGTGACTCTCTAATGGATCCATGCTTCCCTTTGTTCCACACCACATAGGTCAAAAATATCTCAAGCTTTGGTACCGAATGTAGAGCATAAATAATAATATATTTAGTTGATGTAAATCAAATTACAAGGGCTATTATATGTCCAATAATATATCTTGAGCAACCTCATAAAATATAGGGAGGAATAATAACAAAGAACCCAAAATAGAGTTCATAGGTGCAACAACTTAAGAACATAACAATATTTTGCTATGATGAATTAATCAATATTTATTATAATATAAGACTATTGTAATAGTTAATTACTTACAAAAGTTAAAAATATGTAGTGTCTCTCCTTTTCTCTCTCTTAGATATGATACACAACATTTTAATTGATTTACATCACCAAATCATTGCATTATGTATATCACATTATAAATTATTTTTGTTCCTAAATCACATGTAGAATTACTCAACATTGATCATAATTTGGATCAACATAATTAAATCTTGAAAATATCATAGAAAGTATTAATGTGAGTCACTTTGAATACTAATTATGATCCTCTCATATTCTTTAATGATAATGCAATGGTCACATTTTCAAAGGCATGCATAATCATAATGTTAGTTGAAGCTTAGTGGCAAGAATAATAAATAACCATATTTGCATGTAAACTATTAAAAATGGGAAATAATAAAGATAAATATGAGACACAAATGATATATTTTATATTCATTAAAAATGGTCTGCTCTTCACTTTCCCATACAATTGCTTATAAAAGCTTCCACATGACTCTTCACCTTCATTTATGACTCTTCCTTTTCAAAGACTATTTGCCTTCCTTTTGACACCTATTTTCTCCTTTTAATATAATTAATGATAGATAATATTAAATTATATTGCCATTTATCTCTACTAACACTCACCTCAACTTAAAATGTGTCTCATCCTGAGACACAAATATCTTACTAACACTCCCCCAAACATAAAATTTGTCTCATCTCAAGATAAAAAGGCTCTAAACAATTCAAATTTTTACAACTTATGATCCATTACAAATATATTTAAGATCCTACACTATGCCTAATCCTAATTTCCATGGCCTCTCATGGTAGAGCTCATCCACCTCTACAACTCTAACTTTAAATACATTTATAATTTTTCAAAACTTATAAATACTCTACTTTGTTGTAAACCTTTTACGATAAATATCATGTGGAGAAGATTAAATATGAAAGGGAATCCAAATCACTTTGATCTCATGCACTATGTAACTCCATGCGGTATGATGAAGAGTCAACACAAGTGTCTATTATTAGACATCAAAAAATAACTATAATTCCCTGGTCCATGAGCATTCCACATTGATACAATAGATGAAATCCATAATGGTTATCAAACCCTTCTTAGAAACCACCTTATTTATGACCACTTCCATTGCTCAAAGAAAAGATGAATAATGGTAGGAATAATAACCACCAGAATAGGAACCTTTACATAATATTTCCTATAGATTGATCTTGAATGGGTTATAACAAAAAAATGGCAAATAATGAGGCATGCCAAGAATCTTAGCAAACTCAATGGCTCAAAACTCTATTCCAAATACCAAATCATAACATTTTTTTGTGTCTGCTGGTGTACAGTAATAGACTATAATATACTAAAAATGGAAATGTAGAGGCATCCCACCCACAATCTATTGAAGATCTTCAATTATTATCTCTTAGGCAATCATTGTAGTTTGCATGAGTCTTTGGTAGGTATCTGATCCATTTATGCCAACAAAGATGGTCCATTCCTCTAATGAGGCAACCATTCATCCAATGAGCTTTCCACCAACAAAGATGGTAGGTGTATTTGCCCACCAGCATTACCATTTAATTCTCCATTTATTTTGCTTTATGCCCCCCATCAGGCTCATAGACCAATGGATTGACACCCAAGCTATAGAATAACCATGTGTCACATCAAATAGGAGCTCACAATGTAAATCATGACCACATTAGCTAGATTTTGTTGTGATATGTCCAACATATTGATAACTATTTACATTTTTTTGATGAAAAGAATACAATAATTTTTATCACATAAATTTATACTAATGACCAATTGCCAATGGAAGACAAACCCATGCTCATTTAAATAATAGTAAATACATCAAGAATAAATAGTAGCATGAATAAATATAACATTTGGTTGACAGAAGACCAAACCCATTTTCCCACCAAGGTTTGAAGATAGGTAACATCCTCTTTGATATTATATGTAATATATTTCAATAGATTTGCATCTCTTATTGGCCAAGGATAGAAGGATAGATGTTGGTGAGGGGATATACCTACACCAACCACAAGGACCACTCCAACCAAATTTCCAAGCTGATGAAGCACTACAAAAGGGTAGTTTCAACATAATCCCCCACACACCAATGATCAACAATAATCAACAAGGTCTAAATAAGGAATAAAAAACCTCAAAATCTCATTAATTATTGGGTTCAAATCACACAACCAACATCCGCACCATTATTAGTTAAAGCTTAGTGGAAAGAACAATAAATAACCATATTTTGAAGTAAATTATTAAAAATGGAAAATAAAAAAAGACAAATAAGAGACCCAAATGATATATTTTCTATTCATTCAAAATGGTCTACTCTTCACTTTCTCATAAAATTTCTTATAAAAGCTTCCACATGACTCTTCACCTTCATTTATGACTCTTCCTTTCCAAAGACTTTTTGACTTCCTTTTGACACCTATTTCATCCTTTTAATATAATTAATGACAAATAATATTAAATTATATTTCCCTTTATCTCTACTAACACACAACATAAGAGTACACAAAATGGCATGCTCTATTAAAGATATCTCATATGACCAATAAGTAGGGGAATGGATATGATAACTCTACAAAACTGCATCCCATTCCAATTGGTGGTTTAGTATAAAATTAAGTAGGTAGATTTACTATTTATGTAGGAAATCCATAATAATTATCCCCTAATCAAGTAATTGATTGATATTTTCATTTTCTTTGTGCATCAATTTTTAGATTTTTTTTTCTAATTATTCTATCCCTTATCCAAACATTCTTATACCCTTTGTATTTAATTTTTAATTTGGGTGCTTACCCTATTGAATTTTAAACCAATTTGAATAATCTAAATCACCTATCACTATGGAATTTCACTTGCATACAATTGTATATCTTACACTGATCTGTAAATTGAAAATGCAAGTGTAGTATATTTGAAAATCACTTGTTCACATTTAAGAGATCCTTTAATTTCTCACTTTTTTGCTTAATTTTTTATAAATAAATTAAAACCAGATATAAAATGAAGATCAAAACTAAATAATAATCAGATAAAATTCAAGGAATTCACTAGTAAATTGATAATGGAGTTCGGCTTCAATAGCCTACATCTCTGGGTCCGTTCGAAGTGAAGACCGTTCTCATTAATTTTGTGCAACAAATGGCTTCCAAAATCAATACAAGTCTTCAATTCACCTTCTCTAATATTTTTTTTCCTGTAAAAATATCTCTTAGACCTAAAAATAATGGCCCAAGCCCATACAAAGCAATAATAAGACTCTAACCTTCTTAAATCTCTTTACATAGTCTGCTTTCTGTCTCTCTTCAAGTAGAAATAAGTCCCTTTTATAACACTTCAACCTCCATGGCTGAATTGGTCAAGGCATTAACCTTTTAGGTGATAGGTCAGGATTTTAAAACCACCTCCCATCTTTCTAGGCACTTGGGAAGAGTGAAAAGGTCGGCCTTAGGTGCTTAGCATGAAATTTTGAATGCTTTCCCTCCTTTTTTGGCACCTTTGGACTTGGTTTTGTCCCAAATTTGCCAGGAATTAAGTTTTCAATGCCTTAAATAGATATTTTTGTTCCCTTTTAAAATGCCTAAGACTTAGGCACCCACTTAGGCCACTAATTTGACTTGGTCCATGCATGGTTGGTGGGATGGGTGATGTGGCAGTTTCTTTGGCACCTTGTTTCAAAGTTTGAAAATTTCAAATAACATGTGAATAAAAACAACAAACCAAAATTTATTTTTCACCAAATTATTTTTCCACGTGTCAAGTGGATATTGGTTCACTTGGCATGTTTTCACCAGTGCCACGTCAGTTTCAACACCCCCTGTCACAAGATTTCTTCAACTAGCCATATCTTGAGCATCGAGATTCCATTTTTCAAACCGCAAAAAGTGATAGAAAGCTCTCGAAGAATACTACAATGTGAAAATGATTCAAACAAAATTTGAAGACTTTTAAAAATGGAATAGTACATGGATTCACCTAGATCATTCCTCCCCACTGGGAACTTTTGGACCTCTATAAGTTGAAATGAATTGGTAATGAGGTGAGGGTATTTTTTCCTCACCTTTCCAACTTCCATGCATCTGGCCTTGCTTGGGTGCATCCCTTTGAGACCAACACAAAGATATTCAATATTACCTCTTCATGAAGTCTGCATATTCTTATCAAGTATAGTATCTTCCTATAATTCTATTAGATATTCAGGAGAAAAATAATCAATGGAAGGAATGGATACACTTTCATCATGATTAATTATCATTGGAGGCTCATACAATTTCAAATTTTCCACATTTAAAACTAAATAAATCTACATGTAAGATGTTAAATTTAATCAAAAAGCATTTGTGCCAATTTTTTCTGTTATCCAAAAAGGACCATACCAGATTGGTTTCAAATTTTTACCTTCACCTGTCAGTCTTTCCTTACTAATGTGAAGCCATACCATATCACCTACAACAAATTTCTTATCAATATGATGTTTGTCATACCTGGATTTGTACTTGGCTTGAATTTTCTCTAATTGAGTACAAATAGTCTGATGAATGAGCTATATGTGTTCAATGAACTTCTTGGCTCGAATGGCTTCTTTTGGTTCACCAACAGTTGTATCCTGTCCATAGCAAACATCTAGAGGAGATTTAGGCAAGTATCCATATCAAAATTCAAATGGAGATTTCATAGTAGAAGAATGAAGTGCCTAGTTATATGCATGTTATATGTAACACAATTGTTCATCCCATAACTTTGGATGTTTATTGTTATAACCCCTAAGCAAATATACCACAGTGTGGTTCACAACCTCTGTTTATCCATTAGTTTGTGGATGAAATGTAGTGAATTTTTTATTTTAGTGTCATTAGTCCCCACAAAGTTGACCAAAAATCCCCAATAAATTGAGAATCTTGATAAGAAATAATTGAAGTAGGCAAACCAAAATGAACCCATACATGTTCAAAGAATAAGTGTGCAATACCTTCCCCAGTAATTTGCTTAGTGTAAGGAATCAAAACACACATCTTGATAAATCTATCCACAACCACATATAAATATTCATGTTTTTTTTGTGTCATAGGCAACCCCCCCACAAAATCCATGGAGATAATTTCCCAGGGGTGAGTAGGAATAGGTAGAGGAGTATAAAGTCCCAATTTCCTGTCACTATTTTTACTTGTGGCACAAAGATTACATCCCTTAATATATTTGGCAACATTTTCCTACATACGAGGCCAATAACAATACATTTTTAAATGTGCAACTATTTTAGCAACTCTAAAATGACTAGAAATAAAAGAAGTATGTGCTTCATTAATCATGTACACCTTCTCATTTTGAGGAATACATAGTTTACCCAAATGATACAAAAGATCATTGTGTACATGATAGTCCAATTATTCTACCTATCTACTAATCATCAATTCTTTATAAACATCCAAAAAATCAAGATCAGTCACATATTATTCTTTATAACTTTCATGAGACAAAGAACCATGTTGTAAAAGAATAGATGCAACAACCATAGGAGACCTAGATAGCATATCTGCAACCTTATTCTGAATTCCTTTTTTATACTTGATCACAAGATAAAATTGTTGTAAGAAACCCATCCAACAAAAATTTCTAGACTGTTGTAGTTTGGTTTGTGATTGAAGATACTGTAAGGGTTGATGATCTCTATGTATTATTGTTTCTTTGCCCATTAAGTAATGTTTCCATTTTTTAACACTTTAAACCAATGAATACAATTCATTATCATAAGTTGGATATTTTCTTACTACACTTGTAAAGGTTTCAGAATGATAACAAACTGGTTTCTTACCTTGCATTAAAATAGATCCCATAGCATACTCACTTGCATCTGTCTTGATCTCAAATGGCTGTTGTATATCAGGAAGTGCCAAGACTAGAGCAGTACTTATCTTTTCTTTCAAAGTGTCGAAGGCTTTTTTATGTTTGCCTCCCCACTAAAAGACCTATTTCACACTTGTCAAAGAATGCAAAGGTGATGTAATATATGAAAATTGAGCAATAAACTTCCTCTAAAACTGTACTACACCAAGAAAACTTCTAAGCTCAGTTGTGTTAGTGGGTGTAGGCCAATTAACAATGACTACTATTTTTGTAGGATCAATTTTCAATTCACCATGTCCTACAATGTAACCCAAGTATATCAAAGAGGTCTTGCCAAATTCACATTTTGACATTTTTAGAAAAAAAAATTCCTTTCGTAATGCATCCATGACTTTCTTAATGTGGATCACATGCTCTTCCCATGACTTGCTAAAAATCAATATATCATCTAAGTAAACTATAAAAAAATTATCAAGGAACTGTCTAAAAACATCATTCATCAATATCATGAATATAGCTGGGGCATTACACAACCTGAAAGGCATAAGAAGCCATTCAAACAATCCCTATTTTGTTTTGAAGGCGGTTTTCCAAACATCACCTTCATTAATTCTTACTTGATGATATCCACTTCTCAAATCTAACTTAGTGAAATAAATAGCATGTTTAATTGATCCAACAAATCATCAATATGAGGAAGAGGGTAACAATTCTTAAAAGTAATTTTGTTTAAGGCATGAAAATCAACACACATTTGCCAAGTGCCATCTTTCTTTGGCACCAAAATAATTGGTGAACCAATAGGAGATGAACTTGGATGAATAATACCTCTATCCAATAGATCCATTACCTATTTTTTGATTTCCTCATTTTCCACTACTGATAACCTATACATGCCAATGTTAGGGAGAGGAGAATCCTACAATAGCTGAATTTCATGTTGAACTCCCCTTTTAGGGGGTAAGCCCTTAGGATCCTGAAATACATCATCGTAATTAGAAATGATTTCAACCAATTCATTCTTGTATCTAAGATCACACTTTTCCAAAGCTTGAGAATATTCTTTTTCCTTAGACTTAATCAACATGAGACAAAAATTCTTGCTTGAATTAACTATTCTTTTCATTTGCCCTGCTATAACCAAGGAAAGACTTGTTCTAATGTGATGTGCTCTAACTATATATTCAATGCCATCCTTAACAAGCAAGTACTTATTCTCCTCTCTATAGAAGATTTATTTTCTATCATAAAGATATGGGCTTCCCAAAACAATCCCACATATGTCTAATGGAACAACATCCAACTCAACCTCATCTACAAACTTGGATGTGATGGCAAACCTTAGCCTACAAGTTTGTGAGACTTATAGCTTTGCATTGTCACACACCCAACCTAGTGGATAAGGCTTTAGATGGGGATTGGTTTATAAGCCTAGCTTCTTAACAACCTCTTCATAAATTAAATATGCTTGTGAACCACTATCAAATAGAGTGTCAATCTTAGTATGCTTTGAAACAACTCTAATGTGGAACAATTCATTTCTTTTCTTATCAACATGCAAAAAATTCTATTTAGAAGATGCAGCATTAGTGCTAGAAACTAAAAGAGAAAAATCATTATCTAATCCCATAGTTGTGATCTTAGTTTCATCACCTGAATCTAAACCTAAGTCTTAAACTATATCATTAGCCTTCTTTTCTTTCTTTTGATACCTCTTAGGCCTTAACACAGGACGTAGTTTCCAACACTTAGACTCATTATGATTTTTTTTTGCAATGATTACAAAATGGTTTTCCTTCTTTTTTAACAGTATAAGTGGATTTTTGTTTACCCTTTCCTGATGAACTTTCCCCTTTGGATTGCTTAACATTAGATTGCTTACTTTCTACTTTAGGAAGAGATTCTTTTGATTGTTTTCCTTTAGCCTCTAAATGAGTGGCTTGAACACATACTACATCTAAATTAGTGGGATTGAACATAAGAATCATATGTCTTAAGTAACTATGCAACCCACCTATATATTTTAGCAGTGTTTCTTGTTTGTATAGAGGAACATTCAAAAGTAAAGCTTTTTTCCTAAAATCTTGTGTATAATCTTGAACACTTTGGCCTTTTCCTTGTCTGAAACTTTGCCAATCCATCATGGCTTGTTGCATATAGCCTAAAGGATAGAATTGCTTTTTGATTTCTTCAATAAATTCATTTCAAGTATAAATCAAGTTACCTTTTTGAAGCTCAGCTTCCTTTAACTTACTTGTTGTCCCCCAAAAAATATCACTCATTTTTGGGACAACATTTGAACTATTTTGGTCTTACAGACCAAAATTGTCTCTTCCCTTTTCAAAATTTGTCTTAGGCATTCAAATTCCTCATTTTTAAAGCTTCTCAAAAATATACAAACTCTACAGGCTTGAATCTATGGACTCTATAGGCCAAGTTCAATGGGCTTTACAGGTTGATTTCTACAGACTCTACAGACAGGTTCATTTCTATAGGTTCAAAGGCTTCTACAAGCGGTTCAATCGAAAGAATTAGTTTCTAACACTTGGTCATTTTTAGGATTGGTTTAGTGCCTTGGTTCAATAAAAAATCTCCATCGGCAAGCATCTAAGCAAAGAAGGCTTGAACCATTGAACCAATTTCATTCAAAGGTTCAATGAGTTCAAAGTTCAAAAGGTTTAATGCTTCTGGTTTAATGGTGAGTTCAATCAAAGGAATGGTTCAATGGTTTAGTTCAACCAAGTGGTTCAACACTTTGTTTCACTTGGGTGGTTCATCTGCTTTGTTTCAATTCTTTGGTTCATCCTTTGGTTCAATCAAATGGTTCGTCAATCGGTTTAAGGCTTTGTTTGAACCATTAAACCAAAACTTGGTTCAACGGTTGGTTCAAACACTTAGTTCAAAGGCTTGGTTCATTCAATTAAACCATCGTCTTAAACCATCAGCTTGAACCATTTTGGTTCAAAGCCTTGGTTCAATGAAGTTGTTCAACAGAGTGGTTCATCGAATTGGTTCATCAGCTTGGTTCAATGTTTAGTTCAACCAAGTAGTTCAATGCTTTGGTTCAATAGTTGGTTCATCACCTTGCTTCAAAGGAGCGATTTAAATGCAAAAGTTGAAAGAACCTCCTAAAGGATGAAGTGCCCTTGCATAGGGCACTTGGATGAGAAAATTACCCTTCAGAAGGGTCATTTTCAAAGAATCCTCAAAAGGTAAATTCTTTCAGATTTCTATTTAAGTCAGCCAAAAAAGTCTAAGGCATAATTCATTTGGAATTTTGTCCAAAGGAATTCCTTCAGACAAAAAGCTAGAAAGAATTCAGAGAATCTGTAGGCAAAAAGCCTAAAGAAATAAGGCAAAAGTGATAGGAAATTTTCATGGACTTTTTGTCCACAAGAAATTTTTGCAGACTTTTTGTCTGAGGGAAATTGTCCATGAACTTTTTGTCCATGGGAATTTGTCTAAGGAAAAAGCCCGCAGGAAAGCCACAAAAGGCCACCAAAGGACCCCGAAGGGCAGGTGCCCTTGCAGGGGACTCCTAGTTACCAAATAGAAGGACACTTCCCCAAAGTTAAAGGGTCACCTTCCCTTCAGGAAGATGTAAAACAAGAAACCTAAAGGCCATTCAAAGGCTGCCCAAAGGGTAGATACCTTGCGGGGAGCTCTTCTCAACCCAAATTGGATCATTTCTTAAGTCCCAAAAGGGAAATTTCTTTCTAATAAAGTGCCAAATAGAAAATTTGAAGAAGGACCAAGGGGTGATGCACCTGAAGATGTCAAATTCAAGACAATGAACTAGCCGTTGAAAACATAGTGACATGCATGTGAACGTCAATATTAAAGCTCATAAAATAATTGTTGATCCTTTGAATCTACAGACTTAAATGCATTCATAGGCTTTAAGGCCAAGACCAGCAAAAAGTGAGGAAGGAACAAAATAGAAAATTGAATCCAGGACCTGATTCAATTAACTAGAAAAGGAGGAATGATGAAGGTAAGATCAGATCGCCAGGTGGACATTGAAAGTTGAAAACTTTCAATAGCATGACTTGTTTCTCTACATTGATAAAATCAAATGGGTAAATGCCCCTAAGTTATAGCCTATCTTCTTAACAGATTTCAATGCAACATGATGTGTTACTATTCTTGTGGCCTTTTTGAAGAGGCTATATAAGGGACTCTCTTCTATTGTAAATGGATCTCTTTTTGACAATTAGAAGGAAACTCTGCCCAAATTGAAAGGCATTAGTGAGACTTTGAGCTCAGTTTGTTGATCATATTTTGTTATTAGAATAAGAAAGCAAGGGAATTTTCAGACTTTGTGCTATGATATCTTTATTGTTGGGGAAACTATTCTTGTCTTTTTCCTTAATATATTTTCTATTCCTTTAATTCAACAAGTAAGATTAGTGAAAATAATCAGGAAGGTGTCCTGAAGAGTCAACTGTGGAGAGACTTTGTGCCCCCATAACTGCCTTTAGTGTGTTTTCTTTTCATTTCTATGTAAAGGAATTTGGGAAAACTTTATGCCCTCATTGTCCTTCATATCTTACTCTTGAGAAATTTAGGTGGAGACTTTGTGCTGCATCTTGATTTGCTAGTTATTACATCATTTGCTACATTTTGCATTTACTATTAGGAGTATTCTTGTGGTCTGCTAAATAGTACTTCTGAAAGAAGAGGAATGTTTTTTGTCATTTCCCTTGAGTTTTTGCTTTGATTTGTATGCATCATCTCTAAAGAAAGAGAGATGGATGGTTTGTCCTACCCTTGAGTATTATTTTCTATATATATATATATATATATATATATATATATATATATATAGCATACTACATATAGGGAACCTCACCTTGATGAGAGGATAGATCAGTCCCCTTTTGATGTGGTAAACCTACACATTTGGATGACCAATCTTCCTACTTTGGCTGATCAGACCTATTTTGTTTATCAGTACGCTAATCGACAAAATATTCAACCAATAGTTTTTGGTGACTCTGCTAGGGAGGATAAAATCCATTATCCATTCATAATCTATCCATTCACCTCCACACTAATTGAGAAAGAATGCATAGTTTAAAGCCTCAAGATTTAACTGAAGAAAGGTCAATTCTTTTCCATTTTTGTTTCATAATTTGGAAGATTCAAGGTATACATGAAGCCAAAGGGATAAAGGTATCATTGACCATATGTTTGAGTTGGTACAACAAAGTGATTTTGATCTATTTCCTTCACCATCTCATCTCCAACGAACCAAGAGCTTTCCTCCTACTAAAGCCAAATCTCCATTTCCAAACAAAGTATCTACTTTTGTTGTTGATAAAGCTTTGCCAATAATTACCCCTCTGAGATTTGTTATCCCTCTATTTCATAATCCTATAATGGCAGTTCAAGGCCCCTGGGGTAATGCTTTTGGTCCTCTCAATCTTACTCCACCTCTACATGAGCTTCCATGTAGTTCAAGGAAGAATTTCTCCAAATTCTATGGTGATGGTAAATTTCATCCTAATGAGTACATTGTAGCCTTCAACATAGTTTGTGGAGTAATTGGAGTAGAATTTGAAGATGTAGCAGTCAGGTTATTTGTAGAAACAATACAAGGTGCTTCTACAGATTAGTTTTGTCATCTACAGGCTCAATTAGTAACTGATTGGAATACTCTCAAAGATAAGTTTGAAGCCCGATTCAAACCTGTAGAAGATGCACATGCACTTTTGGATCAACCTACACAGATGAAGAAAGAGCCTTATGAGCCTATGAGAGACTTCATAGCCAAATTTAAGAAACTAAGAAATATAATCCCTATAATAGCTCAACCTATAACTGAGAATCTCAAATGCTTTTTCATTAATTCTTAGTTACCTGAAGTAAGTTTTCTTTTGAGATGTGCCAGTCAAATAGATCTTGCTGCAGCTCAACATTTGGCCACTAAGGTAGAAGATGATCTCATCTTAGCATGGAAGATAAGAAGAGATCCAAATAGAAATAGAGCTTCATCATCTTCTGAATATGCATCTACATGTACCATAGATCCAATGGTGCAAAAATTGGCAAATGAGTTGCTCACTCTCAAAAAGCAAATGGCTCAAGGAATGTCTCTTAATCCTTCATATAGAAGGACATTCCCAAATCAGTCATATTAGGGCAATGCTACTAGGAATCAAGGGAAACAAAATCACCTTCCTCCCCCACAAGGGAAACTTGCCCTGGAAGCTCCTCCAACCAATTAAGCAATGGGATATCTTGAACCAGAATCAAAGTTCTCTTTCTAGCTTGAATTGAATCAAGAAAATGACGTTGATCTCCTTGAAGACAATTAAGAAGAATGAGTTGGTGACTCCCACATTGGTTTTTTGAACTACCAGGATGAACCCAGAAGCAAACGAGAAGCTTTTGATGGATCATATGCAGTGTTTACTAGGTCCAAGAACCAATTAGTCTAACAAGCTAGTAAAGAGAAGATAGAAGAGCAACAACAGTCAGTAGTCATGATTGCTAAGCATGGAACCACTCTACTTTTGTAGTTAAAGGATTTAGTAATCACCTAAAAGGTAAATAAATCAATTTTGCCTTCCCCTTCTACTACAAATTTGCAAACCAGTCCACGTCCCATCCCTCATAAAACTTAGAAAGTTGAAGTACCTTTCTCTATACCTAGCTCAATTCAGCCATTTGACATAATTGATCATGTCAAAAAGACTAAAATACAAATGTTTGAGTTTGAATATTTGCAGTCCAATCCTAATCAATTGAATAAGCTAGTCCAATATGTCAAGAACCAAACTGTCCCTGCAAGACAAAAGGATAAAAAGGTAACTCTTGATTCTCCAAAGAACATGCCTATTCCAAATAATTTGGTCATTACTCCCCTATCTACTCTTAGAAAAATAGAACCTTTTTATGTTTCCCTATTAGTTAATGGCCACAAGCTGAGTAACTGTATTATAGACTCAGGTACATCTGACAATGTCATGTCTACTAAAGTAGCTGAGTCTCTTGGTCTCAAACTAACTAAGACATTTAGGAGATGTTTCTCCATGGAAAACAAACAAGTACCATTACTAGGGAAATCAAAGATGCTTAATTTGCATTTGCAACCTTTCTAGACAAGAGAATCAAGATGATTGTCTTGGTGCCTGACGTGCCAGCATCCTATGGAATTTTGCTTAGACAAAATTTTTGCAAGGACATGGGAGGAAAAATAAGCATGGATCTTTCTGAGGCAAGGATCCCTATCCAAGGTGTAATGAAGAGGTTACTCCCTCAAAAGGAAGCAAAATATGTGGTCACCCAGACATCAGCCCTTGAAGTTTAAATTCTTTTTGAATCTATAGGTATAGGTAACTATTTTCTATCTATAGATGAAGTGCATGAAACACCTGATATAATTATTGAAATGGTCAACTTAGAAATTAGTTCAACTATAAAATTAGAAGAACTAGTAGACTGCAATCCATACCAAGAAGGATCTTCCATCTCTGATGAAGGAAAGTCTAAAGGCAAATTAGTACCAGATGAGATATGGACTTTGAAATTTGATGGTAGCTATTCCTCTACCAGTTCAGGAGCTGGGATTGTGTTGATATCTCCTCAAGGAGAAATGTTTCCTTCATCTTACAAATTACAATTTATCAACACTAACAATACAGCTGAATACAAATCCTTGCTACTTGGAATGAAGACTACTCAAGAAAAAGGCATCAAGTTTTTTCATGCCAAAGGGGATGCTAAATTAGTGGTTTGTCAAGTGAGGAACTTATTCCAAACCAAGAATGAAAGATTATGCCAGTACCGTAACTTCGTTTGGGACCAAATTGAAAGCTTTGATGCTTTCAACATTTATACCATACCTAGAGAGTCTAATGATAGAGCTGATGCACTTGCTATTTTAGGAACTCTCTTAGTTCCTCATTCAGATTTTTAAAAAGATGGGTATACTATTGAGCTACTTTATAGACCAAGTGTTCTTGACAATGCTGATCATTGGCAAGTATTCAATGATGACTATCAAATCATTGCCTTCCTAGAATGAAAAGAAAATTTTGAACAACTATGCTTTGAAGGCAATAAATCTCAAAAGAATGAATCAAACTCTGAATCTAGTTCAGATATAAATGAAGAATTCTTACAGCTGAAAGGAAACAAAATTCCCAAAGGCTTGGTTTCTCTTGAGAAGCTATTTGACAAGTATGATAGATTCATCAAACAACAACAAACAGACTCAGGTTTCTCTTAGGGATTTGATCAAGTAAATATGACCACTAAATAAAATCCCAAGATGGTCAATATTGGTAAGTGTTGCACCCCTGACGAAAGATTCAAATTCACCTCTTTACTCCATTAATACATAGATGTCTTAGCATATTCTTATGAAGACTTGAAGTCTCTTAGACCTGATGAAATTCACCATGACATTCCTCTCAAGGCTGACTCAATGCCCTATAAGAAAAAATCTAGATAGTATAATTCAAAAATATCAGGTACTATTCTATCTGAGATACAAACAATGTTAAATGCTAGAATCATCTTCCCAATCCATCATTCCACATGGATTGAAAACATAGTGCTTGTAAGGAAGAAGAATGACAAAATTTGCATTTGTGTAGATTTCAAGAATCTGAATCAAGCATCTTTGAAGGATAATTATTCTTTGCCAATTATGGATCAAGTGCTTCAAACAGTGATAGGTTCATAGATGTTATCAATGTTGGATGGATTCTCAGGATATAATCAAGTTGAATTTGGTGAAGCAAACCAACACAAGATTGCATTCACCACACCTTGGGGTACATTTGCATATAAAAGAATGCCTTTTGGTTTAATAAATGCTGGTGCTACCTTTTAGAGAGCAATGGACTTTGCTTTCAAATATGAGATAGGCAAATTCATAGTGGTATACCTTGATGACTTGACTATCTTTTCAAAGTGTCGATCTGATCATGTACACCACTTATAACAAGTGCTAGGGCGCTATCGCTAGAATGGTATTTCCTTGAACCCCAAGAAGTCTATTTTTGGAGTAACATAGGGGAACTCCTTGGATACATTGTGTCAAAATAAAGCATAAATATTGACTCAAATAGGGTCAAGTCTATTCAAGAGCTTAATTTTCATACAAGCAAAAATGTTGTTCATTCTTTCTTCGAAAAGGTGAATTTCTTACAGAGATTCATCCCTAAATTTGCTGAGAAAACTAGACACATTATGAACATGATGAAAGGGAAAACCATCTTCAGCTGGACTAAAGAAGGCAAGTCAACATTTTAGGATATTAAGATCGCCATTGCTCATGCCCCTACCTTGGTTTTTACAAATTACAATAAAGATTTCATCATATACAGCTATGCATCTGAACACACTCTTTCAACAATTCTTGTTCAATAAGATAAGGAAAGTATGAAATCTCCTATCTCTTTCATGGGTTGCCCTCTCAAAACCCATGAGATGAAGTATTCAAATGTGGAGAAGCATGCTTATGCATTGGTGAAAGTAGTCAAACATTTCCACTTCTATATTCTAAATTCACACACTACTGCCTTAGTTCCTGACACTACAGTCAAGTCTATATTAACTCAGTAGGAGTTTGACATGAAAAGAGGTAATTGAATTGCAAAGATCCAACATTTTGATCTAGACATCAAGCTAACAAAGCTGGTCAGGGGTAAAGTCCTATGCCAATTAATTGCTGACAATAATCCAGAAGACACACAATGTGAAGAAATTGAATTGGAAGAGACACCAACAATCCTTTTTGTCTCCACTACCAATGAGTGGTATTCAAGTATCTCTTATTTCCTTACTTATGGTGAATGTCCTACTCATTTGTCTTACAAATAAAGGAGGACTATCAAGTTGAAAGCTACCAATTTTGTCCTTTGGGATAACGGCTTGTACAAGAGAAGCATAGATGGAGTATTCATTCACTGTGTAGACAAATAACAACAAATCCAGCTTTTGAAATCTTTCCACAATCTAGCCTGTGGAGGAAATTTTTTTATTCCTGTGACTACTCACAAGATTTTGTGAGCCAGGTATTACTGGACAGCTCTTTCCAAGATGCACATAAGTGGGTGAGAAAATGTGAACTCTGTTAGCAATTTGGTGGAAGACCCAAGTTAGATACTATGCCTCTCAAGCTAGTGATCATAGAAGAACATTTCCAGCAATGGGGGATTGATTTTATTGGGACAATAAACCCATCTTCAAGTGTTGGACATGATTATGTCTTTATAGCAACTGACTATTTTACCAAGTGGGTAGAAGCAATCCCAACTAAGCATGCTACTTCAGAAGTTGTATGCAACTTTCTCAAAGAGAATATCATTTCCAAGTTTGGAGTTCTAAATAAAATTATTATTGATAATGCAGCTTGTTTCACCTCTCTAGAGATTACACAATTCTATTTCCATTATGGAATTATACTCTCTCACTCTTCTAATTATTTTCCACAAGGGAATGGACAAGCTAAATCTAGCAATAAGAACCTAGTAACTATCATCAAGAAGCTAACAGATGATAATAAAAGGACATGGCACAAAGCATTGGTTGATGCTCTATGGGTAGAAAGAATCACACAAAAGAGGGAAATTGATATGTCTCCTTTTCAACTTCTTTATGGTATCAATGTTGAGATACCAATCACCTTAGAATTGCTAGCCTTGAAATTGGCAAAGGCAATTGAAGATTAGACATATGAAATTTCTCTTGATAAAAGAATCATGTGCTTGACTAAGCTAGAGGAATAGAAAACCATGGTGGTGGATAGAATTGCTACTCATCAAAGCTTGGTAAAGAAACTCTTTGACCAAAAGGCCAAAAATTTTGAATTCCAAATTGGGGATCAAGTCCTACTGTGGGACAAAAGGAGAGAACCAAAGGGATGCATTAAAAGTTTGACTCCCTTTGGAGAGGCCCATTTATAATTCATCAGCACATTGGTGAAAATAGCTTTCTACTAAAATATCAAGATGGCACACTCTTTTCTCTACCTCATAATGGGCAGCATCTAAAACACTTCAACTCTTGAAGTATCAGATCATTACATCTATATATATGTATATTTGTCCAATTTTTAATATTATTTTGATTTTTTTATTTTCATTTTTGATGCCTTTCATTTATAGGTAGCATGACTCCGTAACCCAATGGTACACATGAAGACACTGGAGATTCTAGATTCTACTCCTTTCAATTCTTTTTGCAATTGACAGAAGTTCCCCAACTAGAGCCAGTTGTTGTCCCCCAAAAAATATCACTCATTTTTGGAACAACATTTGAACTATTTTGGTCCTACAGACCAAAATTGTCTCTTCCCTTTTCAAAATCTATCTTGGGCATTCAAATTCCTCATTTTTAAAGCTTCTTAGAAATCTATGGACTCTGTAGGCTTGAATCTATGGACTTTGCAGGCCAAGTTTAATGGGCTTTATAGGTTGATTTCTATAGACTTGATTTCTACAGACTCTGTAGATAGGTTCATTTCTATAGGTTCAAAGGCTTTTGCAGGCAGGTTTAGCCAAAAGAATTAGTTTCTAATACTTGATCATTTTTGAGATTGGTTCAGTGGCTTGGTTCAATCAAAAATCTCCATCGACAAGCATCTAAGTAAAGAAGGCTTGAACTATTGAACCATTGAACCACTTTGGTTCAAAGGTTCAAGAAGTTCAAAGTTTAAAAGGTTCAATGCTTTTGGTTCAACAATGGGTTCAATCAAAGGAATGGTTCAATGGCTTAGTTCAACCAAGCGGTTCAACACTTTGTTTCACTCGGGTGGTTCATCCACTTTGTTTCAATGATTTGGTTCATCCTTTGGTTCAATCAAATGGTTCGTCAGTCAGTTCATGGCTTTGTTTGAACCATTGAACCAAAACTTGGTTGAACGGTTGGTTCAAACACTTGGTTCAAAAGCTTGGTTCATTCAATTAACCATCGACTTGAACCATTTTGGTTTAAAGCCTTGGTTCAACGAAATGGTTCAATGAAGTGGTTCAATGGAGTGGTTCATCGACTTGGTTCACCAGCTTGGTTCAATGTTTGGTTCAACCAAGCGGTTCAATTCTTTAGTTCAACAGTTGGTTCATCACCTTGGTTCAAAAGAGTGGTTCAAATGTAAAAGTTCAAAGAGCCTCCTGAAGGATGAAGTGTCATTGCATAGGGCACTTTGACGACAAAAGTAACCTTTAGAAGGGTCATTTTCAAAGAAGCCTCAAAAGGTCAATTCTTTCAGATTTCTATTTAAGTTAGCCAAAAAAGTCTAAGGTATAATTCCTTCAGACTTTTGTCTGAAGGAATTCCTATAGACAAAAAGCCCAAAAGAATTCAGAGAAGCTGCGGGCAAAAAGCCTGAAGAAATAAGGCAAAAGTGATAGGAAATTTTTGCAAACTTTTTGTCTACGAGAAATTATCCACGAGAATTTGTTCAAGGAAAATTTCCCACAAGAAAGTCACGAAAAGCCACCAAAGGACCCCAAAGGGTAGGTGCCCTTGTAGGGGACTACCAACTGTAAAATAGAAGGACACTTCCCTGAAGTTGAAGGGTCACCTTCCCTTTAGGAAGATGTAAAACAAGAAGCCTAAAGGCCATTCAAAGACCACCTGAAGGGCAGATACCTTGCGGGGAGCTCTTCTCAACTGAAAGTAGATAATTTCTTAAGGCCCAAAAGGGCAAGTTATTTCCAAGAAAGTTCCAAATAGAAAAGCCAAAGAAGGACCAAGGGGTGATGTGCCCAAAGACTTCAAATTCAAGACAATGAACTAGCCATTGAAAACATAGTGACGGGCATGCGAATGTCAATTTTAAAGCTCATAAAATAAATGTTGATCCTTGAATCTACAGACCTGAATGCATTCATAGGCTTTAAGGATATGAACCAAGACCAACAGAAAGTGAGGAAGGAATAGAACAACAAATTGAATCCAGGACTCGATTCAATTAACCAAAAAAGGAGGAATGATGAAGGTAAGATCAGATCGCTAGGTGGACATTGAAAGTTGCAAACTTTCAATAGCATTACTTGTTTTTATGCATTGATAAAATCAAATGGGTAAATGCCCCTAAGTTCTAGCCTGTCTTTTTAACAAATTTCAATGCAACATGATGTGTTACTATTCCTATGTCTTTCTTGAAGAGGCTATATAAGGGACTCTCTTCTATTGTAAATGGATCTCTTTTTGACAATCATAATGAAACTCTGCCCAAATTGAAAGGCATTACTGAGACTTTGAGCTCAGTTTGTTGATCATATTTTTTTATTGGAATAAGAAAGCAAGGGACTTTTTCAGACTTTGTGCTATCATATCTTTATTGTTGGGGAAACTGTTCTTATGTCTTTTTCCTTAATATATTTTCTGTTCCTTTAATTCAACAAGTAGAATTAGTGAAAATAGTCAAGAAGGTGTCCTAAAGAGTCAACTGTGGAGAGACTTTGTGCCCACATAATTGCCTTTAGTGTGTTTTCTTTTCATTTCTATGTAAAGGACTTTGGGATGACTTTGTGCCCTCATTGTCTTTTATATCTTACTCTTGAGTAATTCAGGTGGAGACTTTGTGTTGCATCTTGATTTGTTGGTTATTACATCCTTTACTACATTTTGCATTTACTACTAGGAGTATTCTTGTGGTTTTTTTAATAATACTTATGAAAGAAGAGGAGTAATGTCTGTCATTTCCCTTGATTTTTTCCTTTGATTTGCACACATTGTCTCTGAAGAAAGAGAGATGGATGGTTTTTCCTACCCTTGAGTATTATTTTCTATCTATATAAATATAGCATACCTATAGGGAACCTCCCCTTGATGAGATGAGAGATCAGTCCCCTTTTGATGTGGTAAACCTACACATTTAGATGACCAATCTTCCTACTTTGGCTGATCAGACCTATTTTGTTTATTAGTACCCTGATCGACAAAATATTCAACCAACATTACTCTCCCACTAGATGAGAGCTATATCTCCTATACAAAGAATAGCCAAATGAATTTTTGACTCATCCCCTGCAATCTTTTGGACCCTACAATAAACTTCAATCTGCTTGACCCAATTATCCAACCTTTCAACATTAACTTCACCATTAAACATTGGTAATTCAATCTTAATATCCAATTTTAGTGAAGGGAGAGATTCCACAATTTTTTTACCATCATCTAATGGAGAAGGTTTTTTGGTTTATTTACCTTTTGATTCTCATGAATCACCTTATTTTTCATTCTTAGATTTCATTTTTTTGTCATGGTATAGTTTGTCAGCCATGCTTCTCATGTCCATGAAGGCTCGGTGGAAAGCTTGTTCAGATTCCATCTCTTCTTCGGCCATCCTTGAAGCATGCCTTGAACCAATCTCTGGATTATACTCAACAAGTTTTCCTTCACCATTTTGGGATTTAGACCTTGTTAACATACACTAGCAATCACTTGTTAAATAACAACCACTTTGATACCAAAAATTTGATCTGTAAACTGAAAATGCAAGTGTAGTATATTCGAAAATCACTTGTTCACATTTAAGAGATCCTTCAATTTCTCACTTTTTTGCTTAATTTTTTATAAATAAATTAAAACTATATATAAAATGAAGATCAAAACTAAATAATAATTAGAGAAAATTCAAAGAATTCACCAGCAAATTGATAACAAAGTTTAGCATCAATAGCCTACGTCTCCGGGTCCATTCAAAGTGAAGACCATTCTCATTAATTTTGTGTAACAAATGGCTTCCAAAATAGATAAAATTATTCAATTCACCTTCTCTGATCTTTGTTTTCCTATAAAAATATCTCTCAGACCTGAAAATAATGGCCCAAGGCTGTACAAAGCAATAACAAGACTCTAACCTTCTTAAATCTCTTTACATAGTTTGCTTTCTATCTCTCTTCAAGTAGAAATTAGTCCCTTCTATAACACTTCGACCTCTGTGGCTAAAGTGGTCCAGGAATTAACCTTGTAGGTGATATTTTAGGAGTTCAAAACTACCTCCCACCTTTCTAGGTGCTTGGGAAGACTGAAAAGATCGGCCTTAGGTGCTTAGCATGAAATTTTGAATGTTTTCCTTCCTTTTTTGGTGCCTTTGGACTTGGTTTTGTCCCACATTTGATGGGAATTCAGTTTTCAATGCCTTAAATAGATTTTTTTTTCCCTTTTCAAATGCCTAATACTTAGGTGTCCACTTAGGCTACTGATTTGACTTGGTCCATGCATGGTTAGTGGGATGGGTGATGTGGTAGTTTCTTTGGTGCCTTGTTTCAAAGTTTGAAATTTTTAAATAACATGTGAATAAAAACAACAAACCAACATTTTTTTTTCACCAAATTAGTTTTCCTCGTGTGAAGTGGCTATTGGTCCACTTGGCATGTTTTCACTAGTGCCACATCACTTTTGACACCCCCTGTCGCAAGATTTATTCAACTAGCCATATCTTGAGCATCAAAACTCCATTTTTTGAACCACAAAAAGTGATAGAAATCTCTCGATGAATACTACAATGTGAAAATTATTCAAATAAAATTTGAAGACTTTTAAAAATAGAATGGTACATGGATCCACCTGGATTATACACCCTATGGCACTTACATGATCTCATATTGCTATGTTTTACATGATCACATTTAAACTCTTCCCCATTTGAATAACATGTATATTCATACATATTTTCACTGCATTGAAATAACTCAAAGCTCCATATACATTGGGGGAACATTGATTTCCTTCCCTCTTATCATACTATGCTTTTGTAACTTGTTCTAGACTATTTGAATCACTCTTACTTCCTATATTTTTAAAAACTTTACTTCTTATCATATATATTTCAAATCTCTTTTAGAATTCACATATTTTTAAAAATATTTAAATCAAGACCTATTGTATTTCCAAATGTTGTTAGCTTACTTCTTTCCATATGTTGTGCATTTTATGTTAAGTAAATAACATATCTAATATTTTAATACACAATGATTCTCATCAGGTATTTGAGTGTGATACAAAGCATACTTATACATGTTTTTTTTATGTCTAGCTTTCCTTATTAACCAAAAACCTTGCTAAGTTAGGGACATATATATGGTTTTCATGGATAATTTAATAGGTTGTATTTATTGACAACCTCTCTACCATGTTGAGATACATATCATACAAATGTCTTGATAAATAAATCATATTATTCACATGTATTACATGAAATATTCTACTTAATAACATTCAAATTATTTTATATGAAGTAGCTATACTAGTCTCATTTTTACATATTTTGTTTTTCATTCTAACTTTACTACATGATAGGTTAAGACTCACTTGATTATTACATGTGTGGACCTTGGCATTCTATGTTAAAATTATTACATATAGGACATTATTAGTCATTTGCATGTGGCCTTTAGCCTTGTGTGTTATGTGATATTTTACATGTCCCTTATATGTGGCCTCTTGAGCCTTTTGAGTGACATATTATGAAAACTACATGACACTATGTAACATTGCTTCTATGTTTGTTATTTTCATAGTAGCATGATTAATATCATGCATTATATCTACTTTATTATGTTTCCATGATTCATGTCATGCCTCACTTATATACTATTTTCGTAATCTAGTTCCATGATGCATATCATGCATTCATTGCTCATATTATTCAATGAGATTTCTTTACAGCACATGCTTCATATGCAACATTCAAGGTTATATTCAATACTAGGAATGAAATCATTTTCAATTATTTAAATTAATATATATTTTACATATTTTTTATTTTGAGATAAGTGACTATGCAAGATACATGTCTCATCTCAAAAGGGGAGCATCACAATGGGCTTTCTTAGAATATTCAAGCCTCACGAATAATTTTTTAGATTTATAGTAATATATAGTTTTTAAGTGGAAATATGATTTAGAATTTTTCATATTATGGGAGAATCTAGAATTAATGTTCATTCATAACTATAACTAAAAAATTACAAGTTTCAAATAGTTCAAAATTTGTAAAGTTGAAAAAGTTTCAAAATTGCTAAAGTTAAAAAGTTTAAAGTATTAATTACATGTTTAAAATAAAATTTCAATAAAATATAGATACATATATATATTTGTGTCCTAATTTATATAATATCCTTTTCAAAATCCTTAAGTTAACAATTTTAAAGTTATAAATTCTCAAATAAAAACTAGATCCATCTATAGTGGTGTGATTTATCTCAGTTGTAAGTGGGCCACATAGAACTCTATTGACACTCAATAGGTTGAAATTTTTCACTATGTAGTGGGCCATTGTTCATGGTTACACCCATTCAAATATTTTACAGACTACTCTATACATGAAAATGAGAGTTAGGGCATACAAGCTTTGTAACTCAAGAGCATTCATTAGTTTTCAAATTGAGACTTGATCACTTTCAATTTTACATAGTTCAAACACTTATCTAAATGTACCAACAAGGGGGTATGCACACTTTTCCATCTCAAAGTTATAGGGAAATTAGATTACATACTCTCCTTACTCTCTTTTCAAATTACAAATGGGAATTTTAAATATTAAATTTTTAATATGATAAAATTTTACTTTCATGGCATGTTTTTAGGTTTTTTTACATTAAGACATCTTGCACAATCAAAATTCACATCCAAAGAGAAAGTGTGTATATGACATCAAGTTCACTTGTACTCTACTCTAATAATTTCACTTTGTGCATCACTAGAATATAGAGGGGGAAAATTTAAACACATAAAATTAATCATTAAGTGCTTGACAATGTTTATTCTTGACATCCTTACCCTTAATTGGTCTATTCTCCATTTTATTAAACTATAATCTATAAGAGATCCTTCATTATCTTGTAAATAGTGAAAATATCATATAGACATACCTTTTTCAGTTATATTCATCTCTATTCATCCCACATCCTCTTTTCAAACATGTACCAATTATCTTGAGTCTTCTAGGACAAGTTTACACTAGCCATAGAATGTTTGTGTCCCCTAGTGTGGCCTTGTCTTGTGTGCTCCAATAGTCACTTTTTAAAATTGAGACATTTCATAACAACTATCCCTCACATTTGGTGAAGTGGGTTAGTGAAATTATTTTAAATTTTATCTTGTGAAGTTATTTTAAATTTTATCTTATAAAATTACATCAAGGCCACTCATTATTCATGCACTAGATCTCTTTACAGATTGAATTACACACTGAGTTAAAGAGTACTACTTATTCCTATTTCAACTTTGTAACATTATGATAGTCTTAATCTAAGTTTAAATATTATTTCTTACATTTCAAGGCCATCTATTATCAAGAATGTTAATCAATATTATAGCTATATTCATTATAGTTTCATCACCATAGATCACACAATCACTGTAGGAGGGAAAATTACATCATATTGAGGCCCATTTGGGCTATGTAGGTAGTTCCCAGTTATAAGGGGTTTAAACCCATTTTATCTCCCCTTTTGTTATATAATTTATATCTAGTGCATGTGTAAGATCCAAGACTTTTTTGTGTTTTGTAGGCCTTTTGCATGATAAGATAAAACATGTAACTCAATAGTCAACCCTTACAAGTGATTACATAGACCCATATTGGAAGATTAGAAATACAATCAACTAGGACATGTTTGTAGTAGCCACACAAGGATGCAATGTGCCCATGTTCACCTCCTATAGTCTTATCCCAATAGACTACAATCTTTTTTTGACATGACTATGTTTATAGGTCATCTCAAGAAGTTTTCACTTATAATCATTTTACACAATTAGAATTGCATTTGCATTAGTGACGTTTACACATCCTTAAGGTCTTTTATTATTTTTACCAAATTCTAAATTATATATTTTACTATGTAATAATGTATTGGACTATATTTCATTATCATATTGGTAAGTATAAACATTTCTATTTTATTACTTGATGTTAAATTACTCCAAGATATATGAACATCATAGATTTCTTGAAACCCTAGGATTAGGTGAGAGTAAGATGCAAAATAAAATTGATCTTCATATTAGTCCATTATTTGATTAGTCATAAAGTACAAAGAAGGTACATTATATAGAGAGAGACTAGGTCACCAAAAAGGTAACAAATAAACTCACTATTATAAATCACCTTAAGTGTAATATCCCTAATGTACTTAAAAACCTTAATCAAGATAACTAACAACCATTTAAGTAAAAATAAAAGTGGTAAAAATCCTACACTAACACCCCCTTGAAGAATAACCTTGTGGGTAAGAGAATTGGGTACTTAAAATTAGGCTTGATGAGGTACCCAGGTAAAATACAATTCATAAAACAAAGAAAAGGATAAAACCCATAGGACAAAAATCCTCTCCAAAATAGATAAAATTAAAAAATATTTCATGCTCTAAAGACTTTGGGCATAATTGAGAATGCATCCACAAGTGAGAGAAATAGATAACATAGAGAGGATAACTAATAAGTCCCCATAAAAGATGTTAAATCTTCCTACAATAGAGTTCATTGAATGAAGAATGTTGTTAATGAGATCCTCTACCTAAAGACTTAATAAAATATATATGCATAAAAAAATGTTAGTTCCCTTTCCAAAAGGAATAATATGAATGGTATGATATAATTCTACCCATTCAATAGTGGAATATGGAGGCAACAATACAAATACCTTTGAGTAGGGTCCAAAACAAAAATGTAGCATAGGTTTGGCTAGATCATGCATAAGAATTGAATGTAATGACACTAAAGTAAACTTATCAAAAGTAGGTTTATTGAAGATTGGATCACCCTATAATGGTGAATATGTCCACAAAGTTATCGATGGATCTTCAACCAAGGTGTGATTCATATACAAAAAAACTATGGTCCTCATGCATAGTCAGAGAGTTAACTTCTCTATACATTGATGGTACAATGGAAGTAGAGGATAAAATAGATTGTGAAATGCCTTATAATTATATAATAGACTATCTAATGTATGATGAGCCTATATTAGTATACATATTCCCTATATTATCTAAAGTGGACAAGAGGTAGGTGGATCAAGAGCTAACCCTTCAATATATATAATGTGAAAAGTAGATGGTAGATGTGTGTCCTTCTCACTAAAGTAATCATATATGATAGTGGAAGAGTCATCAATATCAAATATGTACTTAGGCTTAGAAGTTTCATCAAGTATAGGTGAGTTTGATGAGGAATAATGACATGTAACATTCATTAAAGAAATCTCTATATGAAGTGGAGATCATGGATAAACAATCCTTGAAGCTAAAGAAGAGACTCTAGATGAATAAAATGGATCCACAAACTAAATATTTATAGGAATAAAAGAGTTTTAAATGCTCTCAAAATGTGTAATCTCAATGGAAATAGTAGATTCCTATGAAGTATCAAACTAGGATGATGGTTACGGAAGAACAACATCATGCATAGAAATAGAAGTAGAATATGTAATGGGATAGAACATAATATTATACTATAGTGGTGGCTTGATAAAATGAAGATTAATATCCACCATGTATGTGTCATCATAGGAAAAAATAGGAAGATAGAGTACAATAGTCTCTAAATAGATAATAAGAATAGAAGGAGGAAGAGTGATATAAATCTTAGTAGGATCTATAAAAAGAGACTGTAAGATGTTCTAAACAATGTTGGGACACATGGTGAGATGCACATGATGATGTACATCCCATGAAACATGTAGAAGTAAGGTACCACAAACCTTATCACAAGTGTTACCCCACTTAATATACTTTTTAAAATTAGTGGGAGTAGGAATATATCCATATAGGAATGGAATATGATTATTCTCCTTTTTCATGAATAAGTGTTTTATGTAAGCATGAAAATAATCATAATTTACATTTCCAAGAAAAATCACTAGTGTAAAGTCAACTTTCTAGTATAGGTATCTCTCAAGTGAAGTCAACATAGCCAAGAGAAGACAACAAAGAAGTGTAAAATCTAACAAAAAAACTAAAATGACCCATAGTTACTATAATAATGCATACTTATGAAGAGGATGTCAAGCATAGTCGAGAATGCATCCAAATGAGAAGTAAATGTAGGAATCAACACAATGCAAAAAAATAAAATGTGTAAAATAGATAATGAAGAGTACACAACACCACACAAAACCTTTTTATAATTATTCACAATGAACCCCCCTTAAGTTTTTAAATATAAGGATGATCATATAGATATCAAACACAATCAATAATGTATTTTGAGCAATTTGTGCATAAGTGTGAAAGAACTAGAGTGGCATAAAGATCTATCAATAATGCATTTGAGAGGTATGCTTTTTAAATAATATGTAGCTATATAGGGATAAAAAATATCACCAATGCATATAACATGAAAAAATAGGTACTTTTGAAGAAGACAACACTAAAAAATGATTTACCAGTCAAAATTTGTGTCTTTGAAAATTTGAGATCCCATGAAAATCCCCCAACCAACATAAATTTAAAAATGTTTGGAGATACCCAACATAGATTGGAAACTTTTTGGGTTGAATGGAGAATGGTTTGGGGGCTATAGTTTATACCCCACTAGTAGGAATCAAGATTTAATCCCCTTCCTTGTGACCATATAATATGACAAGGGTTTTAAGACTTTTAATGACTATTCCACTTGTCTCATTTTTTATCGATGTGATTGATTTAGGAGTACCATCACATAAAAAAACCCTCCACTTTTCAAATGAATAGTGCCCCCCTTTACAACATTAAACTTAACATCATCTAGACAATCTTTAGAGTTTTCAAGGTGTGTTGTAGTCATCAAGATTGTACATTGAGGTTTCAGTGGTCCCTTATGGTGGTTAGGGTAGTATATTTTTGTGTTAAGGATATAATCACCTCCTATAGTCATTGAGGTTTTTTTCACTGCACTAGTATTTATAAATTATGACATCAGTGTTAAGGTTTATGCCAATAGTTGTAAGTTCTGACATTGGGGTTGTTGATTGTACTTGTAGCATGAAGTCCTGATGTCAAAGTTGTTGACTATGTGTATAACATGAAGTCATTATTTTGGGTTTATTTATTTCACATGTATATTGAAGTCTTAATTTTAGGGTTATTGATTGCATTTTCATTCTAAAATTCCCATAGGTACAATAATGATCTAAAAATCAAATTTGTGCATGTAAAGTGTGAAACTCCTACCAAGTTTAGAAACTCTAGATCTAGAATTCTTATGGAAAATATACAAAATACCCACTAAGTATTTAAAAAAAAATATAAAATCCAATAAATTATTTTCACTTGGAGACCTTGACTATACAAATTTACATAGAATCATCAAAAAATCCTTAAAACCCTCCAAAATGGTTGAAATCGACTGTCACAAAAGTAGGTCATGTTTATAGTCAATCATAGGGGTTTGACACCTCTTGAATCTAATGATGTTATATATTTTATGATTGGAGGATCTAACTAAATAGTTTTCACATATTTTCATGAAATCTAACCAAACCCTTGAAAATGCTAAAAATCAAGAAGGCCAACAAGAATGTATGTAAGAAAGATCTCACCAAGGATTTAAGAATTGACAAAGAAACCATAAAATCATAGATTCGATACCATGTTGAATTGATCCAAGATATTTGAATGTCTATGATTTCATGAAAATCATAGGAGTGAGTGAGAAAAATCACCACAATAAAAATTGCATCACAAGATTCATTAACCAATTGATTAGCCTAAAAGTACAAAGGAAGTACATTATATAGTGAGATAATAGGTCATAAAAAAGGTAAAAACTCAACTTATTATTATAAAAAATATTAATTTTAATTCCCATAATGACCCTAATAACCATAACCAAGCTAACTAACAAACATATAGGTAAAACTAAAAGTGAGAAAAATCTGACACTAATAGTTGAGTACCACTAGTTTAAGTTAGTTTAAATTATGAATGGTTGAAGAAGACCATAACAATTTTTCATGTTTATTTTTAAATTTTAGTATGAATTTAACAAAATTAGAACCCTATCACATGTATTTTAGGAAACATAGACTGATTTATGGCTATGAAAACACATTAGTCCACAATGTCTCTTTTTATTTTTTCATGTTTTCTTTCTAGGTTGAATTGGTTATACAAGTCCCATATCAAATGCAATCAAGGCAACCAAGGTCAAATTTTGGATAGGGACACACATTAGACCATAATGTGTCCATTTTATGTGTTATTATTTCATTTGTAGAGTAAATTTGACTAAAAACATTTGCATCACATGAAATCAATGTAACAGTTTATTTTAGGATACAAACACACATTAGACTAAAATGTGTCATTTTTTGAGTTCATGTTTCCTTTATAGAATGAATTGGACTAAACAAGGACAATACCACATGTAATTAAGGCATTTGAGGTCAATTTATGACTACACCCACACATTAGGCCATTATATATATATATATATATATATATATATATATATATATATATACAATCTATGTTTTTATTTCTTTTATAGATAAAATTCACCTAAACAATGCCCCTATCACGTGCAATTGATGCAGTCATAAGTTAATTTGGCACTATAGGGAAATATTATATCACCATGTAACATGTGTTGATGTTCATGTTTCATTTGTATACTAATTTTAACTAAGTATTTTCCCTATCAAATGTAATTGAGGAAATAAATGTTGATTTATGGCTAGGGTCACACATTAAGAAAACATGTGTTAATTTTATGCTTCTACATTATATTTAAAGATAAGATGATGAATTTGGACCCCTATTACTTATAATCAAGTAAACCAATTTTGATTTAGGGTTAAAAACATACATAAAACCATAAAGTGTCCTTTTATGTGTTCACATTTTTTGTTTTAGAGTTAATTCAACTAAACAAGGCCTCTATCACATGCAATAGAGGCAAAAAATGTTAATTTATGGTTAAAGGGAAAAAATTAGATCATAATGTGTTTTTTTGTGTTCTTGTTTCCTTTTTTAGATTGAATTTGACTAAATGGGGCCATTATCAAATGCAATCAAGGAAACTAAGGTCAATTTAAGGCTCTAGGAACACATTTGACCACAATACATGCCATTTTTGTGTTTATCTCATTTTTTTAATGAATTTAACTAAATGGGTCCCTTATCATGTGAAATCAAGGCAACAAATGATCTGTGCATAGTCTTTACATAGTCGAATGAACTCTTCATTCATTCATCTATGTAGAGCTCATACCACTCCCCCATTCATGTACATTCCACTGCTAGGTGATTGTTAACAATACTTAACCTAAGTCTCATACTTAATCATAGACTATGCATCTCATAGACACTTGGTTATAGACCTACATGCACTCCTCAAGTTTTACCTTAGTTTAACCACCTATCAATCTACTCTAATTATGTGGCTCAATAACTAGTATAGAGTTAGCTATTAGCATTCAAATATTATACCTTTTCTTTTTACATCCAAAAAAGGGGGGTTATTGGGAATAGTTATAACATTAATCATTCTAACCATTGACACCAAGGGAAGTCAGCTACCATGCCTTCCATGGAGGCTGATTCAAAAATAGTATTTATTACTACTCTTATATTTGTATGTTATATATGTGTAACATGTGTATTATTTATAATAACAATGAAGAATGAACTAGACACCTTTACATCTTGTAATTAATGCCTTATATATAATTATAACATAGATAACTTGACTATGTGTATCTACTCTATATGTATTCTCTCCCCTATTATTTGTTAATGAATAGAAGTTGCATTTTCAAAAAGTAGTAAGTCTTCTCCATTTCAAATGTGTTTTGATTTTTCTTTCTAAATACTTTTCTCTACATTCACTCTACATATCCATAACTTTATTATCACCCACACATCTAGGTCTTGGGCCCCATGGTTAAGATCATAGTGTTTTATTCCATTTTCTATGTATGTAACCATAAGAGCAAAATGAGATAGATAAGGTTTATCAGTCAATTCTATTTTAGAGAATCCATCAAAACACTATAGTAAAATAAATATGTATAATGCCCAAAATCAACCTGAGGTAACCCTAAAAATCCACAGGCTTATCATTGATGCTATGAAGGCATAACACACTAAATGTTTTGTTCAGTTTTATGAGTTCATGATACAAATCAGCCTAGTGTCCTCCTATTGATCTCAACATCATGTTCCAAAATGGTTTCAACAATAAACCCCCTTTAAAGTATAATTCAATCTTAACATCCCTTTGTTTGAAGGTAAAACTAATGTCCAAGCATTACATGCCTAGATTTGATAACTTGAGACATACTTATATATCAACTCCTTCATTGATATAGAGAAGATTAATTTCACAAAATTGAAGATGTCCATTCTATTTGTTCATTAGTGGGAAAAATTTAGTGCATAGTGCACATAAAATTATGTTATGATAGAGTCTTGGGAAATGTTTTTTGATACTCTATAGGAAGAATTATACCATATCCAACACTTTGAAGATGAAAACATCAACTTAAAAAAATGTCACTAGTGCAAGGATCATTTTATGGAATACTACACCAACATTTTCCATGACTTCTCTATAATCTTATAAGATATATTAAGCAAATGACATAGGTTATTAAGGTACATCAAGAAACTCACACCTTATCTCCACATGAGTATGTATTTTTTGACTTATGACACATTGGAACAAACATATAGTAATGATATCAAACTCTAATCTAAGGTGAATATGAATCAACATGTCACATTTTCATATAATGTAGTACATAAGGCCCCAAAAAAGCATAACTCCACATCGTAACATTCTTCATAGAATCACAACACTTCTTAAAAAATAAAATTATCCTCGAAAGACTACACAACACTCAAATTCTCTAATACCTTCTACTTTATACAAATGCAAGAGTACGTCTAGTAATAAGTGGTGTCATCATCATCACTTATCCACTCATAATGACTCTGAATGTTTTTCATAGAAATCCCTACTTGGAAAATCTACATTAGGACCCACACCAATGGATGAAACTAATCTAGATGCCTCTTGTATAATTAATAGAACCACTATCATTGACATCTTTGAGGAGTGTGAATGCCTCTTCCCCAATTAGTTTTGGGTGAAGGGCTAGCCTCTCTACATCATCATTGATAATAATAGCTAGAAGAACATCATTGCATAATCTAATACACAACACCTTGGTCTTACTCAACTATGCACCTTAAGCCTTATTCTCTTGGGTGGTTGTAGCAAGTGAAGGATATATAGGACTAGTGAAAATGCATATTTCAGTACAAAAGTCAAGCAAATAGAGGATAACATAACTTGTGACATTATACCTCTGGAGGTCTATGATTTTTACTAGGAAGACCATATCTATTTGATCATAAAGCTACATATCAAGTCAAGCCACAACATTGGGTTATCCTTGCATGATATTTATATTACAGACACTTTGAGTCAATACCCTTGAATAAATTCACCTTGTTCTCTATCAAGAAATGTCACAAGATCATATTATATACATAGAAGTTAATATTACTTATGGTTCACCCTGACACACCTGCATAGTATAAAGTGACAAAGTGCACCTTGATAGTGCAAAATACTCACACATCATCATAATATCAATAGCTTGACAACTTATTGGAGAAGTAAAGTAAAATATTTACATATATTGAAGGCCTTTCAATACACTATGAAGTAAAACACCACATTATTCTAGTCTTTGAATCCCCTCTTCTGAATATCCCCCTATATCGTAGATCAATTTGGGAGAATGATGAATTCTAACACTAGATAAAAGAGCTCCTCAATCAAGGCAAAATCAAGGCAATATCTTCACCATGAATAATCTGATAGTCCTCACACCCAAGAAGGATGGGTCTTGGTAACTTTGCATAAACTATCATGCATTTAATAAAATCACAATGAGGAATTGGTACCCACTATCACACATTGACAACCTTTTAGAACATATATAAGGTACACAATACTTCACCAAGATCAATCTAAAGTTAAGTTACCATCAAGTTCTAATTCATCTTGCAAAATTCTAGAAGAGATATTTCAAGACATGATAAAGATTGTACAAATGCTTGGTTCTAACTTTTGGCCTCACACATGAACCATCCACATTCATATACTTGATGGATGATATAATCAAGCCCTTCCTAAACTCCTTCATAATTATCTACTTGGATGACATCCTTATCATTAACAAGACTTTAAAGGAGAATATAGAACACATCTTTCATGTCTTAGGCACTTTATGCTAACACAAGTTTCAAGAAAACTTAGTGAAGTGTAATTTTATCACATCATAGATCTAATACCTAGGCTACATCATTGATCTCATCAACATCATAATAGATCCATAGAAGATAAAATTGATCCAATATTAGCCTACTTCATGCAATCTCATAAAATTAATTAGTTTTTTTGGACTTGCTAACTTATGCTATAGGTTCATCCTTAGATTCTCACACATATCTTGGGTTCTCACCTAGATAATATGTGAAAGATCCAAGTTTGATTGGAATCATATGAAATAATTCAATTTTTAGATTATCAAGAAATGCCTCCATGAATAGTTTGTTCTAACAATGACTAACATTGCATAGACCTTCAAAATTCACACTAATGTGTCTGATTACACACTCAATGTAGTAATCATGAAACATGGACATCTGGTCACATATCAATCATATATGTCTAATGAAATGGTGAAAAGGTAATCTACCTATGAGAAGGAACTGTATGCTATTATGCAAGTAATCAAGTAGTGGTGACACTATATTCTCATGAAGGAGACAATTAGTCATTTAAACCATAAACCACTTCAGTTCTAGCAATCATAGAAATAGTTAGAAAATGTGTGGAACATGAAATGGATGACTTACCTACAATGTTTCCATATTGTGATCAGTCATAAGAAAGGTAAGTACAATAATCCATATATTTCCTTAGTTTAGTACAAGTTCACATGCTCATCATGGTGCTTGACATGCATGACCACAACTTTTCAGACTAGGTTCCCCTCTACTTAGCTGATTAGGACTTAGTAAAAACTTACACAAGCTTTGTGAAAGGTAAACAAGTGTCAGAGTTATAATTGTCTGACAAAATTATCTATAAGCTTAGACATCTCTACATTCCCTCTAGTGCACCTTGCCAATGACTCATCTATGAGGCACACTATGCCAAGGCCTAGGGACACTTTGGTATGAAAAATACTCTAGGAACATTGTAGTCACACTTATACTATCCAAACATTCACACAAACATGGAGAGCCCCATCAAGTATTAAATTCTTTGTTGCATCACTAATCCCACAAACAAGAGGGTATGACTTTACACACCTTTGTTAGTTCTATCTAGACCATGGGAATGTATTAACATGGATTTCATGAATGGGATACCTATGATGAGATGACAACATGATGTTATGTTCATTTTGGTGGATCAAGTTTCTAAGATTGATATCATGGTCATATGTAATAAATATATTAACTTATCTAGTACTATGCAAACATCCATATACATGTGAGAATCAAAACATGAACCTATGGTATAAGTTAGCAAGTAATTTTTGGCTATGAACATCCATCATCTTTGACTATGGTCCACATTTTATGAGTAATTTTTGGTAAGCATTATCAGATTTTATGGGTACATAATTAGATAGGTCAATGACTTTTCATCCTCAGATGGATGGGAGAACTAAATTGGTCAGTCACGCACTTATTCATCTTCTACAAATGTAAAACTATGAACACACTCTTACATGGGATGATAATATCTTATACATTCAACACACCTATAATAAAGTTCTTCATATATCTATAGATCATAGTCCATTCTAGACATGTCTTGGATTTAAACCTTTGGCACCCCTATATGTCTCCTACCATTCACTATCAAGAATTAATACACCACAAGAAAAAGAAGATAAATATGAGAAGTTTATTCACCACATATAGTCTATTCATTGGTAAGTTAATCAAATTCTCTCTCACACTTAAGCTAAGTACAAGGAATGCCATGATGCACATCACACACCTCATACATTTTGAGTTGGAGATAAAGTCTAGTTACAACTTTAAAATAAGTAATTAAAAGGTCCACACTAGAAGATCAAACCTATATGCTATGATCCTTAAACCATTATATGCATAGTTGGTGACAATGACTTCATTATTGATTTAAATCAATACTTGGGCATGCACCCAATCTTCAATGTGGACCTTCTCAATCCTTACACTCCACTACTTCTTGAGATAATAGTGACATAACATCCTTATGATTTGGATACCAAAAACTTGTGCCCTTTAGAGAAGGACCAGATCATTAAAGTGATAAATACATTCCCCTATCATGGCACACAAAAAAGTTTTAGAATGGTTTAGGTTGGGAAATATGTTGATCAAGCTAAGTGGTACACCTTGTAGTATTTTTGGGTATAGCTACCTCAACTATGTCTCAACATAATGGAGACCATTTCTCTTTAATAAAGGGAAAATGATCTATGTTTAGAGTTTATACAACTTAACACACTCCTCATTTTTTACTTTATGTATATATATCACCACTCCCCCATTCATTTACATTCCACCACTAGGATCTTGTTTAAAATCCTCTGCATAAGTCCCTCACCTTATTATATATTTCACGCTTTATAGATGCTTAGTTGTATACATGTATGTGCTCCTCAGGTTTCACCTCATCTCAACCACCTGTTAGTCTTCTCTGACCACTTAGATTGATATTTGACATGGAATTACTTATTATCATTTAAATATCATGCCTTTCCTTTTTTATAAAAATAAAAGGGGTTATTGGGAATAATTAAAACTTTAATCATTATGACAGTTGATACTAAGAGAAGATAAACTACCACACCTACCATAGATGCTGATTTAGAAATAATAGTTATTACTAAACATGTATTGTATATGTTATATATGTGTAAAATTTGTATTCTTTATAATAAAAATGAATAATGAAATATACACCTTAATGTCTTATAGTTAAATGTCTGGTATATAATCATAACACAAATAGATTACTTATGTGTACCTACTCTATATACATGCTCTATAGCCATTGTATTCTCTCCCCTATTATTTTTTAATAAATATAAGTTTCAATTCCTACAAGTAAATTTTTTTCTCCATTTTGAATGTGTTTTGATTATTTTATCTTAATACTTCATTCCGCATTCACTTTGTCTAGCCATAACTCAACTATCCCTAATACATCTTAGCATTGGGCCCTATGGTGTAGATCAACAAAGGTTGATTTATGGTTATCATAATGTATTATAACAATATGTGTCATTATTTTATTTTTTTGTTTCCTTTATAGACTATATTTTAACTAAATAGGGCCCAATCATGTGCACTTGAGGAATCCAAGGTCTATTTAGGGACAAGGGAACTAATTAGACCACCATGTGTAATTTTTATGTTTTAAAGTTTCCTTTGTCAATAAAATTCCACTAAAAAGGGTCCTTCACACTTGTAACCTAATAAATAAAGGTTGATTTAGGATTACAACCATACATCATACCACAATGTATCCTAATTTTTGGCATAAGTAGGTCACATACACTTCTACTATCCCCTAAAAATAACTTGAGTTTGAGTGGCTGATATTAATATGACATATGTTTTTTAGCTTATATGTAAAGACAAAGTGCATTTACATTTTTACAAATTTAAAAAAAAATGTTAAGTACTTTTTAGGATCTATTTTAGGATTATTTTTTAAATGTTATTTAGTTTTCCTTGTGTGACACAATATTATGATTTGACTTAATGTCTCATAATTATGCGTTCATGATTCCATTTTAGAGATAATTTTACCAAAAGAGTTCCCTATCACATTTCATCAAGACAAGGGAGGTCTAGCTATGTCTAGTGGAAAATATTATACCATAATGTGTCATTATTGTCTGTTCATTTTTTAAGAGTTAATTCAACTAAATGCCCCCTTGTCACATGAAATCAAGGTAACAAAAGTTTATAGGGTTACATATAAACATTATACCATACTATTTCACTATTTTATGTTGTTTCATTTTTATTTAGTTCATTCAATTTACCATAGCCCCTATCAAGTAAATCTGAGGCAAGAAATATCAATTTAGGTGCCAAATTTATAGCTAAAATTGGCTCAAATTACATTCATGATCAATGTATTTAAGTAACTATTTAAATCACTAATGAAATGGCTCAAATTGATCTCTAAATGACATTGTATAATTATAATTATAGTCACTTCACATAAATTGGTCCGATTTACATCTCTAGTTGAACCAATCAATTAATTAGTTCAATCAATGATGAAATTAGGGTTAATTGAGCCATAAATTATATTTTATAGTCATAATCACGTTCATGGGGCTAAAATTGACTCAAATTGTATCTTTTATTTAAAAAATGAAGTAACAAGTTCAATCATTTAGTATATTAGGGCTAGTTAAACCATATATCATAATATATTATCACAATTAAGTTAATGAGGATGGAAACTAATCTAAATTATACCCCTAACTAAACCAGTCAAGTAATTGGTTTAATAAATAATGAAATTAGGGCAAATTTATCCCCAAATTATATTGTATATTCCAAATTGGGTTCATGTGTCTCAAATTGGCCAAAATTATACCCTTGGATGAATTGTTCAATTAATTGATTCAATCAATTATGAAATTAGGCCCAAATTATCCATAAATAACATTTTATAGTCATAAATAGGTTTTCAGGTCTGAAATTTGCCCCAATTAAATCTTATATTAGATCAATCAAGTAATTGGCTCAATAAGATATGAAAGTGGAAATAATTAAGTCCCAAATCACATCATATAATCACAAGCTCTTCATAAGGATAAAATTAGCCACAATTACATATATATTCAAACCAATTGAGTAGTTTGTTCAATAAATAATAAAATTAAGGCTAATTAATCCCCAAAACCATAGTTTTAATTAGGTTCATAGGGATAAAATTTTCACAAGTTATGTTCCTGATTAAACCAATCACATAATTAGTTCACTCTGTGATGAAATCATGGCCAATTAAACCCCAATTCACATCAATAGTTGTAATTAGGTTCATAGGGACAACATTAGCCCAAATTAGAACCATGATTAAACTAATAAAGAAATTGATTGAATATTCAACTCAATTATTGACAACTGATACCTAAATTATGTTGTATAGTCACAATTAGTTTCTTAATGAAATTCATGAGTCAATATCCTCGATTAACTATCATTATATGTGGTAGATATGAGGTTTTTAAAATTTAATTATAACACATATATAACTCATAAAAATGTAAATAGTCAATCTGAAAGTCCCCAAATCCTACAAAATGACTATATGTTTTCCCAAAATAAACACCAACTATAAAATT